>JAGFNQ010001237.1:320610-636557 GCA_024364735.1 Boesenbergia rotunda
AATTCGTCGGTTCGGTTATTTTGGAAAATACGTTTATTCTGTTTTCGGTTTATTTGGTTCGATTCGGTTCAGTTTTAACCGAAATACTCACCCCTATTTCCGAGCCCCAAGGGGCTCAGGCTTAATTGTCTTGACTCCGCCTAGGGTCGGGCGGTTAAAGGCTCGGGAATTTCCCGGCTCGGGGATGATCTGGCTCGAGACCTTCCCGGCTTAGGACTCTGGCAGCCGACCCCTCGGTCGAGGTCGACCTCTTAATGCTCCCGGGTGGAACGGGTTGAGCCGACCGGCTGCTAGCTCGGGCTACTCGGCTCATCCGAACCTTGAGACCCTTGGCCCCAACTCAATCCGACGGGGAGCCAGGCCGGCCGCCCGAGCTACACGTGAGTTAGGCTGGAATCATAAGCATCCCCCTCGAGTCTAGTCGAAGGAGGCGCCGAGTCCGACTGACTGTTCTGTTATTTTAAAGCGAGCCTGGCGCACCCGAGGGGTCTTTTTCTCTCGCCGACCTTCGTAGTCAACCCCAAGCAGGGCCACATGTCAGCTGGCCATTGATTCCCCGAGTAACGAAGTGTCGACCGCTTGACTTAGCGAATGATTGGCGCGCATGTTTGTTGCGTCGCTTCAAGAATTACCTCGGATTTGATCGGACGACCCAGATCCTTTCCCGCCTTTCACCCGGATCGGCATCGGACGGTCGGCGTTGCTCTCTCGGCCCTATAAATAGGCCTTTACCCATCACCCTTTTACCATCGCTTTTTTACTTCCGACGCCGAGCTGCTGCTGGTGCTCGCTTTGCTAGGGTTCCAGCGACATCCAACGGCGCTAGTTCTCCGACGATCTTCTCCGGCGAGATCTTTTTTCACTCGGTCAGTCTTCTTCCCTTCACTCTTTTTATGGCTTCCACTTCCTCTCACTCGGACCCTTGGTACTCTACCATGGTGTCCAAGCTTGACCATCATGACCTCGAACAGATCCAAGCCGACTACCATATTTCCTCTGATTATCTTCTTCGCCTACCCAACCCTACCGACCAACCCGAGACCTCCCCCCTTAGTTACATAATCATCTCCCGGGACTATCTGCAGGCCGGGCTATGTTTCCTGATCCACCCTTTCATCTCCTCTGTTTGTCGTTTCTTCAAATTCCTTTATCTCAGTTAGCCCCTAACGCCATCCGCCTGATCTACGGGTCGGTCATTGTCTTCTCCCTTTATAAAATTCCTCTTCAACCTGAAATATTCTATTACTTCTTTTATCCTAAGAAACAAGATCTGGACGATTACTTCTTCCAAGCCCGAGCCAAAACATCCTTCGTAGCGAAGCTTCCAACCTCGAATAAGGGTTGGAAGGAATGCTTCTTTTTTGTTAACATCACCCCGGCCCCGAGTTAGCCGACTGCTTGGATCTCCGACTTGCCTTCCCCTCTCCCTCTTCTAAAAAATTACCGAACCCTTTCCACCTACCAGTCAACCCTGTCCAAAATCGGGGGCCGACATTTCCACGCCGTTCATCTGTTGAGCGAGGACATCCTCTACATGTTCAGGCTCAGCACAGTGCTATTCCGTTGACCCAGTTCACTCGGTAAGCTCCTTATTTCTTCCTTCGCATGTTTATGGCTAACTAAACATTTGTTATTTTGCAGTTAACATAATGTTGGCAACGACCTTGGAAGAGGGCTTTGGCTTAGATGACGCCGAGCTGGAGGCTCGTGCGACCGAGCAACTAGCTCAGCGAGAGACTACTCCACTGGCTCCTGAACAACTATCGCCTTCCCCCGTCCTCGCAGCAGAGCCGACCGTCGACCAAGAGCCCAAGGATGCGGACGACCAACCCCTAATCATTAAGCACCGACGGGGGCAGGAGTCGGTACCTGAGCTGGCGCCATCGACTGTCGACCCCGCTGGGGCTCGTGTTACAGCATGTCTATGACTATGTTGGCACACTCCAAGGCCCGCCTGCGAGCCAAACTGCGAGTGGAGAACTTGGAGGCCCAACTTTGGCATACTCAGCTGACTTCTGATGAAGCCTCCCTCAGCGGCCTAAGGGCAGAGGTCATCGCCTTACAAGACCAATTGGCCCGCTCGGAGGAACAGCTGAAGGTCTCCAAGACACAAATTGACTCGGCGGATACAGCAGTCACCTAAGCGCTCCTCCGAGTCTCTCAAGCTGAACACACAGAACGCAAGGCTTGGGCTCTAAGGGACAAGGCGAAGGAGGAGCTGCAAAGACAAAGGCAGATCTCAACGACGTGACCCAGTCTTCCGAGTCCCTGCGCTCTGAGCTTGCGACCAAGGAGCGAGAGCTGTCTGCCCAGATGGAGAAGGCTGACTCCCTGGCGAGTCAACTAGCCAGTCGGGATGTCGAGCTTAATTCCCAGGCAGAGGAGTTGAACTGGCTCCGCTAGCAACAGTTTGCCTGGGACGCAGCCCGGTCTGAGCTCGAAGAGCTCCGAGCCTATAAGGCGGGTGAGGTGACTCGGTGGGACGCTTGGCGAATGGAGTACAGAACTCCATGGACTTCAGCCGTGAGCTATCTCGGAGGCTGCGTCCCTTGCTTAAGTAGCAGATGCTCAGTACATTTGAGCAGCTTAAGCAGGGGGCACCTTCCTCCCGACCTCCCGGTCAACACCGTCAAGCTGTCCGGGCTGACCCAACAGATGGCGGAGGAGGTCTTCTGACCCTTCGAGTGAGGGTCGGGGTTTTACTTTACCTTTTTGTGTTTTCCTGTAGAGGCTTTGCCTCAATTTTGTAATGAACAGCTTGAATGCAATTTTACCTTTTTTACTATGTATTGTCATGTGCACTTGTCATCCCTTTGTTTATGAGTATCAATGGCTCGGGCAGATACTTGAGTCGCCCCCCCACCCCCGTACTTCATTCTTCGCGAGGTCAACCCAACTAACTCGGCCAAAGAACACGAAATATGATTAGGTTAAGGCCAAGGACTAGCCTTTACGTCGTATGCCCGCCCAGGGGACTTAGACATTGATGGTTGGATTATGTTTAAGGAACGGGGATCACCCCGCGTTCGACCAAGTATAACGTTGCTTGCTCAGGAGGCGAGGCTCGTGTATTTGATCTACTTGACCACAGGGAGCATGGGTCGCCACGCGTCTGATCGGGAAGCCTGGTCAAGTATGACATCGTTGGCTTAGAAGGCTAAGTTTAGATGCTCAGTCGGCTAAACCCCAGGGAGCGTGGGGCGTTACGCGTCCGAACCGGGAGCCGAGCCGTGGGGTGCGTGGGGTCATGCCCACTTATAACTTGCTCAGAAGCGAGAGTCTGGATACTCGTTCAGCTGAATCCCAGGGTGCGTGGGTCACCACACGTCCGGACTGGGAGCCGAGGGGTGCGTGGGAGCATGCCCACTTATAACTCGCTCAGAGGCGAGAGTCTGGACCCTCGGTCGGCTAAATCCCAGGGAGCGTGGGTCGCCACACGTCCGGATTGGGAGCCGAGCCGAGGGGTGAGTGGGAGCATGCCTACTTATAACTCGCTCAGAGGCGATAGTCTGGACACTCGGTCGGCTAAATCCCAGGGAGCGTGTGCTAGGATGTATACTAAAAGTCTTGCTTTTTGTATAAGACATCTACGTTTTGAAAGAGAATCACAAGATCACTGTTATATATTTATATTAGTATATGCATAATTGTCTGATACTCTGCATTGTAGATAACATGGTGTGTGGTGACACTCAGAAGATCATGTTATCAATCCCTTGCAGAGTATAAGAAGAGGCTCACAACCGAGATGGAGTTGGACAAACTATCGGGATGGTTGTAGTGTAATTTAGTGTGGTTTATCTTGACCATAGAATTACACTAGTGCACTTTGTGTGCATTGAGCAGAACCAACATAGAGGTCATCCAATTTATACTGACTTTATAATTGGATCGAACCTCGGTTTATTATGGAGTACATGCTCTGAATCTCAGTATAATAACGGGCACATGTACTTAATAGTATTTCTTTGATTTATCAATGTGCGAGATTTATTCTGGTAAATCAATAGGCTCGGTAAGTTGAAAAATAATATTATTTACATGGTGTGTCGTTGATTATAGACAAAATCCATGTCTTGGTGAGTCGGGATGATGATGCCCCTTGATGAGCTCATAAGGTTTATCATGTTAAATCTTGCAAGTGGACTTGGTCCAACATGATGATAAGAATGAGTAGTACTAATCAAGGAGTTAGAGGTTGATTAATTAAAATTGTCAGTAATTTAAATTAATCAACACGCATTCGATATCTTAAACATGGGGAGAACTTGTACTCATAATAGGTGGAGCGTATATGTAAATATGGGGGTTGGTGAGGTGATTCAATGAAGGGCCTTTAGTGGAATGATTCTTCATTAATGGATCGAGTTTGGATCCATTAGCAGGCCAAGACCCAACTCCTCCTCATGATCCCTATTGTAGCCCTATAAATACCCCATGGTGTCATGAAACCAAGGCTAATTAGTCATCCAATTAACCAAGAAAAGCCTCTCTTTATTCTCTCCTCTCATCCTCTCTCTCCTAGGGCTCTTAATGGCCGGCGCCTAAGGTGGTGGCGCAAGGGGATTAGGGAAGGAAGAAAACCTGGTTTTCTTCCTCTTCTCCCCTTCTTCCCTAGAGGATTAGACAACAAGGTTGGGGAGAGAAGGCAGAGGTCGCCGGCGGTGCATCTCATGTAGCTTGGCGCCGGCGGCAGTTGAGAGGGAGAAAGGTTACGACTTGAGTTCTTCTTCATCTTCCTCTTTCTCTCTTCTTTCCTTGGCTAGCATTTCTTTGAAGATCGAATAGGGGTCAGTGGTGCAAGGGGAGAAAGAAGAGAGATCGCCGACGGTCCACTCCTTGGTGAGGAGTTGGCCAGAGCAAGGAAGTAGAAGGAAGAAAAACTTAGGGTTTGCATCTTCTCTCTTCCTACACTCCTTGTTCTCCATCTTCTCTTGGTGGTGAGATACACAAGAAAAGGTGTACATGTTAAATACCAAAATTTAAGGGTTGAATAAGTACATTTCGAAAATTAGGGGCCTAGTTGGAAATTTTCAATCTTGGAAGACCTTTTTGCAAAAAGGAAAAAATAATATAAACCCTAAATTTCCCCTCTCCCGATTCAGTTTTCCCCCGACTCCCTCTGCTCAATGCTGTAGCTCACGCACGCGAAACCTAACCTCCTCTTCTCCCTCACGCGAACACCGCCGATCGCCGCCCCTCTTCTCCAGCCATGATCCAGAGCAGCGACGCGATCCCTCCTCTTTCTCCCGGCCGCAGACCGCAGTGGACCTCTCCTCCCCACTACAGAGGCTTCGCCGCCACCTTTTGCTCCACTCGCGATCGAAGCCACCATCGAGGTAAGGGCGCGATCAAAGCCACCACCGAGGTAAGGATGAATTCCGGTGTTGAGGATATGTTGATTCCATTTTCTTTCCATGAACTTCACTTTTTTGAAAATTGGATTGGGTGTTAAATCCTATGATCCCACCTGTGTCGCGAGTGTTGTTCTTGGTTGGGTGGATAATGGGAATTCAGTTTTATGTTCTGATTAGGTAATCTTGAGTTTAGATATGTGTAGCCTTTCTTTGCCGTGGGGTGACTTGCTACATGGAGGTTTTATTCTTGCAGAGGTTGTTGGGTTTGATCAGATTAGGATACTAGCGGACCACTACATCAGATTTCTATCTTGGTTGGTTTTGTTCTATTTGGAGTTTGGGTGTGGAAGAACCTTGTGTGCTTGAGACACCCCTTGCCGTAAGCTTTTGCTGGGGAACATTTCTATTTATGGCATGTTGCATTGTGTAAATTAGTGAATTAAAGAGGTTGTTGTAGTGACCCGAATGATGGGTTTTTGCAGTTGGTTGGATTTTTAGTTTTGATTTGGATCGTGTATGTGTGTCGTGTGCCACTTGGGGGATTTATTTTGGAATCTAACCTAATGACCTAAATTTTGTTAACTAGGTTTAGAAGGAACCAACCGTGGTTTAAGATTTAATTGAATGGATATTGTAATTAGGATTTATTCTAATTTTTATTTATCTATAATTTAGTTATTTTAGTTAATTTTATAAAATGGCTAAATTATATCCGCAATACAAGACCTTGATTCAGACTCATTTGGTTGATAGTAGAAGGTCCTCTTCATTTACGAACTTCTATAAAAGGCGGGTACTTTTCCTTTGTACTCGTGTAGTTCTTTTATCTTAAAGCATGACTGTTTATGTCTAAATAGGTTGCTTGACCTTGTTCTTTGCCATTGATTGTTTATTGTCGCCATTGATACTTTTCTTCGTTGATCTTCGAGTTATTCGGAATTTCGTGTCCGTACAGTCTCCCGTTAAATTTCTATTTTATAAAGAACCGCTTGTGCACGAGTAATTAGAGGTTCATTAAACACAATTAGGTTTATTTGGCATTAGAAATATCCTACCTAGTAGTGTAGATGCATATGAATAATCGTTGGTTTTTGATACTTGGTTGATTGAATTGTTGCATCGTTGATACTTGTTGGATTTTCTTGTATCGTTGTTTTCCGGTTGTTTGTGCATCTTGTAGCATGTACCATACCTGCATGTTGTATACTAACGACTGTTGGGCTTCCATATGGTTAAGCCGTCGTTAGTTATTTAGTTGCTCAGTTCACTCAACCACTTGTTGTCGTGGTAGTTGCTAGAGTGTGAGCAACTATCCTGTTATGCCACACATGTTGCAGCTGTTGGCAAGCAGTGACACCCTCACCATTATTTTAGAGGGATATTAGATCTGTTGATAACTCCCCCTTTATTCTCGGGGTTTGGAGCAGTTGTCTCCCAACATCCTGTCCACTTAACCACATATATCTGTGGTATTTGTTGGAGTGCATACAGTTGTCACAACCCTACCCACTCAGTCACACAGATGTGATGTGTTGGCGGCTTGATTGACATCAAGGGTGATACATGTTATTGCATTATATGCATATATTGCATTTATGTATTTTCTTGTGGTTGTTGTATTTATATGAGCTATGTTTGCTGTATTTGGTTGACATGCATGTATGTTTTGATATTGAGATATCATGAGATTTTTTGTACATGCTTAGTTGTCGTTTTGTTTTATGCCATGTTGTTTTACATGTTATACATATTTAGGTATTATTATATTTCTTAGAGACTATACTTGTTGTTTTCTCTACTTATTATATCTTTTGTTATGCCATGCTTTTGTCTATTCATATACCCGCTGAGTCCACCCGGACTCACCATCCCTGCTCCTTCTTTTTGTTTCAAATAGTAGGTAGCTGCATTTCTTGGAGCCAGGAGAGGATCCAGTTGCCAGTCCCCCGGTGTAGTTGTTTTGGGTATTTGGTTTTAGTTGTTTTATTTTCTGCATTTTGTGAGTTTCGCATTTTATTTATTTATCTGGTATCGTCGTGTTGGTTTGCTACGTTCGTATCTTTTGGGTATTCGGACTCTCCTCTCTGCTAATTTAAATTTGTCTAAAGCTATTAACTGCGTGGGTGTGCTTTTACTTTAATGTTAATGATGGCAGAGCCGTCCGATTATTATAAATTCCGTGATTGTATTTATTTTCTTTATTTTTGTGATGCTAGCCGCTTGTGGCTAAGCTATATTGGTGAGGTGTTATGTACATATGCTCCAACTTGCCCGCTGTACAAGGGAGATGCTGCCCGATTTTCGAGTAAGCATGTGCCTTTGGGGGCGTGACAGTGCATCTCTTGGTGGCCGACGACGACTTCATTGGAGGTTAGAGCTGCGATGGGTTCAAGGGAGGAAGAAGAAGACACCTCTTCTCTTTCCTAGGTTTTCGGCCAAGCTAGGGTTGAGAAGAAAGAGCCTTGGTGACCCCGGGTCTTGGTAGATCGTCACCCACACGACGTCCAAGAGGGGAGGGTCATACGATAGAAGATCACGAGGTAACGGGAATGTATAACCCCTTCCTTGGCTCTTTGATTCTATCATTGCATGTGATATTAATTAATTATCATGTTCTTAATTATTTGATAATTATTGTTGATTATTAATTATTTTGGACCCCGATAATAAACACAAAAATCGGCGATCCGATCGTCGTATTTTTCGCGACCAATTGGTTAGGCGAGTTACAAGGCTTGAACTTTAAGTTTGGCTAAGTTGTAACTCGAACCAATTAGTACGATCACGAGACGGTTGTTTGGGAGATAGGTCTCCATTCGGATTAAAATTTTAATCCATAGACATGGAGAGGTCTCTCATGGACGACCAGGTATTCTCCTAGGAAACCCGCCAAGCTATACCCCAACAGCGTGGGTCGCCACGCGTCCAGACCGGGAGTCGAGCCGAGGGGTGCGGATGAGCATGCTCACTTATAACTCGCTCAGAGGCGAGAGTCTAGACACTCGGTCGGATAAATCCCAGGGAACATGGGTCGCCACACGTCCGGACCGGGAGCCGAGCCGAGGGGTGCCTAGGAGCATGCCCACTTATAACTCGCTTAGAGGCGAGAGCCTGGACACTCAGTCGGCTAAATCCCAGGGAGCGTGGGTCACCTCGCGTTCGAACCGGGAGCCGAGCTGAGGGGTGCGTGGTAGCATGCCCACTTATAACTCGCTCAGAGGTGAGAGTCTAGACACTCGGTCGACTAAACCCCAGGGAGCGTGTGTCACCACGCGTCCGAATCGGGAGCCTAGCCGAGCCGAGGGGTGCGTGGGAGCATGCCCACTTATAACTCGCTTAGAGGCGAGAGTCTGAACACTCGGTCGGCTAAACCCCAGTGAGCGTGGGTCGCCACGCGTCCAGATTGGGAGCCGAGCCGAGGGGTACGTGGGAGCATGCCCACTTATAAAGTGAAATAGCCCGACGGAGCAGAGTTGGGCCGGTCGGTTGATTTGGGCAGACACATTTGATGGTCAGAGGTGATTAAGAAGTCCGACCGGATTTGCTCCAGGTTGTGGGCAGTAAGATCAGTTACCATGGCCGAGTACCATGGCGGAGAAGGGGAGGAGGATGAAGAAGGGGAGTCCATTGGATAAGAAAGAGAGTGGAAACTAACTGGAGAAAAGAACCGCTGGAGAAGAAAGTTGGAAGGGAAAGTTTGCCGTAACCCTAGCAGAGCTCGAAGCGGCGGGAGAACGGTGTTGAGGTTAAGACGCAATGGTAAGAACAGAAGGGTGAAAAGCCTATTTATAGGGTCAGAAGAAGGACACCAGTCGTCCGATGGCGAGCGGGGAGAAGCGTGGGACCGTGCCGGAACCATCTGCTCAAGCTCAGATAGTTTTTGAGATGGCGGATCACACGTGCAGGTCGAACATTCACGAAGAGGGATGGCGTATTCCTCATCACACGGGCACAAATAGTTTGGGGATGCGAGTCCCGGGTCATTAAGGCGACTATTAAAGAGAAGATACACAATGATTTCGTAGAGAGAAGGCGAAAAGGTTTTCGAAGAGACAGATTACCTAGTGGACGAGTCGTCCATGCATGGCCGATCATGATGGCTAACCACAAAACCTGGTCACTCAGGTGCGCCAGGCTCAGGCCAGAGTCAGGGTCTAGTCGGTCGGACTGTGTGCCTCCTTTGACTAGACTTGAGGGGGATGCTTATGATCCCGGGCCAGCTTGCGTGTAGCCTGGCCCGACTGCTTGGCGCCCGACCAGAAGGAAACGGGTTAATGGGCTGGAGAGGCCCATCAGATAGGTGGCCCGGGTCGTTGAGTCGACCCGGCTCATTGAAAGATACCAGGGTCGAGGAGGGTCAGACCTCCTAGACACCCTTACAGCAAAGCCCTCACTCGGGGCCCTCAATTCAAGAAAGGCCCGAGACAGGGGAAAGTGAACGGATGCCTTTGGCAAGTCTTAACGTGTCCACCTCTGGGAAATCTCGACACAGAATATGGTGAAAGTAGTCGCGGGCCAGCCTCCACATTGCCCTCGGCTCAAGGTCCCCGATCGGACGTGTGGCGGCCCACGCTCTCCAGAATCAGCCTGACCGGGTGATCAGACGCTCATACTCCAATACCCCTCTAGGTTTGACTCCCAGTCGACGCATGGCGGCCCACGCTCCTGGGGTAAGCCCGAGCCAGAGGAGGCGCTACTCGGTATATCATCACTCAGTGCCCCAGTCGGCACCTTCATCATAGGCCCTTAGCCGGTGATGTGAACCCAAAGAGAAGAAGTCTCAAGAACACACAACAAATGGAAGAAAGAAGGAAAGATAGTATATATCAAAAAGATGGAGAATGAAAGAAAGAAACCTCGACCCAATGCTTAAGGAAGCACGAACCGTGGTATAAAAGAAGAAGAAGATAGACGCCACAACCTTGGGATGGAGGTTGATAAGTCTTGAACGCCACAAGGGGATGCCTTGATAAGTTCTAGTTCAATGAAGAACCAACAAGTGAGAGCCTAACCATGTAGTAGATTGAATAAGCCAAAAGTTACATGTTGTGGCCGCCACTGTTGATGCAGTCTGGCCCAGTTGTTGTTTTGGTGTTTGACAATGATTTAAGTTTGGTTGAATGAAATTCGGGTTAAGTCTAGGTGGATATGGGAGATCGCACGCTGGCATGGAAAAAGTCCTAACTTGGAGGGTTAGGTGAAAAGTCCTAGTCTGGAGGGCTGGGTTGGAGGAAATCCTGGTGAGTGAAGCCGGGTCCTGGTGAGTGAAGCCGGGTCCTGGTGAGTGAAGCCAGGTGGTGGAAATCCCGGTGAGTGAAGCCGGGTCCTGGTGAGAGAAGCCAGGTGGTGGAAATCCCGGTGAGTGAAGCCGGGTCCTGATGAGTGAAGCCAGGTGGTGGAATTCCTGGTGAGTGAAGCCGAGTCTTGGTGAACGAAGCTAGGTGGTGGAAATCCCGGTGAGTGAAGCCGGGTCCTGGTGAGTGAAGCCAGGTGATGGAAATCCCGGTGAGTGAAGCCGGGTCCTGGTGAGTGAAGCCAGGTGAGGAAAATTCTGGTGAGTGAAGCCGGGTCCTGGTGAGTGAAGCCAGGTGATTGAAATCCTAGTGAGTGAAGCTAGGTTGAAATCCTGGTGAGTGAAGCCAGGTCCCGGTGAGTGAAGCCGGGTGACCGAAACCCTGATGAGTGAAGTCAGGTCCTAGCTTGGAGGGCTAGGTTGAAGTCCCAGTGAGTGAAGCTGGGCATGGCACGAGTCAGAGAAGGGCTGGAGGCTTGTTCTCGTGACTTAGAGTACATTTGGGCTTGCCTGGATCGGTCTGGTGACCGATCAGGGAAGTTGGCATGGTGCTCCTTCGTGGATCGGTCTGGTGACCGATCCAACGATGACTGATCGGTCTGGTGACCGATCAGGGAGTATGCGTTTCACTCACTGAGTGGCTCCTGATCGGTCTGGTGACCGATCAGGGAGCTCACAAGTGGGTTGAGTTCCCCTGCTGCTATGCTCCTGATCGGTCCGGTGACCGATCAGGGAGCATCCAGTAGGTTTTGGGGACCTTACTGATATGCTCCTGATCGGTCTGGTGACCGATCAAGGATACTGTTTAGATCTATCTAGAGAACGATCAAGTGTCGCGAGATTCTCCTTATAACCGATCAGAATGGAGCCTGATTGGTCTGGGAGCAGCCTGATCGGTCTGGTGACCGATCAGGGATACTGTTCAGATCGGTCTAGAGAACGATCAAGTGTCGCGAGATTCTCCTTATGACCGATCAGGATGGAGCCTAATTGGTCTGGGAGCAGCCTGATCGGTCTGGTGACCGATCAGGCTGGAGCCTGATTGGTCTGGTGACCGATCAGGAGCAGAACTTTAATTTAAATACGCTGTCAGAAGTCTGTTTTCACTGCCGATTCTCTGCTACTTGCTGATCTCTTTTTGATATGCATTGCTAAGCCTCTGTTGGAGTGTGCAGGTGATAGCAGGTGATTCAAACACTCAAGGAGGGTCAATGGGAGGCTTTTTTTGGAGCAGATTTGGATCTATTGTGTTTTCAGGTCTCAACGGCGTCTGGCACAACTGGCAACTGACGAAGGCGTGGCTGGCAACTGACGGAGGCTCAGCTGGAGGAGTGTCCAGTGGACTGAGTGCTCAGAGAGGTCAGTGGGTCAGGGTGTGAGTCAGTGGTGCTGATGGAGTTGGCGACGTTGAGCAGGAGCTTAAGAGACAAAGCTGGATGCAGAGGAGCTGAGGCGAACAAGACAGAAAACTTGGGAAGTTTGGCTGGGTTGTGTTCGTGCTCTCTGTTGCTTTGTGCTTGAGCGATCTTGTTACATCTTTGTGAGCTTGTCTTCTCGAGTGTCTCTGTGCTTAACTTGTATCTTCTTGAGATCACTTGTGGAGAGGTTTCTCCACCGAGAAGGAGGCTGCTATTATCCGGAGTTCACCGGGGCTTGATCTGCCGACGATCAAGGGATCGCCCATCTCACGGGCACGCCAAGGAGTAGGGGCAAGTTATCCCCGAACCTTGTATATCGCTGTGTTAGCGTTGGTTTGATTCCTTTCTCTGTTTTATTCTTCCTGTTGCATTTTGTTTCCGCTGCTACTAATCTGATCACAGGAAGAAAGATTAAACAAGAGGGGACGATCTGAGTGACTGGCTATATTCACCCCCCCTCTATAGCCATCTCGTCTCCAACAAGTGGTATCAGAGCTTGGGGCTCTGTTCACGGCTTAACATCTGAGAGCTTACAACAAGATGGCTGGAAGAGAAGGAATGAGCACAAACCGACCTCCACTCTTCGACGGCACAGATTTTCAATATTGGAAATCGAAGATGGAGTTTTATTTGAAGACAAACATGAGCATATGGTTCTCGATCAAAGAAGGTTTCATCCCTCCAAGAGATGTCGAAGGAAAAGATCTCGATTTCTCAAGTTGGTCGGCTGAGCAAATAAGAAATAGTGAAGCAAATGCCAAAGCGGTGGTCACTTTGCAATGCGGGTTGACCAAGGAGGAGTTGATCAAGGTGGGTCCTTTTACAAGTGCTAAAGATCTTTGGAACAAAATTATTGAGCTCCACGAAGGAACTCAAGACACCCGAATAGCAAAGAAAGACCTCCTTCACAGTCAACTCCAAAATCTGTCCATGGAGGAAAATGAAAAGGTAAGTGAACTCCATGGAAGATTCAAAGAGATCCTCAATGGTCTCTACTCCATTAATGAGAAGGTAGAGAACCGAGATCTTATAAGGTATGTCCTCAAAGCTTTTCCTAGGAATGCCTTGTGGTCATCCATGGTGGATGCTTACAAGGTGTCCAAGGATTTATCTTTTGTCAAGTTAGAAGATCTATTTTGTGAAATGGAACTACATGAGATCTCTAACAAAAGTTCAAAAGAGAAAGGTATTGCTTTAGTGGTAGGTAACAACAAGAAGAAGAAGAAGAAGGGGAAGAAGAAGGAGAAGGAAGTCTCTTCATCTTCATCCTCATCTGAGTCCGAGGAGGAGGGCAGCTGGTCTTCTTCCTCCAAGATGACCAACTTTGTTAGAAGAATGATGAGGAAGAGCCGGCGCCTCAAGGGTAAAGGTAACCCTAGTGAAGTTAAGATTGATAAATCTAACATTACTTGTTATGAGTGTAGCAAGAAAGGGCATTACAAGGATGAATGTCCAAAGTTAAAGAAGAAGAAGGATAAATCAAAGAAGAAAAGGAAGGCCTTGAGGGCCACTTGGGATGAATCGTCCTCTAGTTCATTCGAAGAAGAAGAGGAGGAGGAGTACTACACTCATCACCGTGCCCTCATGGCCATAGAGGATTCAAATGAAGAGGAGAGTGGAGACGAATCAAGCTCCTCAACCGCACCTTCATCATCTTCGGATGATGAAGAGGTAATCTCTCCCGAGCTAGATAAGTGTTATAGAACCATTGCATGTCTAGCTAGGTTGCTTAAAAAATCCAAGAACAAAGTTAAATTGTTGAAATTGGAAGTAGAAGAATTGAAATCCTCTAGGGTGAAGGATATTAATGATTTTCATGAGAAATCTTCTAAGGATGAGGATCTTGATAATTTGCATGTTAAAAATCTAGAGGATGAAAATAAGGGCTTGAAGGGTGAAATTGAAAACCTCAAGAATATTCTTGAGAAATTTTCAACAAGTTCCAAAACCCTAGATATGATTTTAAACTCACAAAAGGCGGCTTACAACAAGGTTGGTTTGGGTTACCAACCTAAAGAACCTAGTGTCATATCCTTAATGTCAAGAACCCAATTTAGAGCACAAAATAATTCTAGGGTTCAAAAGGTTAGAAAGAAAGTGACTAAGGCATGAGTGCCTAAGTCCTTCATTATTGATACATTAGGTCCCAAAATTTGGGTACCTAAAACCTCCATATTTCGAATTGTGTAGCTTTGATTGAGGGGGAGCATCTATCAACATGGGTGGTTGATATTGGGTGCTCCAAACCCATGAATTGAGATGAATTGTCATTCACCACAACAAGAGGTCTAAAATTAGGTTTTTCTTTGGGATTACCTACATTTCATAAATTTAGACAACTTCATGATTTTTGTGATTCATAGTTAAGTAGATACATGTTTGTGAATTTTCTTATTAGTAAAGTATAAATTTATGATGAGGAATTCATTGTGATCAAAGGAGCATGAATAGATTCCTATCGACATTATACTATGCTTCATTTTGACACAAACTTGATTGGAACTATAAAAACTTAATACTCACTTTATACAAGCATGTTTTGGAATTTAATCAAAAATTGATGCTAATTTGATTCAAGCAAGCCAAAATTTTCTTGTATGTGTATTACTACAACCTTGGTTAAGAACATCATGTTTCAAAATTTAGTATTCAAGGTCCATGACTTCTTTGATCATATATTGATTCTAAATATTTTTGGAGTTGAACCTAGCTGAGTGTACCATGATTTTATTGTATGAGTGCATGCTAAAGAACAAGGATTAGTACATAGTTTGTACTAATAAGACATCACCAAACAAAGAACATGAGCTTTAACATTCATTACTTAAGTTCTTTGGGTTAATGCTTTCTTTGTATTAAACTAAGGTTCTATCTATAACTTGTGTATTTTCCCACTGATCATGCTTGGAATATACTTATCATGACTTGATACAAATCTGTTTTGAAGTATCCAACTTAGATCTTGGGAACCTAATCATGCTTTGATACAAACATGTTTTGATATTCAATTTCATGCTTAGAAAATACTGATCATGCTCTAACACAAATCATGACATATATTTTGATTAAGGGAACCCTTAGAATCAAATGGATTACCTCTATGCTTTGACACAAATCATGATGATTATTTTAGTTTGGGAAATACTTTTTGGTTAAAAGAAATTCTTTAGGATCAATGGGATTGAATCTAATTGAATTAGGGTTTCTGAAATCTCGTTTCTGAAACTGTACAGTGAAACAAATCTATTTCTGAAACTGATCAGTTTCAGAAAACATACTGTATCAGACCTGATCGGTCCACCAACCGATCAGGACTCACCCTGATCGGTCTGGTGACCGATCATGAATCATACTGATCGGTCCGGTGACCGATCAGATCAGCACTGATTAGTAAGTTCAATGATTGGGTCAAAACTCCTCAGTCCGATCTCTTCTCGTCGAATTGTATCAGTTTAATGATCATACTACACACAAACATGATACAATCCGATTACAATTGAAACATATTTGATCACCCATTGGTACAGACCTGGTACTAAGGGAGCATAAATTTGTTCAAGTGGTACAAACCTGGTACTTAATAGTGATTTGATACAAACCTATGTTGGAATGTTCAAATTCATAAGAAAGGGTTTGATGAGCCATGACTCTTGTTCTTGATGTCGTGTTTCAGAAATGTTTCTGAAATGTCGAATATCAATAGAGTCTACTCCCCCGTTACGGAATGTAAATTGTCAATGCAGTCTGATCAGGAACGTATCAGAGGTTCAGAAATTTTTTGAAATATGATCGCTCCCCAGACTAATCAGAAATTTTTCTGTATCACGTAATCAACGAACCTGATCGGTCACGGAGACCAATCAGGACTATGTTTCAGATACAGATGCATTCCTTACTCGTCCTATGAAGCATATACGTATTTGACCATGATATACTTCTGTATATGTCTTCACATGGAAGTCCAAGTGTTAATGCAGTCCGATCTTGAACGAATCAGAATTACAAAAATTTTTCTGAAAATTGATCGTTCATAGATAAATCAGAAATTTTTCTGTATCGATTATCAGTCTGATGGAACTGCGATAATTATTGTCATATGATGCATATACATTGTTGCCATGATACATGGTATATGCCTCTCATATGCAATTCAAAAATCATCCTTTGACTTACTTGTCATATGAAACATATACATGCTTGACCATGATATTATTCTGTATATGTTTTCATGTGCGATTCAAAAAAAAATTATCCTTTAATTATTTTGGGTTTGGGGAGAGACCCTTGGTTGAGGGGGAGTTTGATGTTTAAACTTAATAACCATACCCTTTTCGATGTTTGACAAAAGGGGAGAAAATGGCTGATTATGTTTATGGGTATTATAGGGGGAGGATCATGATTCCCTTATGAGAATTGAACGGACTTCAATTGATTGATACCTAAACTTAAATCGGGTTGTCAAACAACAAAAAGGGGGAGATTGTTGATGCAGTCTGGCCCAGTTGTTGTTTTGGTGTTTGACAATGATTTAAGTTTGGTTGAATGAAATTCGGGTTAAGTCCAGGTGGATCTGGGAGATCGCACGCTGGCATTGAAAAAGTCCTAACTTGGAGGGTTAGGTGAAAAGTCCTAGTCTGGAGGGCTGGGTTGGAGGAAATCCCGGTGAGTGAAGCCGGGTCCTGGTGAGTGAAGCCAGGTGGTGGAAATCCCGGTGAGTGAAGCCGGGTCCTGGTGAGTGAAGCCAGGTGGTGGAAATCCCGGTGAGTGAAGCCGGGTCTTGGTGAGCGAAGCAAGGTGGTGGAAATCCCGGTGAGTGAAGCCGGGTCCTGGTGAGTGAAGCCAGGAGATGGAAATCCCGGTGAGTGAAGCCGGGTCCTGGTGAGTGAAGCCAGGTCCCGGTGAGTGAAGTCGGGTGACCGAAACCCTGGTGAGTGAAGCCAGGTCCTAGCTTGGAGGGCTAGGTTGAAGTCCCAGTGAGTGAAGCTGGGCATGGCACAAGTCAGAGAAGGGCTGGAGGCTTGTTCTCGTGACTTAGAGTGCATTTGGACTTGCCTGGATATGTCTGGTGACCGATCAGGGAAGTTGGCATGGTGCTCCTTCGTGGATCGGTCTGGTGACCGATCAAGCGATGACTGATCGGTCTGGTGACCGATCAGGGAGTATGCGTTTCACTCACTGAGTGGCTCCTGATCGGTTTGGTGACCGATCAGGGAGCTCACAAGTGGGTTGAGTTCCCCTGCTGCTATGCTCCTGATCGGTCCGGTGACCGATCAGGGAGCATCCAGTAGGTTTTGGGGACCTTACTGATATGCTCCTGATCGGTCTGGTGACCGATCAGGGATACTGTTCAGATCAGTCTAGAGAACGATCAAGTGTCGCGAGATTCTCCTTATAACCGATCAGGATGGAGCCTGATTGGTCTGGGAGCAGCCTGATCGGTCTGGTGACCGATCAGGCTGGATCCTGATCGGTCTAGTGACCGATCAGGGATATTGTTCAGATCGATCTAGAGAACGATCAAGTGTCGCGAGATTCTCCTTATGACCTATCAGGATGGAGTCTGATTGGTCTGGGAGCAGCCTGATCGGTCTGGTGACCGATCAGGCTGGAGCCTGATTGGTCTGGTGACCGATCAGGAGCAGAACTTTAATTCAAATACGCTGTCAGAAGTCTGTTTTCACTGCCGATTCTCTGCTACTTGCTGATCTCTTTTTGATATGCATTGCTAAGCCTCTGTTGGAGTGTGCAGGTGATAGCAGGTGATTCAAACACTCAAGGAGGGTCAATAGGAGGCTTTTTTTGGAGCATGTTTGGATCTATTGTGTTTTCAGGTCTCAACGGCGTCTGGCACAACTGGCAACTGACGAAGGCGCGGTTGGCAACTAACGGAGGCTCAGCTGGAGGAGTGTCCAGTGGACTGAGTGCTCAGAGAGGTCAGTGGGTCAGGGTGTGAGTCAGTGGTGCTGATGGAGTTGGCGACGTTGAGCAGGAGCTTAAGAGACAAAGCTGGATGCAGAGGAGCTGAGGCGAACAAGACAGAAAACTTGGGAAGTTTGGCTGGGTTGTGTTCTTGCTCTCTGTTGCTTTATGCTTGAGCGATCTTGTTACATCTTTGTGAGCTTATCTTCTCGAGTGTCTCTGTGCTTAACTTGTATCTTCTTGAGATCACTTGTGGAGAGGTTTCTCCACCGAGAAGGAGGCTGCTATTATCCGGAGTTCACCGGGGCTTGATCTGCCGACGATTAAGGGATCGCCCACCTCACGGGCACGCCAAGGAGTAGGGGCAAGTTATCCCCGAACCTTGTATATCGCTGTGTTATCGTTGGTTTGATTCCTTTCTCTGTTTTATTCTTCCTGTTGCATTTTGTTTCCGCTACTACTAATCTGATCACAGGAAGAAAGTTTAAACAAGAGGGGACGATTTGAGTGACTGGCTATATTCACCCCCCCTCTATAGCCATCTCGTCTCCAACAGCCACCCCCTTAATTTATAGCTATAGGGTAGGGGTGTCAAAAATCAACACGACCCGACGACCCAACCCGAATCGACTCGAAAAAAATCGGGTTCGGGTTGAAAATTTTCGGGTTCGGGTCGGGTTCGGGTTGGGGGGTTCGGGTTGTAAAAATTTCAGGTTGGGTTCGGGTCGGGTCGGGTCGGGTTCGGGTTGACCCGAAATTTAATATTTTATGGATTTTTTTGGGGTTAAATCAAATTTTATTTTGAAAATTAAGATATTTTTATGTATATTAATATCAATATAGTATGATCATGATGAAGTATTGAGATAAAAGTGACGAATTATAGGGAAAATGGCAAAAAAAGACGTTTTGAATCGGTTTTTTCGGGTTATTCGGGTCGGGTCGGGTTGGTCGGGTTGGTCGGGTTCGGGTTCGGGTTTAGGGGTTTCGGGTTGAAATCGGGTTCGGGTCGGGTTCGGGTTGGGAGTTAAAAAAAAAAATTTTTCCCAACCCGACCCGAACCCGACCCGACCCACCCGAATTGACACCCCTACTATAGGGTGACCTAAAAACCCTAAAAGGCCAAAAGGAAGCTCATTTAGTAGAGACCTATGTAGACTACATAAGCATATTGAGCTTTTGGCACTATTACAACCCAAATAAAGCTAGAAATTGGGCCTAAATTGAACCCACAAAATTAACATATCCTTCTTACATAGACAAGAGACTTAAGTGACTAGTTAAACTCATCTAAGACTTGAATTAGGTTGACTAAGCCGTATGACTTGCTCTGGGTCAAACCTTCTTCAATGGTAGCTTTGGCTTTCACATCTTCAATTAGCACATTAAGTGCTTCTTTCATCGTTTTAGCCTTAGCCCTTGTAATTGGGTCCCCTTTGATGCATAATGGATCGTTAATAACTTCTAGAGTGGGTTGAGTATGATCCATATCATTAGCTTGTTGGGCAACTTGTTCACTTCCTTTGACTCCATCATTCCCCCTCTCCTCAAAAGGATTCACCCTCGAATCTTGATTACCTACATCAAAGGGAGAGAGATCAAAAACATTAAATTTGAAACTCACATTATACTCACCCGGCAAGTCAAGCTTGTAGGCATTATCATTGATTCACACCACGACTTGAAATGGTCCATCGCCTCTTGGATGCAACTTAGTATGACGTTTGGTAGGAAATCTCTCCTTTCTCATTTGAACCCAAACCCAATTACCAGGTTCAAAGATTATTTTCTTTCGTCCCTTGTTGGCTTGAGTAGCAAATTGTTCAGTCTTCTTTTCAATTTGCATCCTTACTTTCTCGTGCATTTGCCTCACAAATTCAGTTTTCCTTGTACCATCCAAACTAGCATGCTTAGAGATAGGCAAAGGCGATAAATCTAAAGGAGTTGGCGGATTGAAACCATATACCACCTCAAAAGGTGAACACTTAGTAGCAGAATATATATATATCTATTATATGCAAATTCAACATGTGGTAAACAATCTTCCCAACTTTTTAAATTCTTTTGAATGATAGCTCTTAATAAAGTAGCTAACGTTCGATTTACTACCTCAGTTTGTCCATCTGTTTGTGGATGACACGTTGTAGAAAATAACAACTTTGTTCCCAACTTGCCCCATAGTGTCTTCCAAAAGTAGCTTAGAAACTTTGCATCACGATCTGAAACTATACTTTTCGGCACTCCATGAAGTCGTACAATGCCCCTAAAAAAGAGATCAGCAATATGATTAGCATCATCTGTTTTCCTACAAGGAATAAAATGAGCCATTTTGGAAAATCTGTCTACGACCACAAAAATAGAATCCATACCTCGTTTTGACCATGGCAAACCTACAATAAAATCCATAGAAATATCAACCCAAGGTTCACTAGGAATTGGTAGAGGTGTATACAACCCATGAGGTAAAGATTTAGATTTTGCTTGCCTACATGTGATACACTTCTCACAAAATTTTACAACATCTCCTTTCATACGTGGCCAAAAGAAATGATCCAACAAAACATCTAGTGTTTTTCTCACTCCAAAATGTACCATTAGTCCCCCACCATGAACTTCTTGGACTAATAATTCCCTCAATGAACAGTAAGGCACACATAACCTATTAACTCTAAATAGAAATCCCTCATGCCTATAAAACTTCCCAAATGCAGCATGCTCACAAACTTCAAATACATTTCCAAAGTTAGGATCTTTAGAATATAGATCTTTAATGTATTCAAATCCTAACAATTTAGTGTTCAAAGTAGAGAGCAAGGTATACCTTTGAGATAAAGCATCTGCAACAGTATTTTTCATACCTCGTTTATACTTGATCACATAAGGAAATGACTCAATGAACTCCACCCATTTCGCATGACATCTATTCAACTTACTTTGGCTCTTCAAGTGCTTCAATGATTCATGATCAGTGTGAATGACAAACTCTTTGAGCCACAAGTAATGCTGCCAAGTCTCTAAAGCCCTCACCAAAGCATACATCTCTTTGTCACAAGTGGGATAGTTCAAAGCTGCTCCACTCAATTTCTCACTAAAATAAACAAGGGGTCGACCTTCTTGTATTAGCACAACTCCAATACCTATTCCTGATGCATCCCACTCAATTTCAAAAGTTTTAGCAAAGTTAGGTAACGCAAGTAATGGTGCAGAACTTAATTTCTCCTTAAGTGAGTTGAAGGCTGAATCATGTTCACTATCCCAATGAAATCCAACATTCTTTTTAACAATTTCGGTCAAGGGTGCAGCTAAAGTACTAAAATTCTTAACAAACCTTCTGTAGAAACTTGCCAAACCATGAAAGCTATGTACCTCAGTTATTATTTTTGGTGTTGGCCATTCACGAATAGCCTTAACCTTCTTCTCATCAACTGCTATTTCCTTAGCACTAACAATATAACCAAGAAACTCAATCTGATTAGTGCAAAAAGAACATTTTTAAAGGTTAGCATACGACTTTTCATTTCGCAAAACAATTAGAACATTTTGTAAATGTTGTAGATGCTCCTCTAAATTTTTGCTACAAATCAAGATGTCATCAAAATATACTACGATAAATTTTCTGATAAAAGCACGCAAAATATGGTTCATTAACCTCATGAAAGCACACAAAAGATGCTCCTCTAGATGCTCCATCTTCAACTCATCATCATCGCAAATCACAATAAATAAATAAATAAATAAATAATACATATACAAAGTGATAAAACTCAATATAATCCTTAGAAAATGAAGATCGTAACGAGATCAAACCAGCCATTATCATTTATTAAAATCTAAATAAGTCATTTTAGGCACAAAACAAAAGAAAAAATAAATCATAGTTTTTATCACCTAGACCAAAATAGTTGTAAATGATAGAATAGAAACAAAAGGGAAATCAAAAAATGAATTTCTGTAAATACATATAAATAAAAGTAAAACATAATGTCTATCAAGGAAGCGAAATGATAAAGATATCTAACTCACTATTGCTCAAAAATAATAAAATCCTCTATTTCGATCGAACACAATATGGATGAATCCCTCAACATTTGAACTTAATTAAGCAAGGAGCATAGTCGCACCAATCGTGTTGACAATCAGATAACTTTGAGGACTAAGATGAAAATGTATCGAAATTAAGGGCTTTTGAGCAAATAAGTAAATAGGAGGGGCTGAGTGTAAAAGGTCTGCTTATAAGGGCTGGGTTGTGGCGATTCGCGAGCATAGATCTCGCGAGCCCCTTTCCTTTTTCTCTTCTTCTCCGCCCAACTCTTCTTTGCCGGCGATCGACGGAAGCGGCCGAGCAGAACCCTGAGGCTGGTCGCGTGCCTCATATTCGCGTGGGGAAGAGACTCAGAGGGCGGAAACTTCAACCTAATCGCCGACGTCTCTTCATTCGTCTCGACGAGTAGAGGTGAGTTAGGGTTTCGATCGGGTTTTTCTTCCACGATTTGGATGCGAACGTCGATAGCTTTGGATTCTTAATTTCTTAATCTAAATCGTCGGCTGATCTCGAGGGTTTATCTGTGAGTTAGGGATTGTTGGGATTGATCCTCCTTCTCTACCCGATCTCGGCATATTGGAATTGATCGGAGATGAGCTCGGGACGCAGAGGATAGTAGATCATTGTTTTCTTCCGAGGATCTTGGTTGATTGCTGTAGATCAGTTTCTGAACAGGGAGTTCTTCCCTCTCGCGTGCGTGCCTCCGCTCAGGTGAGTTGGTTTGTGTTGTGTAGTTGTTCTTTGATTCTCTTTGGCATGCTATGATTCTGATCCGAGTATGGTTCTGTGTTGGATTCTTGGTGTCTGTCGTGAGCATTTGGTGTTGCGATACTGTAGGTTTTGTTCTGCTTCTACTGTAGGTTTTGATCGCAGAATTTGGATTGATCTGTGTTGTCCTAGTTCGATCGTGAACTTGGGTTTCTATGGGATGGCATGATTTCGGTTGAGTGTGGTATCAGTTGGGATTAGGTTTGGGAATTATGAATTTGAGCTTGGATTAACTGTGATTGCGTTTCTCTTTTGGATTGGGATGTTGCTTGGGTTTTAGTGTGATCATGATTGGACCAGGATGTTCATTTGGGAGTTCGGTCAGAATACTATGCTTGGCTGGGATCAGTTGCTGTGTTGGGTTGATGAGGAATTAGGGTTGAGTATTACCTTACTTTGATTCTTTACCTATTTTCCGGTTTCGGGTCCGTTGCTGCCATGCTACCATGAGCTTGGGATTGGGTGTTGTGCAGTTCATAGCCTATGGTAGGGGGTTGATTTTAGACTGTGTTGGTGTGGATCAATTTGCACCTTAGGAGTTGACTGGTCTAGATCAAGGAGGAAATTATGGTTTAGGTTATAGTTGGACCTAGATTGGAGTTGGGTTGGTTCTAGGTCGGGTTTGGGCTAGACTTAAACCAAACCCAGACCCAAGGAGTAGGGGTTAGTCATTTGGTCAGAATGGATTAAATGACTACCGTATTAGGGTTGACCCTAACTTGATTTAGGGAGTTATTTGCTTAGCTTTGTAATTGTATTATTAGCTAAGTAGTATTTTTGGGATACAGGTCATTGATTGATTTTGCTACTTCGCGCGGATATTATATTTTCGGACAGGGGATCCTCGTCACGTGGATTTCTTCATATCGAGGCGAGTACGCTGGACTTATCTTTACTAGATATAGTCATCTGTTATGCATAGCTAGATATGGTAACAGTAGGGTTGCCTGATAGTTTTATTCCTGTACTTTTATTTCGATATTTGTTATCTACTTAGGTTACTGTTCCATATTTCTGTATCTGTTAGATTACGGATAGCATACCTTATACCTCGCGCTAGGGTTTAGACTATGGTGCATCCCGGTTATCTGGATTACTGCATATCATGTAGATGACAGCAGGGATAGATAGTGGATGATGCATGGGATAGTGACATGCATCATTATTGCACGTAGCATAGGGGACGACCTTTGACTCCCTGGAGGTTGAGATGGGTCGTCGTACTTGCTACTCGTGTAGGGGCATATGCAGGCGACCTTTGACTCCCCTAGTGGTTGAGATGGGCCGTCATACCTGCCACTTTACCTGTCGTGTAGTCCCAGTTCCACTCTTCGTTAGTGGATTATAGGCCACGGCGCTCCGACAGGTCCCCTACCTATCCGATGATAGTGAGGGGCAGGGAACGTCACTTTGTCCGATGACAGAGTACGTTCAGGGTCTGAGACCCGGCTCATTCGGTGTCGTGTGAGGCACGACGATGGCCGTTTAAGTGGAGGGAGGACCCGGTCAGAGCCCTACCCACTCGGTTTCGCGTAGAGGCGATAGTAGCCGACTGGCGTCAGGGGTGACCCATGCTGCATCATGAGCATACTGTGCATTGATGCATCTGGTTGTGATTGCTCTACTTGATTGCTGCACTTGGTTGACATGCATACTACGGGGATGGTTCGGCACAGGTAGGTATACTTCTCGTCTGCTGGTTTAGATCTGCTTTTATTATTACTGCACTTTCTTCTATTGTTGCTGGTACTTACTGTTATTATATCTCCTTGTGCATACCTGTGTATTCGCTGAGTTCTAGGACTCACACCGTTAGACCTGTTTTTCCTCTATTTCAGGATGATCGACTGGAGTGCCTGTCTGCCTGTCCCTGTGTATGTGTGTCGAGGCGACTGTCGAGGATTTTTCTTGTATTCGTTGTGGGTACATGTTTGTACCCTTCTTATTCATTTTCTATTTCTGTTACTTCACCTTTTCCGCTGTTGTATTTTCGATATGGTTGTATTTTTGTGTGCCATGGAGGCCTTCGTTTTACTTTGCTTTGTCGTAAGTCATACCGGTACGCATCTTTTTGTTTGACGACGTTGTTTGTTTTACGCGTTCGGTGCCTTGTTCCAGCTCTATAGGCTTGGGTACAGGCTTACCGTGAGAGTCGATGTGCTAGGGTTTCCGGATTGTCCGCCGGTTCGAGGAAGAAGCAGTCCGGTCGGTATCGGACGAGCGGCTCCTCGGGGCGTGACAATTTATTTGGTATCAGAGCTCAGGTTGCGAGATACCTTGTGGTCTTGTGGGTATTTTCGGATTTTGAGTCGGAGTCGTTTTCTCGATGGACGTGTTTGGGACATGGCAGCGACGGGACACCTCCAGGCGACTAGAGAAGAAATGTAAGACTTGTTAGTGATTATAAGTATAATCGTATTGACGTTGGGTTTTATCAGTACAGGTATGCCCCGTCGTATCGAGCTGACCCCGCCCCGTCCACGTGGTGGGCCGCGGCGACCACCCCGTAGGACGATTCAGGAGCCTATGGGAGCTGCGACTGGCGGAGCCGAGGCAGAGTCTTCGGGACGACGACTCGGGGTTGAGCCAGGACATCGAGGACGGACTCCTCCACTTCAGGGACCTCCATCACCGAGAGTCCCTCCGCCATTTCTATCGGCAGTTCCGGTTATACCCCCGGTGGTACCCGTCGTGGCATCACCAGCTGTACCCGCGTCAGTACCACCAGTTGAGCAGTCGGCGCCACAGCCATTACAGTTGGTACTCCAGACTCTGCAGCAGCTGATACAGACGCTGCAGCCGATACTGACTTCTGCTCAGCCGATGCCCCCTCCTGCTCCACCAGCGTCTCAGCCGGTTCAGCCCGCACCCCTGGAGGGGCAGACATCGGGCCCATCCAGTCAGCCAGAGCAGTCAGTACCCCCGGCGGTGCAGCCACCAGTGACATCAGAGGTACCACATGTGATACCGACGGCCCCTGTGGGCCATGCCATGGACCGATCACGGATTCCAGCGTTGGCTGCGTCCGTGAAGGGCCGGTTCACCCTGTTTCACGGGGGGACTGATCCGACCGTGGCCAGATCATGGCTCCGCACTGTGGAGGATACCTTCCAGTACATGACCTGCTCCGATTGGGAGAAGGTCGGGTTGGCCGCCTATCATATGAGAGACCAGGCGTCGACATGGTGGACGGCCCAGCAGACGATTTTCCGGGATCGACCTGTCACGTGGGTCCTGTTCAGAGAGGCCTTTGAGCAGAAGTATCTCCCCGTCGCATTCCAGATGACACGTCGACAAGAGTTTCTGAGTCTCCAGCAGGGAGATCGGACAGTATTAGAGTATGATGCCGAGTTTAACCGCTTGGCGGAGTATTATCCTCTGGTGGCCGCGGACGATAGAGAGCGGAAGATGCACTTTACTCGAGGGCTGGCCTCGAACATCCAACTTCAGATGGCTACATGCGACATTACATCATACCGAGAGGCGCTGGAGCGAGCCCTCATTATCGAGTCTACCCGACATAGATTATTTGGAGATAAGAAAAAAGATAAGCAGCCAGTTTCTGATGTAGCACAGCCTCAGACACAGCAGACCTCGCGGAAGCGGGGTAGGCAGAGCCAGACAGGACAGGGTACTTCTGGGGCTTCATCTAGACCCCAGAAGACGGGGCGTGCCACGACCGACTTTTCTCAGTCTTCTCAGCATGATCAGAAGACCCAGGTTAGACGCCATTGTACTCAGTGTGGCTCCAGGCAGCATGAGCGGTTCCAGTGTACCCTGGAGCAGGCGGTTTGCTACTACTGTCAGCAGCCTGGACATATGAGTCGCGATTGTGCCCGGAAGGCACAGGACACAGCTGCGGGAGTCACCTCTCAGGGTTCTCAGGGAGGGCACACTGGCTCTACTCGAGCTCAGCGCGGAGGACGGGGTCCACGGACTTCTTCTCGGACCCAGCCGGCCGCTCCTCCACCCGTTCATGTATACTGTATGTACGGGCAGGGTCCCGAGCACTCTCATCCACCGACAGTACCTCAGCATTCTGTTGTGGAGCCTCAGCAGCCGTACTATACCGGGTATCAGCTTCCGGTTTATCAGCAGCCTCAGATTTCTGGAGCGCCGCTACCTCAGCTACCTCCCGTGCCTCCTATACAGGCACTACCCCCACCTCCACCGCCGCCGGAGACGGGCCGGGTTTATGCAGTGACCCGAGATGAGGCCCATCGAGCAGACGGATCTGTCTTCCGAGGTACAGTCTCGCTTTATGCATTTACCGCAGACTTGCTTATAGATACCGGTAGTTCATTTTCATTTATATCACGAGCATTCCTGAGCAAGATTTGCAGGTTAGCGACCCTTAGACCACATCAGTTATCTGTGACCCTGCCTTCAGGAGATGTTCTGGAGGTAACTCAGGAGGTCAGAGGGTGCCCCTTGGATTTCGGAAGGGTCACTCTCACCGTGGACCTGTCCGTGTTAGATATGATTGAGTTCGACGTCATTTTGGGCATGGACTGGCTCACGGCATCGCATGCCACCGTGGATTGCCATTCGAGGGTGGTCACATTTCGACCTCCAGACCAACCCTCGTGGGAGTTCCTTGGCATCCGGGATGATGGCATAGCGATTATTTCTGCACTTCAGGCGCAGAGACTCATTGCGCACGGTTGTCAGGGATTTCTGGTATCATTGATCAGCTCCTCAGACAGCAGTGCTCCTCAGATCTCCGATGTGCCAGTAGTCAGAGAGTTTTCGGATGTTTTCCCAGAGGAGTTGCCGGGTTTACCTCCCCCGAGGGAGGTTGAGTTTGCCATCGAGTTGATACCGGGGACTGCGCCGGCATCGAAGGCCCCATACAGGATGGCACCGCGCGAGTTGGACGAGCTGAAGGTCCAACTCCAGGAGTTGCTTGATCGTGGATTTATCCGGCCGAGCGTTTCTCCGTGGGGTTCTCCAGTCCTTTTCGTGAAGAAAAAGGACGGTTCTATGCGCTTATGTATTGACTACCGGCAGCTGAACTCAGTTACAGTCAGGAACAAGTATCCCCTGCCGCGTATTGATGATTTGTTTGACCAGCTGAGGGGTACTTCTGTGTACTCCAAGATAGACTTGCGCTCTGGATATCATCAGCTGAGAGTCAGAGATTCAGATATCCAGAAGACGGCTTTCCGTACTCGGTATGGGCACTATGAGTTTTTGGTGATGCCGTTTGGGCTCACCAATGCCCCCGCTGTGTTCATGGATCTCATGAACAGGGTATTCCTTCCGTATTTGGACCAGTTCGTCATCGTGTTCATTGATGATATCTTGGTGTATTCTCGGTCCGAGGAGGAGCACACTCGCCATCTTCGCACCATTTTGGGGGTTCTCCGGAAGGAGAAGCTCTATGCGAAGTATAGCAAGTGTGCATTCTGGTTATCTTCTGTGGGTTTTCTTGGTCACGTTGTATCCAGTGGAGGCATCTCAGTGGACCCCCAGAAGATTGAGGCTGTCACCAGTTGGGAACAGCCTAAGTCAGTCCATGAGGTCCGCAGTTTCCTGGGATTGGCTGGCTATTACCGACGATTTGTCGAGGGTTTCTCTACCATCGCAGCACCGCTTACACGCCTGACTAGGAAGGGCGTGAAGTTTGTATGGACTGAGGCCTGCGAGACCAGCTTCCAGGAGCTGAAGCAGCGACTTGTATCTGCGCCAGTTCTGGTACTGCCTGCTGGAGAGGATGGGTTCACGCTGTATACTGATGCGTCTCTTCTCGGACTGGGCGCAGTACTCATGCAGCATGGACGGGTAGTTGCTTATGCTTCTCGACAGCTGAAGGAGCATGAGAGGAACTACCCCGTTCATGACTTGGAGTTAGCCGCTATTATTTTCGCGCTGAAGATCTGGAGGCATCATCTTTACGGGATTACCTTCGAGATCTTCACAGACCACCAGAGCCTTCAGTATCTGTTCACTCAGCGAGAGCTGAACCTCCGACAGAGGAGGTGGATGGAGTTCTTGAAGGACTATGACTGTACCATTGGCTATCATCCTGGGAAAGCCAATGTAGTAGCTGACGTACTGAGTAGGAAGACCAGAGCAGTCTTAGCCTGTCAGCGGGTGATTGTCACTGAGTTGATCCAGAGGTTTTCAGAGTTGGGATTAGAGGAGCGGTCCCAGACAGAGAGGGGTTTGCTGGTGACTATGGTTGCGCAGTCAGCTATCAGGTCTAGGATTAGAGAGGCGCAGGCCAGTGACCCGCATCTGCAGTCTCTGGGCAGTCGCATTGTCGCCGGGCAGCCGTCTGACTTTACGCGGGACGATGAGGGCAGCCTGTTTTTCCGAGGGAGACTATGTGTGCCAGAGTCGCATCCAGTCATGGAGGAGTTGTTATAGGAGGCTCATCGTTCGCGGTTCGCTATACACCCAGGCGGTACCCGGATGTATCGGGATTTGAGGCGTTCCTATTGGTGGAACAACATGAAGAGGGACGTTGCGAGTTTTGTTGCTAGATGTCTCGTCTGCCAGCAGGTTAAGGCAGAGCACCGGAGACCTGCTGGGTTACTACAGAGGATTCCCATTCCCGAGTGGAAATGGGAACACATTACGATGGATTTTGTGGTGGGACTGCCCAGGACTAGGAGGGGTCACGACGCGATTTGGGTGATCGTTGATCGATTAACCAAATCGGCACATTTCTTAGCGATGCGGAGGACGGATTCGCTTGACAGATTAGCTGAGTTGTACTGCCGAGAGATCGTCAGACTGCATGGAGTACCCCTGAGCATCATATCAGATAGAGATCCTCGTTTCACATCCCGATTCTGGCAGAGTCTGCAGAGAGCCATGGGGACAGATCTTCGGTTCAGTACAGCCTTTCACCCGCAGACAGATGGGCAGTCAGAGCGTACGATTCAGACGCTGGAGGACCTGCTGAGATCATGTGTTCTGGATTTCAGAGGCAGCTGGGAGGATCACTTGCACTTAGTAGAGTTTGCCTACAACAACGGCTATCATTCGGCGATTCAGATGGCGCCGTATGAGGCGTTGTATGGTAGGCCATGTCGGACACCCACCATCTGGGAGGAGGTTGGAGAGGCCCAGCTGCTAGGACCTCAGAGAGCTCAGCAGGAGGCAGAGTTAGTACGCACCATCAGACGGAGGATGTCAGAGGCACAGGATCGCCAGAAGAGTTACGCGGATCGGAGACGGAGACCTCTGGAGTTCTTCGTGGGCGACCACGTATTTCTTCGAGTTTCACCCACGAGAGGGGTGAAGAGATTCGGCATTCGGGGTAAGCTAGCTCCGCGATATATTGGACCTTTCCAGATTCTGGAAAGGATTGGAGCAGTAGCTTACCGATTGGCTCTTCCCCCTGCTCTGGCCGAGGTGCATGATGTGTTTCATGTATCTATGCTGAGAGGTTATGTGCCAGACCCCACACACATCTTATCCGAGGTGCCCGTTCTGCTCCAGCCCGACGCTACTTATGAGGAGTTACCTGTACGGATCTTGGGGTTCCGGGAGCGACAGCTACGGAACAAGACGATTCGACTGGTCAGGGTCGGATGGTAGCATCACTCGGATGCAGAGGCAACTTGGGAGCTCGAGGACACTATCCGAGCTCGATATCCCCATTTATTTGACTGAGGTATGTACTGTTATTTCATTTCAGTATGCATACTTTATATATACTGCTGTTAGTATTTCTAGTAGCAACGATAAATTTGGGGACCAAATTTTTGTTAGTGGGGGAGAATGTTGACAATCAGATAACTTTGAGGACTAAGATGAAAATGTATCGAAATTAAGGGCTTTTGAGCAAATAAGTAAATAGGAGGGGCTGAGTGTAAAAGGTCTGCTTATAAGGGCTGGGTTGTGGCGATTCGCGAGCACAGATCTCGCGAGCCCCTTTCCTTTTTCTCTTCTTCTCCGCCCAACTCTTCTCTGCCGGCGATCGACGGAAGCGGCCGAGCAGAACCCTGAGGCTGGTCGCGTGCCTCATATTCGCGTGGGGAAGAGACTCAGAGGGCGGAAACTTCAACCTAATCGCCGACGTCTCTTCATTCGTCTCGACGAGTAGAGGTGAGTTAGGGTTTCGATCGGGTTTTTCTTCCACGATTTGGATGCGAACGTCGATAGCTTTGGATTCTTAATTTCTTAATCTAAATCGTCGACTGATCTCGAGGGTTTATCTGTGAGTTAGGGATTGTTGGGATTGATCCTCCTTCTCTACCCGATCTCGGCATATTGGAATTGATCGGAGATGAGCTCGGGACGCAGAGGATAGTAGATCATTGTTTTCTTCCGAGGATCTTGGTTGATTGCTGTAGATCAGTTTCTGAACAGGGAGTTCTTCCCTCTCGCGTGCGTGCCTCCGCTCAGGTGAGTTGGTTTGTGTTGTGTAGTTGTTCTTTGATTCTCTTTGGCATGCTATGATTCTGATCCGAGTATGGTTCTGTGTTGGATTCTTGGTGTCTGTCGTGAGCATTTGGTGTTGCGATACTGTAGGTTTTGTTCTGCTTCTACTGTAGGTTTTGATCGCAGAATTTGGATTGATCTGTGTTGTCCTAGTTCGATCGTGAACTTGGGTTTCTATGGGATGGCATGATTTCGGTTGAGTGTGGTATCAGTTGGGATTAGGTTTGGGAATTATGAATTTGAGCTTGGATTAACTGTGATTGCGTTTCTCTTTTGGATTGGGATGTTGCTTGGGTTTTAGTGTGATCATGATCGGACCAGGATGTTCATTTGGGAGTTCGGTCAGAATACTATGCTTGGCTGGGATCAGTTGCTGTGTTGGGTTGATGAGGAATTAGGGTTGAGTATTACCTTACTTTGATTCTTTACCTATTTTCCGGTTTCGGGTCCGTTGCTGCCATGCTACCATGAGCTTGGGATTGGGTGTTGTGCAGTTCATAGCCTATGGTAGGGGGTTGATTTTAGACTGTGTTGGTGTGGATCAATTTGCACCTTAGGAGTTGACTGGTCTAGATCAAGGAGGAAATTATGGTTTAGGTTATAGTTGGACCTAGATTGGAGTTGGGTTGGTTCTAGGTCGGGTTTGGGCTAGACTTAAACCAAACCCAGACCCAAGGAGTAGGGGTTAGTCATTTGGTCAGAATGGATTAAATGACTACCGTATTAGGGTTGACCCTAACTTGATTTAGGGAGTTATTTGCTTAGCTTTGTAATTGTATTATTAGCTAAGTAGTATTTTTGGGATGCAGGTCATTGATTGATTTTACTACTTCGCGCGGATATTATATTTTCGGACAGGGGATCCTCGTCACGTGGATTTCTTCATATCGAGGCGAGTACGCTGGACTTATCTTTACTAGATATAGTCATCTGTTATGCATAGCTAGATATGGTAACAGTAGAGTTACCTGATAGTTTTATTCCTGTACTTTTATTTCGATATTTGTTATCTACTTAGGTTACTGTTCCATATTTCTGTATCTGTTAGATTACGGATAGCATACCTTATACCTCGCGCTAGGGTTTAGACTATGGTGCATCCCGGTTATCTGGATTACTGCATATCATGTAGATGACAGCAGGGATAGATAGTGGATGATGCATGGGATAGTGACATGCATCATTATTGCACGTAGCATAGGGGACGACCTTTGACTCCCTGGAGGTTGAGATGGGTCGTCGTACTTGCTACTCGTGTAGGGGCATATGCAGGCGACCTTTGACTCCCCTAGTGGTTGAGATGGGCCGTCATACCTGCCACTTTACCTGTCGTGTAGTCCCAGTTCCACTCTTCGTTAGTGGATTATAGGCCACGGCGCTCCGACAGGTCCCCTACCTATCCGATGATAGTGAGGGGCAGGGAACGTCACTTTGTCCGATGACAGAGTACGTTCAGGGTCTGAGACCCGGCTCATTCGGTGTCGTGTGAGGCACGACGATGGCCGTTTAAGTGGAGGGAGGACCCGGTCAGAGCCCTACCCACTCGGTTTCGCGTAGAGGCGATAGTAGCCGACTGGCGTCAGGGGTGACCCATGCTGCATCATGAGCATACTGTGCATTGATGCATCTGGTTATGATTGCTCTACTTGATTGCTGCACTTGGTTGACATGCATACTACGGGGATGGTTCGGCACAGGTAGGTATACTTCTCGTCTGCTGGTTTAGATCTGCTTTTATTATTACTGCACTTTCTTCTATTGTTGCTGGTACTTACTGTTATTATATCTCCTTGTGCATACCTGTGTATTCGCTGAGTTCTAGGACTCACACCGTTAGACCTGTTTTTCCTCTATTTCAGGATGATCGACTGGAGTGCCTGTCTGCCTGTCCCTGTGTATGTGTGTCGAGGCGACTGTCGAGGATTTTTCTTGTATTCGTTGTGGGTACATGTTTGTACCCTTCTTATTCATTTTCTATTTCTGTTACTTCACCTTTTCCGCTGTTGTATTTTCGATATGGTTGTATTTTTGTGTGCCATGGAGGCCTTCGTTTTACTTTGCTTTGTCGTAAGTCGTACCGGTACGCATCTTTTTGTTTGACGACGTTGTTTGTTTTACGCGTTCGGTGCCTTGTTCCAGCTCTATATGTCACGCCCCGAGACCCAGGAGCCGCTGATCCAATATAAAATCGGACAGCACCTCCCCTGTCCGGCGGACAATTTACACAAACACATAACCTGTATACCATATATATATAGCACAACCACGCAGTTTAAAGGGCCTCAGGCCTCAGATATATGCAGAAACAACAATTATATGATTATAACTATCGAAAAACCAAATCCGAACTCACCTGAGCTGCCAGGGGGCAGGAACAAAACCAAAATCAAACAAAGTCCAACCTAGGACTCAAAAGTACAATATCATCAAATAAAACGTGCATACATGTTCAAAACAAAATAGCGGAAGCATAGTAAATACTACAGGGTCCATAACCGAAACAACGTAAGGTAAAACTAAACAGAGCTCCTCTGGAGCTGGGGACTGGCTGCTAGGGATCTCCTGGCAGGCATCAACCTGAAATAGAAACATATGGCAACGGTGTGAGTCCATAAACTCAGCGAATACCCAGTAGATATGCATAGTATGTTATAATAACAATAGAAGTCTACGCTGATACAACCTCATATGAACAATAGGAAAAGGTATACCGAAGATACTGAATAAAGATACATACCAGAATCCATCTATCCTGCAAAGGGTGACATAAGTCCCTAGGGAACAAGTATAACATATATTCCAAGGTATACAGGTATCCAGTATATGCATGTCAAACAAGTGCAGCAAATAAATGCAGCAATCAATGCACGATGCAAAATATGCACATGGTGCAATGCCATGGTCACCCCTTAACTCCAGTCAAGCCACCGAGACAGGCGATACTGTGTCGGCCGAGTGGGTAGAGCTGTGACACTGTACGCACTCTGCCATCACTGCTCCTGAGTGACCGAGTGGACAGGATGCTGTCGGGGGACCGCCCCCCTACCCCATGTATATATGAGGGAGCGTCGCTCTCATCTCCTCTGGTCTATGGGAAGAGAAGGGATCTCCGCCTGCTACCACGCTCCGAAGCCACTACCCCTGAGCGGTCGAGCGGAGCAGTACAGAGCAAATGCACACATCCTACGGTATCCACTAACCCATGAGTGGCCGTGTGCGCATATCATGTACCGGAAGACGATAGGCTCAACCACAAGGGAGTCGCTGATCGCCGGCATGCAACAATGCAAGGATGGTGTATGATAGATACACATACCTCCCTCCCAAGTCCTCAGTATACTAGGTCTCAGTCTGAAATCCTATAACAGGAAATACAGTCAACCTACAAGGTATACTGGCCGAAAACTACAGATCCCTCAAGGTCAAAGGCAGGAGATACCTCACGATCTCTAAACATACATATAGATATGACACTACCTGATACTGTATGGAACTAACAGCATGATAACTCAGGGATAAACCACAGGTATCTAGGACAGGCATAATAAACAGGGAGTCAACAAGTATCCAGAATAGGCATACTAACCAGGGATAACTAACAAGTATCCAAGACAGGCATAATAACCAGGGATAACTAACAAGTATCCAAGACAGGCATAATAACCAGGGATAAATAACAAGTATCCAGAACAGGCATAATAAACAGGGATAGCGTATGATCTTATTGCTATCTATAACAGACTATGCATAACAAGATGACAATATCTAAAAGATAAGTCAAAGGGTACCCGCCTCAAAGTAGGTGTAGTCCGTATACGAGGAGAATCTCCCGTCTGATACTCCACAAGCCAAGAGTCCAAATCAATGTCCTGTATCAAAGGACATATTTAATAGCTATTACAAAATAGAATAACAGCTAGCCAGAAAATCCCTAAACCATATTAGGGTTTACCCAATTACCGTAATCATTGATCCATTCCCTAATCCTTTTAATTAATCATTCCTTGCTATAATCCAACCCACCAGGTATTACCAGACAAGAAAACACCACTTGATCAATATACAGAAACTGGATTACAACCAAAAACCCACCATGGCAGTGGCTTGAATCCAATAACAACACAATTCCAAATCCAACACAACATTCCCTTACAACTTAGAAAGCCAAAATCCAAAACGAATTTAAGGTTCTACACTGATTAGATTGATACAACCAGATTACAACAATACACCAATTCAACCTATTCAAGCTCAAATCCAATAAACATCATAAACCAAACAAACCTGTAATCGCATTCAGCTCCTCCCACAGCTCAATCCCGATCATACAACAATCTCTACTCCACAATAACCCAATCTAAAACAGCAATTAAATCACAAAAGCACAACAAAATTGGGGAACCAAGAATAGATAGAATTTAAGGGTTAATTACCAGCTGTGGAGTCTCTCGGTAGTTGGTCAGAAGAAATCCAGAAGCTGGAAAAGTAGAGGACCAACACGGCACGAGCTTAGAACTGCCCTAAGATCCCGCTAGCCTCCCTGTTCCAATCCAACAGCATGACCGCAACACAGAACCCATGGCAACTCCATCAAGACAACCCAACCGTTCATCCAAAACTAAGAAGAATCGGATACTATCAGAATTCTGATCGAAGAAACAATCAACTCATCTCGACCAACTAATTAAATCATATCTATCACTATCACCATCTCATCAATACCAAGTAGCAACAAAGCTTACCAGAGATTCGTCGGCGCTGCCCTGCTCAGATTTGGTACTCAGTGAGTTACCCTAGCAACCTCCTTAGCGCCGCCTAGTGGATCGCTGCACCCCAACGTCTTACCCAAAGCCGGCGTGTGTAGAGGACCGCCGGAGAGCTCGAAATCCTTCCTGTGACGGAACTCCGACCACCGGGTAGGTCCAAACCTTCGTCGCCGGATGGAAGAAGCGGTCGGTAAGGTCAGGTCGGGCCAGCTCTGCATCGCGTCGGGAGGAACCGCAAAAGAAAATAGGCTGCGGCGTGAAGAAAAAGGAGGAGGGAGCAGTCGGGCCTTAGCTGTGAGTTAGGGCACGCGAATCGGGGGGTGTGGCTGCGGCCGAATTAAGGGGAGAAAGCAATTTATATATGAGGGGCTTTTTGCAGAAAAGTCCTCTAATTTTTAGAAATATAAACCCTACCCTTAGGGTAAGGGTTTTAGCCCTTTAACCCTCCAATTAGATATAATTCATCTCAATAAATTTTCTAAGATCAAATTATTTACCCTCTCGTAATTTAAGAGGTATCCAAAACCCTCTGTCATAGTCCTCTAATCCTAAATCTTGCAAATAAATTTTCTAAAAATTTATTTTACTGGGTTTTTAATTAGCCGTATTTAACACTATAGGCTTGGGTACAGGCTTACCGTGAGAGTCGATGTGCTAGGGTTTCCGGATTGTCCGCCGGTTCGAGGAAGAAGCAGTCCGGTCGGTATCGGACGAGCGACTCCTCGGGGCGTGACAAATCGAATCAACATGACGACGTTAGATGTAATTTCTCTTTCCCAATATCAATGAGCGAGAGAAGTACAAAAAGGGGAGCTAGTCAAGGGAAGAGGGGGAACTCGAAAAAAGACTAATATTTTTTATTTTGCATTGCATGGATAAAAAAAATTCTAATTCATGTTCTTACTAATCAGAAGAGAAAATATCACTAACAAAAAATAAATGTAACAAGAGAAGGCTAGAGTTGAAAGATATTGAAAAGGAATACATTAAATCTTATAAAATAACATACATAATAAAAATTAAATTTAAAATATTAAAAAGAGAACCCCTTATGACTCTATCCATTGTAACCATAATAAGATTTTTATAAAATCTATAGTTTTGACTAAAAAATAAGATACGTAAATTTTTTATCAAGACCTTATTATTTTTCATTCTCTTAAAATATATAATAAAAGTATGTTTAATATATCAAAAATAATGGGTCCCAATAAAAATTGAAGCCCTAGGCATAGGCCTTAATGGCCTATGCCTAAAGACGGCCCTGCGTGGGCGTAACAAAAAACTCCATGGATGACACCATCCACGACAACTAACATACAATTCAATCCATATCGAATGTGTATTCTTCAATTTCAATAAGAAAAAATTTTACAATGAGAAATTTAGATAAATTAATAAGTAAAATTATTTGTAATTTTTATAAATTTTTTTGTGAATATTAATAAACTAAATGTATTAATTTCTTTAATTTTATATATTATTTTAATATTAAAAAATAAATATAAATAAACTTTTATGGTTATACGTTGAGCGAATGGGCTTCAAATTCTAATACCCTATTCCATTCAGTTAACTGGTTCCTGCACTGGTCAGGTATAAGTCAACTATATAGATTGAGCCAAATGCGGCCAACCCAAAAACCTCAAGGAACACTTGCCTAGTGAATCACCTGTTGCACTGGTGAAGACCCATACCGTGAAGACCCATATGTTGAGGCAATCTGTGGTCCGGAGTGACCATGTGTTTTGATGTTTGGGCAAAGGGTTTAAGTTAGGGTTTGTTGTTGGACTAACATATGTATGTGAGTGTGCAGGTTTGTAGGTACACATGGACTTGGTTGATGTCTTCAGGTGAAGGATGACATGGAGGCAAGCTGGAGGCTTGTGTGCGCATCCGAGGGACCATGGATAGCAGGGACGATGAGCCGAGGGACGCGGACTTCGAAGCGTACGTGAAGGGTGGCATGGAGACAAGCTGGAGGCTTGTGTGCGCACATGAGGGACGAGGGCCAAAGATGAAGAAGGCATGAAGGCAATAGTCGAAGCTGCTGGTGAAGAGTCGACCAGGTTGAGAGGGTCCAAGTATGATTAATTGTACTCAGGGACTAAGCCGGGAGGGTTCGAGTGCGGAGAGAAATGTACTCGGGGAGTGTAACCCTAGGCTTGGTAATGGACCAGTCGACTGCTCTAGGAGCAGTCGATTGGTCAGTGGCCAGAATTCGAACGTTGGGCTGTTAACGGTCGAATCTGGGTGGAGGCAGTCGACTGCCAGCGTGTTTTCCAGCTTGAGTTCTATTTAAAGAAAACTCGGTTTGGGCTGGGAGCTCTTGATGAAATGAGCTTGGTTAGAGCTCATTAGTAGTCTAAGGTGCTCTGAGGTGTACTCAAGGTTGTGGCGAGGTTTATCCACCCACAAGGAGCTACGTGAGCTAGCCGGAGGGCATCCGGGGAGTGATCTGCCAAAGGATTAGGGATCGTCCACCTCACGAACTGTCGTGGAGTAGGAGTCTTCATCTTCGAATCACGTAAACAGGTGGTGTTAGCATTGTTTAGTTGTTAGTTTTGTTTTCATTGTATTTCCGCTTGCGCAACTAACAACGTAGGTAGAAGAAAATCGAGAAATTGCTATTCACCCCCCTCTAGCAACTGACATCGATCTATCACCATGCCCATTACTGGTGAAGACCCATACCCATTAAGATATGTAGCATTGGATTGGAATTAGGCTAGGCACGCACTCCCAATCACTTCCACCAAGACTAATCGGAGTCACTTGAGTTCAGGTCAAGTTCTTGCTTTTTAACTACTTTAAGTTTAGTTTAGAATAGTGGATTGCATTATTTGGTTAAAACATCAAATGGTATGCCAGGACGTGTTCAGTAATTTGTTAGGTATAGGTTTGGACGGGTGCAGGACGGGGGCGTGCGGGTTGGGGTTGCGCGAGTTGGGCCTCCTGCTAAGTTTGGGGCTGAGGAAGGGTCCTCTTGGAAATGTACCCTGCTCCTTCTACGGATGCTAGTATCCTTGTTCTTAGCAGGCAGGGTTGCTCTTGTTGCTCTTGCTATTGTTGCTAGGGTCCTCTTCTCCTATTGGTTGCTAGTCCCGGGCTTCTAGGACAAAGTGTAAAGAAAAGAGTTATAGTTCTTCTGATTAAGTATAGAAAGAGGAGTTTCAGAATGAAGTGAGCCGGCTTCGGCCAACGAATGAAGTTCTTTAGTAGATTATCTGGGCATAGTTGAGTTAGGAACAAGGGAGTTGGAGTTCCATTTACTAGCTATATCCCCTAGTATTCTCTTCTTCTCGGGAAAGGTCAGTTACATCTAGGGATAGAGGACAGTCACATTCCTATTTTTAGGGGGAGTGCCTAAACATGAGTTAGGTGACCAGTATGATAGCATAACGGCTTTGGGCAAGCAACTACTCTAAAGGCTACCATGACAACAGGGGCTTAGGTAGAAGTTTCATTGCTTTCCTTTGGGCTGATAGTCCTGTATACCATTCAACTCCGGAGTTCCAAAGAATTCACTCCTTTCCAGTTCCTGGCCGAGCGAGTGGTAAGCGTAGGAGGCGCGCCCGAAGGGCAACGACAGCCGTGTGGTTCCAGGTGCCGTAATGTCATTGAGAAAGCCCCTCCCCCCCCAAATTACCCAATCTAATTATGCTTTTCATGTAAACCCTAAAACCCTTAACCCATAACCCTAAACCCTAAACCAGTGGTTTATCTCTCTACATGCCCATATCTTCGCCTCGGATTTGCCCCGCAGCTCTCATCGCTATAGCCCAGCCCAGACAAAGATTCTCTACATGTATGATTAGCTACCTCGCTACCCATACATTACAGGCCGATAGCTAGTAGCCTCGACAGAGAAGGAGGGGAACATAAACCCTTCTTATACCGCTAGCAATCCTTACCTTACTTATAGTGAAAGAAGGCTACACTGTAGGCTAAGCGAAGCGAAGCAACTAGTTTCTTGAAAAGGTGCGGCTAGAGTCGAACAGAAGCATGAGTTGAGTGGCGACTAATTAGGTGGTAGCAGCGGTGTCATGTGGATAGGCGGTAGCAGCGGCGGTAGCAGCGACGACATGTGGATAGGTGGGAGTTCTACCTAAGCGGAGCCGACTTGATGTTGTGTAGCGTTAGATTAGTGTTCTTTCTTTTCTATGTGATATATAGTGGTGCGACCTGTCTATTCGATGAGGGCATCAAGTTATTCAAACGATTAATTAGAGAAAACTCCCCAATCCCAAACTCACCTTTGCTTGCAGTTCCCACTTGATAAATTCTTTGCATTCACTCTCTGATAGAATTGAGTATAAAAGAGTGAAAACTCAGTATACATTGTAAAGATTTGAGTATAAATTGTTTGAAATTGAGTATTAATTTAAGAAATTTAAGTATAAAGTTTCGGTGACCCCACATGTGAAAATCTTGATGCGGTTGCCCCTCCATTATGATCTTGATGCAACCTCATATACTCAAATTTCTAAATTTTATACTCAAATTTTTTCAAATAATACTCAATCTAAATCAATTCATTCTTAAATTTTTATAATGTATACTGAAATTTTTACTATATACTGAAACAATGTATACTCAAATACTGAAGTGCAAGAAGTTCCTGAGGAGGCAACACCTTATGAATCTTGATAAACCCTAACCTGAGTGGACGGACAAGGATAGTTGGGGAATAGAAAGGGCATTTGCCCCATTCTATCTGGTCTTGGGCGCTGCGCTAACGATCAATAGGCCCTAAAGGAAACCTTGCAAACCAGTCTTCTTAATGATTGAGTTTAAGGTTGTTACAAATTCAGCGTCTTATTTACTTGGAGGGAATAGGAGAAAGTGGAGGAGGTAGGTAGAGGGTCGGGGAGTGGCAAAAACACAAAGCATCTTTCCCTCCTTTTGAATAGAAAAGGTGCATGAGAATTGAGAGATAAGAGGATCCTCTTCCCTCCCATTCCTCCACGATGGATGCCTTTTTCCATTTTTTAGTGAACAACCAAGTGGTTCATCACTCTAGCTCCTCTCTTTACCATGCCACTCTCGTTCATCTCTCGGCCCCCACGGGCTTGCTCGGTGGGTAAGGCGCCTGCAGCATGAAACGGAGGTCTCAGGTTCGAGAGTCGCCAGTTACACACGGGGTAAAAACTAGGTCTGCTGGTTTAAATTCTCTCGGCCCCAGGTACCTTACCCCCCGCTAGTAAATCCGTGATTTACTCCCTCTGGGCACCTGTGGGGCAGGGACCAGGGGCCGTTGAGGTGGCGGATCCACCTTTTGAAACTCTCGTTCATCTTTTGTCTCCACGGGCATAGCTGAGATGGTAAAAGGTTAGTAGATTGTCATTAGAGATATTGGATTCGAGCACGGGGTTGGTGCGACATAAATCTCTGCGTCCTGTGTGAAAGTCTCTCCTCCCAGCCTCTTGTCTTCTCAGTCACTATAATTTATCTTCTTCGTGTTGGTCCTAAGACAGGCTGGCGGAGGTCACTACAAAAAAATCAGCGATTAGCGACGGAAAAATTAAATTTTCCGTCGCTATTAGCGACGGAAAAATTAAATTTTCCGTCGCTATTAGCGACGAATTAATAATTTTCCGTCGCTATTACCGACGAATATTAATTATCCGTCGCTAATACTGGTATCCAGGTCAAACCCCTATAACTAGCGATGGAATAAGTTAAACCCGCCGTTAATAGTGACAGAATAATAATAATTCGTCGCTATTAGCGACGGATTGTAATTTGTTCTTTGCTAATAGCGATGGACAAGTTATTTCCGTCGCTAAATTATGTTTAATTTGTGTCGTCCGCCCCCCCCCCCCCCGGCGCGGCCGCGCCTGATCAGGCTCTCTCTTCTCCACCATGTCTCCGTTATCCCCGGCGAACCCTCCTCCAGTCACAGGTACGTTGCATCTCGTAGGTTTTCGGTAGCCTTGTTTTCTCCATCCGCGACCAACACATCTTCTTCAACGGCGAAGAAGTTCTTCCGGCAAGCGCGACCAAGCGCGGCCCGTCGCGGCCGCGCGTGGGTTGTTGCGGTGGCGCGAGGGCTGACACAGCTGCTGGCAGCCCCAGCTGCCGTTGGTCGCAACAGCAAACCCTAGATAATTGATTAATTAAATATTAATTAATTGATTAATTACTTAATTAATTGATTAATTAAATGATTAGCAGGCCTGTTTAATTAATTGTTTTATCCTAATTAATTATTATTAGTATAGGATTAATATTTGTTTGATTATGCTTCTAATATGTTTTGTTTGATTAATTAGAATGATATTATTTGATTATGCCTCTAATATATCATGTTTGATTAATTAGAATAATTTTGTTTGATTAATTAGAAACAAGTTGGATAATTTAGATTGTTATTTGTAGTTAATAATGGATTATTATTTGTGGTTGATAATTCAGATACAATGTATACGAATAAGGCATGGATGTATAATAGGTTAGATAATGATTTTTTGTGAAGAATTTTTTACTGGAGTGGAAGAATTTGTGAATTTTATAAAGTATTATCCTGAGTGTTTGAATGACACCGAGTTAAAGTGTCCATGTAATCAACGCAGATGTAGAAATACAGCTTTCCGCGATGAAGATACAGTGAAAACTCATATCTGTAGGTATGAGTTTGTTCCAGATTATTACAACTGGTATTGTCATGGAGAGTCGTATGTATTTGAATCTGTTGGACCTTCTGTTGCTTCATCATCGAACTCAATTGGTCCAGAGGCATCATATAGGCCTGTTGATGCAATGCAATCAATGGTTTACGATGCAATGAATGCATTTGATCAATCAAATGTAGATCAAATACTTACTTTTAGAGTTCAAAAAATGTATGACATGTTGAAGGCTAGTGAAAGAGAAGTATGGGAAGGTATTCCTTATGGTCATTCTCAATTGTCTACTACTATAAGATTATTGAATATGAAGGTGGAACATCATTTCCCAGAACGATGTTATGATGACATATGTCAATTGATGTCAGAGTTGCTTCCAACAGATAACTACATGACTGATAGTTTCTACAATATTAAAAAACTAATTAGAGACTTGAGTTTGCCAGTCGAGAAGATACATTGTGTCAATAATTGCATGATCTGTTGGAACGAAGATAGTGAGTTGATGGAATGTAAAATGTGTAATCATCCTCATTACAAGCATAGTACTCGCATGGTTGGGATAATTGCATGATCTATTGTTGTGTCAATTTAGTTGAGGTTAATTCAACCAAAAGATTCAACAAGTTTGAACCTTTCATCTTTACGGTGCAAGCTGATCAAGTATTTTATCTTGAGTACCCAACTAAGAGAAGACGACTAAATGAATGACTAGCTGCTTGTCAAATAAAGCCTAGGTCAACCATTGAAATGCCAAATACGATAACTGTCCACAACTCCGATGCTTATCAAAATGAAGAAGCCATAATGAACTCCGTTAATTCAGAAATACAATCAACATCCCAATTACTTATAGATGATAATGTCTCTTACAAGGAAATTGATGATGATGAAATATCTAGCAGTGAGGAGGTTGATGTATCAACAGAGTCAAGCGATGAAAACTTGCATGTTAATTTAGTTCCATCGGATTAAGATCAATTGTTTGTATTGAACATTACTAGTTGTTTGTATTTCATCTTCGTTGAATCTAGTTGTTTGTGTTTCATCTTCGTTGATACTAATTGTTTGTATTTCATCTTGGTTGATACTAGTTGTATGTAATGCATATCTAATATATCTGGTTTGTTATTATATGTATTAGTAATTATTTCTTATTTGTTGATTTTCGTTTATAGATTGTACATTATCAGAGTTGAATTCAGATATTGACTGGGTTGAAAGGTATGTATATTGAATATTATTTCTTAATTGTTTTTTATTTGTTCATTTTCGTTTACAGATTTAACATTATCAGAGTTATATTCAGATATTGACTCTATTTAACTTTTATTTATATATTCTCTATTCTATTGTGCAAGAATATTGTTCCTTTTGATCTAGTATTCACTCTGTGTTCATGTATATATTGTTTCTCTATTAGACTATAGTTTTTCATTACGATATGAATATCATATCTTTAGACTTGTACTTTATATGTATGAACTTGGACTTTTGATCCAGTATGTGTTTGATATGTATTTGATAAATGTTTGTTATGTGTTTGATATGCGTTTGGACTTGGACATATTTGGTATGTATTTGGATATCTGTTGTAGTGTGATTTGAATAATATTGTATTTATTGAATGTAAATATGGGAAGGGGAAAAAGGAGAATGTAGCTGTTGGAAATTTTCCAGGAATAGCGATGGAATTTTTTAAAATCCGTCACTATTAGCGACGGAATATTGACTATTCCATCGCTAATAGCGACAGATATTTACCATATCCGTCGATAACAGCGATGGATAATTGATTTTCCATCGCCAATTACGATAGAATAACGACGGATAATTGACTAGTCCGTCGCTATTAGCGACGGATATTTGACTCTCCATCGCTAATTTGTCCCCGTACACGTCACTCCTGGATCTGGTGATTTGCGACGGGGGTTATGTATCCATCGCTAATAGTGACGGATTATTTTTTTAATTTGCATCGCTATTAGCAACGGATTTGGTGTATCCGTCGCTACCTTTGACCTACGATGGAGAGATAACCGATGACGCTCTTTTCATCGCTATTAGCATTTAGCGTCGGAATAGGTCCGTCGCTAAACACTGAATATTTTGTAGTGGGTGCTTGGGTGAACGTTGCACCTTTGATCACTCTAGTTCATCTCTCCCCACTCTTTCAATTTCCCTCCTAAGTAAACATAGACTGAGCAGCCTTTATCGTTAAATTAACGAGGTTTTTTCAACCTCGGGCGACCGGCCCGGCCTTACGGAAGTTTCCCACCGACCGCCAGGGTAAATCGGGAAGCACTCGCAGTGGGCGGTCTAGAAGCCCAGCGTCCCAGGGTTCGCGCTCCATTTGGAGAAAAAATTCCTGCAAATACGCTGTAGTTGGGGATCGAACCGAGGATGTCTGGGATAGCGACTAGTCGCCCTATCGCTGCATCATAGCCCCGGAAGCGAGCAACCTTTATCTTGCTGTGACTTTCAATGGTAATATTGCATATGAATTCAAACAAGCCCCCAAGGTGGAGTTAGTTAATTGTTGTTTTTAGATGAAAAATTAATCAATGCTTTTAAGATTTAGGATTCAAGAACACTTTCATAGCGATGACAGTATCTTGTTCAGCAAAATTAGTTCTCAATCACACTTACTAAAAGAACACTACAATATATATCACCTAGCTGTTCATCATAGCAAATTCTATTAGGCAGCTAATCCCTTTTCCAAATGTTTTCAGGTGCTTCATGCGTGTTTCACAAAAGTATCTCCATAAGTGGGGAATCCTGAACTTGTAGCTTGGTCGGGAAGAACTGCAGAGTTGCTTGATTTAGACCCAAAAACTTAAGTTGCATAAGATGTTGTTCTTTGATCTGATTCATAAAGTTAGCATTTTTTAAAAAAAAATTACATGCATTCACTTTTGCATTCGACTGGTTTTATATTTTATATTTATCTAATAGATAGATGAACTAAAGAAAGGAATAAAGTGAAACTTAAACATCTCAATTATAAAAAAAAAATACACCTTGGTGGCCAAGCAACTTTTAAAAAAAGGAATAAAGTGAAACTTAAACATCTCAATTATAAACCAAAAAAAAAACACCTTAGTGGCCAAGCAACTTCTGAGAGCCAACGAGGAAGACACGAGCTCTAGCTAGTTGGATGAAGACGGGCTAGCTAGTTGGATGAAGACGGGCTTGGATGGAGAATCTAATTAAATATTGGCTGTCATTGTCAAATCTGGACCAGGTAGCAGGCAAATTGAACCTGGGATGACCGGTTCAGTCCCACGGAAGTTTTCCATCGGTCATCAGAGTAAATCGGGAAGTACTCGTGGCAGGCGATTTAGAAGCCTAGCGTCCTAGGGTTCACGTCCCATTTGACAAAAAAATTCTTACAAAATACGTCGTTTCGATTATCATGGCTCCTTTCTGTCATTGTGCCCACCACAATGCAAGCTCCTTTCGGTCATTGTGGCTCAATGGAATGTGCATGTCCTCAATGATTCTAATGATGTGTTCACTTTGACGAAAGGAAAAGAAATAAATGAAATTTAGATAGTTTTCGACGTATATCATGTTTGAATTGAGAAAATTATTAGATAAATAAGTTTATGAAAAATAAACTGTAACAGAAATTTGGAGCATGAAATTTAATGGGAATGATACGACACTCTAATTATAGTAATCCCTGTCGGATTTATTGTGCCCCTAGGGTATAGTTTGGTTCGGGATGGTGACCGGAGGCCGCCGTCGGTGTCCAAGTGACGATCAAATATGTATACAAAAAGTGTCACGTCATTCCTGTTGAGTTTCATACTCTAAATTTCTACGGTATATCATAGCTCTAAATTTATATATATTAATTTAACCATCAATTGCGTACACGTGTTACATGTGTAATATAGTACATGAATACGCGTAAATTTTATCTCATCCTTAAATGAGAATTTATTTAGTTAAAATTTAAAATTTAAAAATTTTAAATATAATTTCAAATTAAAATTTGAAATTATCTTTTTTTGAATTTGATAAATTATTTTATAAAATTTTAATTTTAGATTAAGATTTGTAATAATAAATTTATCATTTGAATTCGAGTTTTTAAGATTTATGATTTTATTTTTTAAATTTATAGAATTTGAAGAATAAGAAGTTGAAATTATTAATAAATCTTGAAATTATTTTTAGTAATACAACTTAATTTTGAACTTTATTGTGAGTTTATTAATAAAAAAAATCATATTCTTAATTAAATAATAAGATGCATATCTATGTTTATTCATTAGAAGCAATTAATGTGAGAGACTAAATTATTTCATTTAATTTTTTATGACGGTAAAAAATAATATGTGAAAATTAAATTGTCCTATTTTTATTTTTATGTTTGATCAACTTCATTTAATTGAGTTAATCATATGGGTGCTCAATCAGCTGTGAGTTAGTCATAAATCATCTTTACCGATTTATTACAATAACAACTAAATTTTTATCCCATTATATAAATTTGATTATATGGATCTTCTTGTCCCAGTTTAATCACCTATTATATTTTCATTTATACTTAACTTAATTTATTCTTTTATTTATTTATTATTGCATGTATTTATCATCATCGAATTAAGATATTTATTGAAAGCCTAGATATGTCATTTTAAATATCCCTTCTCAATAATCTTTGTATCTTTTTATTTCTTATTTTATTTATCCTTATATACGTGAATATATATCTTAACCTCCCCATTTTTTTATTCATTTACTCACTCAATAACTTAACATTAAACTTCATATAACATAACTAATCTAATCATAAATTAAAAAAATACTCTTTCCTTTTCTTTCATGCACATTGTGTATACCAACATTCTAAAAATCAGACCGAACCAGCCGATTGGACTGGTTGAACCAGAAACCGGCTAAATTTTCAATTCGAATTGACTCTGAAAATCGGTTGCTCAAGAACCGGATACGAACCGTTCTGAACCGGTGAACTAGGCAAACCGAAAAAATCGGGCAAACCATCTTAGTTTATTTTATTTTTGATTTTTTGATTTTTTTTTCCTTTTGCAATTTTGTTTTCTTACTGAAAAATAAAAAATTTTAAAATCCTAATTTGCTTTCACCTAAAACCCTCTGATCCGGGCGTATGATTTATAGAAGGGTTGAGAGCTCGGCCGGGTTCGGTTGCCGATCTGAATTGGGGTTAAGCGGACCGGAACCCAGGATTACCCAGAGGTCGGGATCCTCGAGGTCAGCCTTCTAAGGTCTAGACCCACGATGTTGTCTTTCGAGGTCGGGACCTGCGAGGTCGGTCGTCTAAGCTCGAGATCCTCGAAGGTCGGTCATTCGAGGTCGGGACCTGCGAGGTCGGCCCCGCAGAGTCTGTCGTCCGGGACCAGACGGTCATGATCGCATAAAGACGGCTAAATAACTGCGAACCCATTTTACCAGACAAGTCTTTCCTGTCAGACATTCAGAAGATAACCCTCCCTGGCATAATCATTGCCTGGTGAAGCCGCCAATAGTTAATGAGGAACAGAAGAGACAATTCCGACACGGGGTCAGGCGGCTGTGGCAGTCTCACAGCATTAATGTAATCATCCCCATCACAATCTGCCAACTGATCCTCTCTTAATGAGATGTGTCATCTCTGACACAGCAGATGGTTTCTCCCTCCCTATATAAACCCCCCTTCGGGCTCCAAGAAAGGGGCTGTTCATTCACAACCACTCCACTGCATTAAGAGCTCTGTTTAGGTCTGACCTCCCAAGCTAAAGCAGACCGGGTCGGCTTTGTTAGACCGAGTCATTCGGGGGGAAGAACCGATCTTCGCTTGTCGACAGGATCAAATTTGGCGCCGTCTGTGGGAATCACGCATGATCGAAAGCTGAAGATGAGCAACTCCAATCGGATGGCCGTGATGCTCTCGCAAGAAGACCTCGACCTGCTGGTAGAAGCTAAAGTTAGGAAGTTGGCGGAGGCGCAACAAGCAGCGGCCCGACTCGTTCAGCCGGGCTCGGCTGAGCAGACCGCCCGCGTGGGTACCGAAGGAGGAGCACGGCAGGGGGAGAGCCCCCATTTTCACCCGGCGCTGTTTGGGCCGGCGGAGGGAGCGGGGCAATCTGATCCCCATGAAGCCACTTCCAGTCATGCCAAAGCTGATAAAGGGAAGGCCCCCCTTGTGCCGACCCCGGAAGGGCATACTGGTTTCCCCTTTTCTAACAGGATTTTACAGGAGCCGCTCCCGAAACACTTCCGACTCCTATCTATTCCCGAGTATGGAGGGGCTACGGACCCGGAAGAGCACTTGAAGAAATTTGAAAACGCCTCGATGCTGCACCAGTACCCGGATGGTGTTAAGTGCAGGGCCTTCCTGACCACCTTGGCCGGACCAGCCCAGCGGTGGTTTGACAGACTCCCTGAGGGATCAATCAAGGACTTCTCTGATTTCAAAAGATTATTTCTGCAACATTTTGCCAGTAGTAAGAGACATCACAAGACCAGCTTGAACCTATTTACCATGAAGCAGGGCTCCAAGGAGCCCTTGAAGGCCTACATCAATAGATTTAATAAAGTGGCTCTAGACGTTCCCACTGCTACGTCCGAGGTGTTGGTCAGTGCCTTCGCGCAGGGCTTACAAGAGGGCAAGTTCTTCAGATCCCTGATCCGAAAGCCTCCGAAAGATTTCGAAAGCCTTTTAGGGAAAGCCAGCAAATACGTGGACGTTGAAGAAGCGCAGGCTGCCAGACGGCCGGAGGTCAGGCCTACGCCCGAAAATCCTCAGCAACCTCAAAGAAATGCACCTCCTGGAGGACCTCTTAGAAGCCCCAGAGCGATGGGGCACCGGCCGATAGCCGAGAGGGGAATAGTTCAACAAGTGGCCCAAGGGTGTATCCCTTCCAGGTGGCAACCTTACTGCTCTTTTCATAACAGTCATACACACGACTTGCAAGATTGTTGGCAGGCCGGCAGAGGTCGGGGTCGTGTCGGTCGAGGAAGCCCGAGAGGAGCTCACCAAGGAGGCGGTCGGGGTCGGGGAAGGACGTCACCCCGCCAACCCGAGTCCCCGGCTCGGCCAACCGCTTCCTCAGCCAGACAACTGTTCCCGACCCTCGCCTCTCCCGAGCGCGGCAATGTTAATGAGGAACAGGCCAACCAACAGAATGCAGCGCACGGGGCCATTCACGTGATTGCGGGAGGCCCCACCTATGGAGATTCCAACAGAGCTCGGAAGTCGCAGGCTAGGCGACTTGACATCTACCAAGTGGGTTGCAGTTCCGCACAGGCTCAAGGCCCGCAGATCAGCTTCGGCCCATCAGATCTGCAGGGACTAGAAGTCCCTCACGAGGACGCCCTGGTCATCACCGCGATCGTAGCCAACTACCAGATCCACAGAACTATTGTGGATACGGGAAGTTCGGTGAATATCCTGTACTTAAAAGCTTTCGAGCAATTGCAGATTGAAGTGACCGAGCTCCGACCCGTGGCCACACCTCTGTTCGGGTTCACTGGAAACGAAGTACAGCCTTTGGGTCAGATCAAGCTGGCCATATCACTCGGCGAAGAACCCTTGAGGAGAACCAGGTGGGCCACATTCCTGGTAGTGGATGCCCCCTCAGCCTACAATGCCATATTGGGTCGGCCATTGCTGAACGAATTCCGGGCCGTGGTGTCCACCTTTTACTTAAAAGTCAAATTTCCAGTGGGAGATCAGGTCGGCGAAGTCAAAGGAGATCAGAAGGCTGCTCGTAGATGTTATGTAGATGACGTCCGGGTGGAGGTCAGTAAAGCACGCCGGTCAGCCACGGCTCATTGCAACATGGTGCAATCTTCTCAACCCTCCCCCTGGGATGAGATGAAGGAAGAAAGAGAAGAAGTCCAATTATTACCGGATTGAGAGGAGACCCAGGTGAGAATAGCTCGGGAGCTGCCGACCGATCTCCGGCAACAACTGCTAGAGTGTCTGGCTCAGAATCAAGATGTGTTCGCCTGGTCTCAGAAAGATCTGAAAGGGGTCAGGCCCGAGATTATGGAGCACAAGCTGCATGTTTACCCTGACGCCCGACCCGTGAAGCAGAAGAAAAGAGATTTCAGTCCAGAGCAGAACAAAGTCATTGGGGCAGAGGTGGAAAGATTGCTGGAGGCTGGGCACATCCGCGAGGTCCAGTTCCCGGCCTGGCTGTCTAATGTGGTGTTGGTTTCCAAGCCAGGCAATAAATGGAGAGTATGTATAGACTTTCGGGACCTTAACAAAGCATGTCCCAAAGATCATTACCCGCTCCCCCGAATAGATCAGATGGTGGACTCTACTGCCGGGAGTGAGCTTATCTGCATGCTCGACGCTTATCAGGGATATCATCAAGTCCCATTGTGCCCGGGTGACCAAGAGAAGGTCAGTTTTGTTACGGCCGAAGGCACCTACTGCTACACTGTTATGCCCTTCGGACTCAAAAACGCCGGAGCAACTTATCAGAGGCTGATGAACAAAGTCTTCAAGGAACAGCTCGGGAGAAACGTGGAAGTGTATGTCGACGACATCCTCATCAAATCTGCCCGAGCTGCCGACCTCATAACAGATGTGCGGGAGACCTGCCGCACCTTGCGAAGGTATGGCCTCAAACTCAACCCGGCAAAATGTTTGTTCGGAGCCAAAAGCGGGAAGTTCCTGGGCTACATCCTGACTGAGCGGGGGATAGAAGCCAACCCAGGCAAGGTGAAGGCTCTGCTCGACATGCCACCACCCAAGAACCTACGAGAAGTACAGCGTTTGACCGGGAGGATCACAGCTCTGTCCCGATTCATCTCGCGGTCGGCCACCAGGAGTCTGCCGTTCTTCAAGATCTTGCGCAAAGCTTCCAAGTTTCAGTGGGATGCCGAGTGCGACCGAGCGTTCGAAGAATTGAAGACCTACTTAGTCGGTCTGCCGGTGCTACCAAGNGCCCGGCCCGTGAAGCAGAAGAAAAGAGATTTCAGTCCGGAGCAGAACAAAGTCATTGGGGCAGAGGTGGAAAGACTGCTGGAGGCTGGGCACATCCGCGAGGTCCAGTTCCCGGCATGGCTGTCTAATGTGGTGTTGGTCTCCAAGCCAGGCAGTAAATGGAGAGTATGTATAGACTTCCGGAGACCTTAACAAAGCATGTCCCAAAGATCATTACCCGCTCCCCCGAATAGATCAGATGGTGGACTCTACTGCCGGGAGTGAGCTTATCTGCATGCTCGACGCTTATCAGGGATATCATCAAGTCCCCTTATGCCCGGGTGACCAAGAGAAGGTCAGTTTTGTTACGGCCGGAGGTACCTACTGTTACACTGTTATGCCCTTCGGACTCAAAAACGCCGGAGCAACTTATCAAAGGCTGATGAACAAAGTCTTCAAGGAACAGCTCGGGAGAAACGTGGAAGTGTATGTAGACGACATCCTCATCAAATCTGCCCGAGCTGCCGACCTCATAGCAGATGTGCGGGAGACCTGCCGCACCTTACGAAGATATGGCCTCAAACTCAACCCGGCAAAATGTTTGTTCGGAGCCAAAAGCGGGAAGTTCCTAGGCTACATCCTGACTGAGCGGGGGATAGAAGCCAACCCAGGCAAAGTGAAAGCTCTGCTCGACATGCCACCACCCAAGAACTACGAGAAGTACAGCGTTTGACCGGGAGGATCACAGCTCTGTCCCGATTCATCCCTCGGTCGGCCACCAGAAGTCGGCCGTTCTTCAAGATCTTGCGCAAAGCTTCCAAGTTTCAGTGGGATGCCGAGTGCGACCGAGCGTTCGAAGAGTTGAAGACCTACTTAGTCGGTCTGCCGGCGCTGGCCAAGCCAGAAGAGGGAGAACCCTTGTATGTTTATTTATCTACTACTGAAGAAGCTGTTAGTGCTGTACTTGTAACCCAGAAAGAGACCGAGCAGCAACCGGTCTATTTCTTTGGGCATCTACTTAAGGAAGCCGAGTGTAGGTACTCTACACTCGAGAAGTTAGCCTATGTCCTGGTATTGATGGCTCGGCGACTACGACCCTACTTTCTGGCCCATCCTATCCGAGTGCTGACCAATAGCACACTCGGGAAGGTCTTGATCAATCCCGAAGTCTCAGGTCGGTTGGTCAAATGGACAACTGAACTAAGTGAATATGACATTCAGTATCAGCCCAGAATAGCGATCAAAGCTCAGGCCTTGGCAGATTTCTTGAGTGAACTTCATGCAGAGGAAGAGGAGGAGGTCTGGAAAATATATGTGGACGGGTCAGCCACCCGGGCAGGGAGTGGCGTTGGGATCCTATTAACGTCTCCCAAGGGAGACTCCATCCATTTGGCTGTGCGCCTGGAGTATCACGCTACCAACAACCAGGCTGAATATGAAGCCCTCTTAGCAGGTCTCCAAGCAGCCAGACAAGTCGGGGCCACTCGGGTCATCCTGCATTCTGATTCTCAATTAGTGACTCAACAAGTGGCCGGGCGATTTGAAGTGAATGACGAGAAGTTACAAGCTTACGTAGAGGCTTATCAACAGTTGCGATCAGAATTTCAAGAAGTTCAGATTACACAGATCCCCCGAGGGGACAATGCTAAAGCGGATGAGCTAGCCAAACTGGCCAGCTCCGTCCGTCCATGGGTCTTCCCCAGACCTTCACCTCAAGTCATGATGGTGGCTCAGGTCGAGAGAGAAGCCGAAATGGAGATAGATGGGGATTGGAGGGCTCCATTCATCGCCTACCTGAAGGAGGGGACTCTCCCAGACAACCCCGAGCAAGCTCGGATATTGAAGATTAGAGCAGCTCGATTCACTCTGATAGGGGACGCACTCTACAAGCGAGCTTTTTCCCGACCTCTAACCAAATGCCTGGGAAAAGAAGATGCAGACTATGTGCTCAGGGAAGTGCATATGGGGTGCTGTGGGAATCATTCAGGAGGCCGGTCCATGGCTCGGAAGGTTCTATTAGCCGGTTATTTTTGGCCGACTCTCCAAAAGGATGCAGAGAAGATAGCTGTTTCTTGTTTGTCTTGCCAGAAATATCAAAACCTATCGCACCGACCTGTCGAGATGCTAAGGGCTTCTGTCGTATCCTGTCCTTTTGATCAGTGGGGCATGGACCTAGTAGGACCATTTCCCCGAGCAGCAGGCCAGAAGCAATTCTTGTTGGTAGCGGTAGACTATTTCTCCAAGTGGATCGAAGCAGAAGCCTTAGCCCGAATTACCGAACAAGCAGTGAAGAAATTCCTTTGGCAAAATATTCTATGCAGGTATGGCATCCCTCACAAGCTAGTATCCGACAATGGTCGGCAATTCCAAGGCCGAATCATCAGAAATTGGTGCAAAGAATTCGGGATTAAGCAAGCCTTCACTTCTGTGGCATACCCTCAAAGTAATGGTCAGGCTGAAGTAGCCAATAGAGAGATTCTAAGAGGACTCAGAGCCAAGCTGGATCAAGTAGGCGGGTCCTGGGTGGATGAGTTGCCAGGTATCTTATGGGCCCTCCGAACTACACCTAAAGAGGGGTCTGGGTGCACCCCATTTCAATTAGTCTACGGAAGTGAAGCAGTAGTCCCCATGGAGGTCGGTTGTGAATCAGACAGAAGACAACTGTATGGGGAAGATAATGCTGAAAAGAGGCGAGCCGAACTGGACCTGATTGAGGAGGTCCGAGCTAAAGCCACAGTCCGTATGGCCGCGTATCAACAAAGGATGCGAAACCGGTACAACCAGCAGGTCATACCGCGGCACTTCCAAGTGGGGGACAAGGTATGGAAGAGAGTCAAGCCGGTGGGCGAGGTTGGCAAGCTGGAGCCTCCATGGAGTGGCCCGTTCCTGGTGGTCGAGGCGTTAGGGTCGGGAGCCTACTATCTACAGGATGCTCAAGGAAAGCGACTTGGAAGACCTTGGAGTGCAATACATTTAAAATTGTACCGTGAGGAGAGTGGAGCGGAATAACTCTTGTAAATGTAATCGGAAAAAGTGATGATAAAGACCCACGCCAGCTTTCCGAAGGAAACGACCACAGCAAGTTATAAGTGAGCTCGGGCTCACGCACCCACCGGATCGGCGCCGATCGGGCGTGGCGTTCCACGTTCGGTTGGGCCCGGTCGGGCGTGGCGGTCCACGTTCGGTCAGGGTAAGTCGGACGGTGTCCAGACTCTTGCAAAAGCAAGTTATAAGTGAGCTTGCTCTCACGCACCCATCGGATCGGCGCCGATCGGGCGTGGCGTTCCACGTTCGGTTGGGCCCGGTCGGGCGTGGCGGTCCACGTTCGGTCAGGGTAAGTCGGACGGTGTCCAGACTCTTGCAAAAGCAAGTTATAAGTGAGCTTGCTCTCACGCACCCATCGGATCGGCGCCGATCGGGCGTGGCGCTCCACGTTCGGTCGGGCCCGGTCGGGCGTGGCGGTCCACGTTCGGTCAGGGTAAGTCGGACGGTGTCCAGACTCTTGCAGAAGCAAGTTATAAGTGAGCTTGCTCTCACGCACCCACCGGATCGACGCCGATCGGGCGTGGCGTTCCACGTTCGGTCGGGCCCGGTCGGGCGTGGCGATCCACGTTCGGCCAGGGTAAGTCGGACGGTGTCCAGACTCTTGCAAAAGCAAGTTATAAGTGAGCTTGCTCTCACGCACCCACCGGACCGGCGCCGATCTGGCGTGGCATTCCACGTGCGGTCGGGCCCGGTCGGGCGTGGCGCTCCACGCCCGATCAGGGTAAGTCGGATGGTGTCCAGGCTCTTGCTCGAAAACAAACATGATGCATTATCTGGTGGCAATACATATCGACGGGCCGGGGTCTATGTCCCGACCGAGCGGAATCACTGGATCAGGTTATGCTCCTGACTGAATGGCATCTCTAAGTCAAAACACCGAGCTAACTAAGCTAGGATCCCCAGTCAGGGAAAAAGACCCAGAGCGGAGGAATGGCTACGCGAATCGCCCGAACGATTAACACTTAGCTAAATTCGCGAGTCGAACTAAAAGATGAAGCTAAGGAAACTCGAATGAATGCCCCGGGCATGGCTCCTCAGGTTCTGAAAAACGGAAGCGAGGTTAGATCAGCTTGATAAAGCTGGAATCGTCGAGCCCGCGAACGCGAGCCATCCGGGCTTAGTCAATAGGGATAATTCGCTGAGGTCGAGATAAAGCGCTAAGTCAGGGTACCCGGCCGGCCGAACGACATGCCTGGCCTTCAAGCAACAATCTGACTGAAGGATCAAGGGCTTAGATAAGCCGACTCCCAACACTTAGCCGATTTTTTGAATCGACCCAGGACGAGTTTATTGTACGATAATAGGTTATGCTTACCCAACAGCCCATGCTCGGCAGAGTGTGGGTATATGATGCGCAGCATCCGTTTTCAACGGAAGGAGAAAGTGACGAAAGCAGCTAGACGAAACAAAGAAAAAGAAAAGCTGGCCGAAATAAACAAAGGCTTGAGGCCCTTACAAAATCAGGCCTGGAAGGCCAAGTCAGGAGGTCGGATATTACTACAGAAAGTTAAGAAATTAAGGACGAGAAAGAGACGGGCTGAGTACTAGCTCGGGCCAAAGGAGGTCGGGGCCGCCAACCCAAGCAGGTTCAGGAAGGTTGATCCTAGGAAAAAGGAGGAAAGGCGTCTTCAGGAATCGAGGCTTTGATCCGCCTCAGTGACACCGCATCTGGGGGAAGGTCCTCGGGAAGATGGCCGGCCTCTGCCAACTGCTGGATGGCGCCTAGGGCTCCGTACTTAATCATGCCGCCCGTTCGCTCAGAAATCGAATCCAAGAAGGACTCTGACTGAATGTAGGCTACTCGGGCAGCTTCAATCCGAGCCGACTCGCCAGACTTATAATCCGCTAGTTCCTTCTCGAGTCGGGCAAGCTCACCCTCCTGTCCCGAGATGGTGGTTGCTCGGATAGCCAGTAGCGCATCTTTGCCAACTAGCTGAAGTTCCAAATTTCGGAAGGCCTCTTGTTGGGCAGCTAGCTCTGTTTCTTTGTTTGTCAGGGCAAGCTGAGTCTGATGATGAGCCGCAGCCGACTCCTTCAATTTCAGCTGAAGCCCCTTAGCGTCTGTGGTCATCTTAGCCAGGTCTGTGTGGGCTCGTTTATGCCTGGACTTGAGGGTCTTATTGTCGCCCTCCAGATGGGCTACCCGGCTGGTCAGACGTGCCGTCTCTACCGCCGACTCGGCCGCCAGCTTTTGCTCTTCCACGGAGCGAGTTTCCAATTCGGACACATAAGACCGCAGGGCGGCTATCTCGGAGCGTAGCTGATCCGTACCTGGATCACCTGAAGGAGGATTGCCCTGCGCCACTCGGGCCTCCAAGTCTCTCACCCGTCGTTCAGCCTCCCGGCGCGCTCGGGTGTTGTCCACTAACGCTTGGCTCGCGGCATGACTCAGCGCCCATTGCTGCGTAGTTAGGAAAGGTTCAGAAATATAGACATGAATAACCAAGGGATAGAGGAAGGTACCTGAGTCATGCCCGCGAAAAAGTGGTCGGCCAAGGTAATGGAGTCCATCGAGAAGGACGCCCTCCACCCCTCCTCCCAACCCGCGACTAAGCCATCGTGCAAATTCAGGGGCTGAGGCTGGACGGTTGGGGCTAAAGCAATAGCCGAAGGCACTTGAACATCCACAACTAAGCGCGGTGGAGAGCTCATGGATAGAAGGGCTTCGACTGCGTCAGTAGGGGCGGAGCTCGGTCGAGTGGTTGGAGGAGGCGGCGCAGACCTCGAGGTCGATGCGCCGGAAGGTAGTGTCGTAGGGGTAGGAGGTCGGGTCGTCGACCGGGATGCTGTCTGGGTTGAAGCCTGGGGGGCAGGCTGGAGGACCGCAGGGGCCAAAGCTGAGCTTGAAGCTGGGAGCTGAGGGCTGGCTGCAGCTGGGTCAGGATGAGAGGGTAGCATGGCCTGACTCTCCTCGGTCGGCTCGGGAGACGAGGGTATGTCCACGCTCTGAACCACCCGGCGGCGCTTTCGGACCAGGCCCGGGGAAGCGTCCTGATCAGTTTCTTCTTCTTCCGCTTCCTCGGCCTGGGCAGACGTCCCCTCGACAACCACCTGAGCTGTCGCTCTCGTCTCCTCAGTCGGGGAATCCTCCCCGAGGTCGCCGACAGCGACTATTGGCGGCTCAGGATTGGGAGCAACAATATTAGCCCGGGCCGCCGCGCGAGCGGCTGCTAGTTGGGCAGCCAGAGCCCTCATAGCCTCATCCTCCCGATCCAGCACCGCATCGACCCTAGCGCTGTACATAACTTCGGCTGCACGAAAGAAAAAGTTTTAGTTAGCACTAACAAGCTCACCAAGCAGGTAGGAGCGTACCAAGGGTGCCGGGTAACTCTGCCGGAACTTGGCTCAGCATGAACAGATAAAGCATCCCCTCAATCAATAGCTTGCCCGCGTGATATCGGGCTCCCCCGAGCTTAGAAACTGCGGAACGGTAGCCCGGTTCTGAGCGAAGGTTCTTGGGCAGCTGCGGGTGATCAGGCAGGTTTTCCACCCACCTAGTAGGCCAATTCGGTCGGGGAAGTGATTGGATATAGAAAAAATGAGACTTCCAACCCTTATTGGAAGAAGGCACCTTCTCCAGGAAGGCAGAGTTGATACGAGCCTGGAAGTAGAAATTCCCGGGCTCTTGTTTCTTAAGATAATAAAAAAAATGAAATACCCGGGGTTCTAGGGGGATTTTGTGGGCGGTGAAGATGATCACAGCGCCGCACAAGATTCGGATCGAGTTCGGGGCTAATTGGGAAAGGGAGACTTGAAAATACCGGCAGATCTCGCGAAAGAAAGGATGTAGGGGAAAACGTAAGCCGGCTAACAGCTGGTCGGAAAAGACGGTGAAATGACTTAGGGGAGGCCGGTGTGCCCGACCTCGACGGTCGGGCTGAGTTATCAAGTGGTCTTCGGGGATCAAGTAATCAATGCGTAAGGTTTCTATCTGACCTAAGGTAAGGGAAGAACGAGTGGTCAGGTACCAGGGCTCGGGTGGCGCAGGTGGAGGGGCGGAAGACGATGCCATTAAAATAAAAGTAGAAGAGACACGATAAGGGCTCGGCAAAAAGAAAGAATACCTAGAAAGCGAGGTTCGCCGGAAACACCGTTCGCCGGAATCAAGGAGGTCGGGCGGTGGAGGTCGGACCAGAGTTAGATGAGAAAGCAAAGGTCAGAGTAAAAAGTGGTGAAATGGAGGGGCAAGCCTATTTATAACCTAGATAAATCTTGGAGAACCGTCCGATCAAGAAAAAGGAAATGGCGGGGTAAAATCCTAGCCATCCGATCTCTGTCATTTCCCAGACCTCGAAGCTTCGCCCGCACGACGCCCTATCCATGCCGATGACGTTTCGCCTAGTGAGGCGCCCAGTCGGGAGGCGACACGCGCCCTCTCATTAATGAGGGTTTAATGGGAGAGTTGATGGGAGATATGGCCTTAAATGGGAGGATCGACCGTACGAGGTGACGCGCGGGAGGACAAAAAACGAGAAAGCCGACCGAGCAAGGAGCCTAGTCAGTCGGATTATACTCCTCCTTCGACTAGACTTGAGAGGGAGGCTTGTGATCCGGGCGCATGATTTATAGAAGGGTTGAGAGCTCGGCCGGGTTCGGCTGTCGATCTGAATTGGGGTTAAGGGGACCGGAACCCAGGATTACCCAGAGGCCGAGATCCTCGAAGGTCAGTCATTCGAGGTCGGGACCTGCGAGGTCGGTCGTCCAAGCTCGAGATCCTCGAGGTCGGGTGCGGGTCGGCTCGAGATCCTCGAAGGTCGGTTATACGAGGTCGGCCCCGCAGAATCTGTCGTCCGAGACTAGACGGTCATGGTCGCATAAAGACGGCTGAACAACTGCGAACCCGTTTCACCAAGACAGGCCTTTCCTGTCAGACATTCAGAGGATAACCCTCCCTGGCATAATCATTGCCTGTCGAAGCCGCCAATAGTTAATGAGGAACAGAAGAGACAATTCCGACACGGTGTCAGGCGGCTGTGGCAGTTTCACAACATTAATGTAGCCATCCCCATCACAATCTGCTAACTGATCCTCTTTTAATAAGATGTGTCATCTCTGACACAGCAGATGGTTTCTTCCTCCCTATATAAACCCCCCGTTGGACTTCAGAAAGGGGGCTGCTGCCATTTTGCAACCACTCCACTACATTGAGAGCGCTGTTTCGGTCCGACCTCCCAAGCTCTAGCAGACCGGGTCGGTTCGGTGAGACCGAGTCATCTGAGGGAGAATCGATCTTCTCTTGTCGACAGGATCATCGATGAATTGATAAAAACGGACACTATCAATTCTGTTAAGACTAGCATGGGTTATTCTCTAATCAGCTAATTCTCACTGGCTGGTGACATTGGGATGTCCGGAGATAAACATGGATGCTAGTTGAGGGAACTAGTTCATTGGAGTGACTGACTGTAAAACTTCACATGGTAGTCTATACATAGACAGGTCAGTGAAGTTCTTACCGCAGCTTAAGTGCGATGTTCCTTTGACTTGCGATGTTCAAGTCATCTTGGTCATGGAGACTTATGCTTTAACATCTTAAGCAAGCATCTCCAAGGAGGTGTGGACCCAGGATGGTTGGGTATAAGCCGAAGTGCCCGAAGATGTTTGAACAACCTACAAAGGATTCACCATTCCTTGCGAGGAGATGTATACCCAGGCCTATCGTCGGATTGTTACTCAAAGCCTCTGGCCAGAGCATATCATGTTTAGAGTATGAGTCTCTTAAATACATGAGAGTAATTAGAAATCCAAAGGATGAGAAAGACACTACTTGGGCTAGGTGTGACGTAGTCAGCCTAGTGGGGACTGACACACACAAACCATGTCCTGAACCAAGTGGGTATAAGATGGTGAAGGGAATGAGGCACGATTCATTAGAGCTGCTGAAGGGTTTCAGAATAATTTCTGAGGTCAACCGTTGATCTTTCGATTAATTGAGGATCATGATGTACTACTAGGTGCCACTCATGATCGTTCTATAATTAATGAATTATAGACGGCCAACATAAATCGAAAGCCTATTTAGTCACACGCACTAGGAGTAATCCGAGGGATTTAAAACGAGTTGAAAATTAGATTTTCCGATCAAGAGAAATAAGTCGAATCTGAATTTATCAGAGACGCAACGGAAGCTTAAAATGGCTAAGTCTTTTGAAGGCTTATTGGGCGAATTAAATGAGTTTAATTCATGAGGGAAGGGCTTGGAGTGGCCGGCCAAAGAGGGTGCCCACCCTCTTTGGTTTAGCCGGCCACCACAAGGAGAGAAAACCAATTAATTTGGTTTAAATTATAAAATAAATCAAGCGCGATTTGTTTTATAAAATTATGGATAAATAAATTTGTTTTCATGGAAATTAAAATAAACTTTAAATGGTTTATTTTTTATAAAATCAATTATGAATTGATTTTTCCATGATAAGAAAAATTTATATAATAAATTTATTCTTTTTATGAAAATTAAAATGAACCATGGATTGGTTTATTTTATAAAATCAATTATGAATTGATTTTTCCATGATAAAGAAAAATTTATATAATAAATTTATTCTTTTTATGGAGATTAAAATAAACTTTAAATGATTTATTTTTTATTCTATAAAATCAATTATGAATTGATTTTTCCATGATGAGAAAATTTATATAATAAATTTTATGAAAATTTATTCCATAATTAAAAGGAGAGATGTATTTATTTTATTATAAAATTAGTTATAATAAAACTTGGCATAACAGAATAATTAATAAGAAAATTTATAAGAAAAATTTCTTATGAAAATTTATTCCGTTAAAGGGGAGACATGACAAGGGAGAGACTACTATATAAAGGAACCAAGGCTAGGCTTGAATTCCTCAATTGAGTTATCAAGAGATTAGTAGCTCCCTCTCTCTCTAACTCTCTCTCTCTCTAGGGCCGGCGCCCCTCTCTCTCTCTAGGGCCGGCTCTCTCTCCTCCCCTAGGGCCGGCGCACATCCCAAGGGTGGCCGAGAGCTTCATCCGCCAAGAAGGTGCCGAAGAAGAAGAAGCGGATCGCGACTCCTTCTTTCCTTTCCCGGAATTTTGATTCCGTTACTTGGTGGTTAGTTTCCTTTCTTCTCTCTTGATCTTCTAGTTGTGCCTTTAGAGAATCTAGTAGTTCTCGTCGGCACAAAACTCGTGACTTTGCGAAGTAATCCCGAAGAGAACTCGGCGTGGACGCGAATAGAGGCGGAGCTTCCAAGGGACGCTACGGTTGGATCTCGTCCCTTTCTTTGAGTTACGCGAGGTACAAAGTAAATTAGTTTACTTTTTCGCAAAATTTTAATTCATGATCATGTCCACACATCATAAGGTCGCATGCTAGATACGTGGTTAAAAATAATTTGAAAAATTATTTATGCTAATTCTTCCGCTGCACGTAAATATTTTAAAATTTACGAACCCGTATCCTTGTCAACATGCACCCGGTCCCAACATTAACAAGTTCTATTAAGTTATTCATCCATTCCACTCAATTCTTTTAGTTATAAAAATTAAATAATTAGTCAATAACTAACCTATTAAATAAAAAAATAACTCCAATTTAAAAAGAGGTTTTATAATAAATAAGTGGGCTATGACTTGAGCGAGCAGAAAATGAGTCTTTTACATGGATATATGACCGACGAGGATGAATAAATGAGAAATGAAAATATGGACATACAATGATAAATAAATAAAAATATATATTAAAAAGAAGAACAGAGATATATTTAGGAGTGTTTGGTATACATTTGACAATGAAAATGATAATGAATTTTGATTGAGAAATTTATGAGTTTAGTAATAACTTAGTGAGAGTTAGATTATAAAATCAGGGGTATCATATCCATATTTTAATTCTAATTTTCATATACCAAGTATCATAAATGGGAATGAAATAGATTTCATTCTCATTTTTATTTTTTTAGAAAATATGAAATTATGATAAATACTTTTAAGAATAAAATAAAAAAATTAATTAATAAAATAAAATTTATTTAAATATAGATAATAATAATATAATAAAGGATAAAATCTAATAATATAGAAAAATGACGAAGCATAAGTTTTTTTTAGTAATTTATGCCTCTATCTTTTTAAATCGATTAATTTTAAAAGTTATCGGTCATATAAAATTTTTTTATTAGTCAACAAAGTAAATTTAGAAGTGCTAGTGATCAAAATTCGTGGTCACCAAAGTATCCAATGACTAATATTTTTAGATCTATTATTTTACTGAGAAAAATCACTCATATAATATATCATAATTAAAAATCAAAAGTTAGATACTTGATTAACCATTGAAATGTCTAACAGTCGTATCATAGACCCGAGACAAGTACTTTGTATGGACGAAGAGGTTGCTTATCAAAGTCAGGAGGCGATTTAAATTTCTAAACTTAGGGGGAATGCTCACTGCCAAAGGAAGTAAAGTTTAGGGTAATAAATTAATGAATTTGGATTGGTTTTGGACAAACAGCGTGTGGCAAGCACACAGAATTTGACCTAAACAGACACAGAATTCAAACCAATGGAATCTTTCAAGCACCTGGACCACCTTCCCCACTTGAAAACAAGAATTTATTTACTTGTTATTTTCTAATCATCTCAAGTCAACAACTGAAAATAAATTATCAATAAACTATCCTTATGTTGCCTATTTCTTCTAATAATGAACTGAACCAAAATCTAATAATGCAAGAAGCTTATAATGCAAAATTATGATCTTTCTTATGATCTCCGGGGCTATGGTACAGCGGTAGGGTCGCTAATAGTTAACCCAGGCATTCGCGGTTCGATCCTCAGCTACGGTGCATTTTGCAGGAATTTTTCCTCTAAATGGGGCGCGAACCCTGGGACGCTGGGCTTCTAGACTGTCCACCGCGAGCGCTTCCCGATTTACCCTGGTGACCGATAGGAAACTTCCATGGGACTGAACCGATCACCCCAAGTTTAATTTGTCTACTACCTGATTCATCACAAATGGCAGTTTCCATGAGAAAAAGAAAGGCAATAACAAACAACTCTAACAACTACTCAAATTTTTAAACCTTGAATTCATTGCACCTAATCAAGGAAGACCAAGGCGCGTGGAATCCACACTTCATTTATTTCAATATAATAAATCAATAAATCAAACCATGACAAAAGTGCTTCCTTCGGAAGAAAGCAAATGGAAGAGCAAGGTAGAAGATAAGAAAAACATTATTGTTTTTTTTTTCATAAAAAATATCAAATTATAACGCCATTTATCTTAAAAGTTTATGCTTTATTGAATTCAATTGACTTAAAAGAAGGTTGCTTCATAAGTTACATTGAATTATGTTGTAGAGTTGATCACAAATTCAGAAATAATGGCATTTGGTCAATGCCTTTACATGACTTCTAGACTAATTTAGCACGAATAATTACTATGCTTTTGGTAAAATTTGATTGTTAATAAAGGAAAAAAAGTACATTGCCGTTGGCATCATCTCCCAAGTCTAGAGATTAAGAATTTGCTAGAAGTTTTTTTTTTGTATTTTTTTTAATACAATTACTATTTTATTGATCTCCCTCACCTTCTTGGCCTTAAAAACTTGTCACCAAGAGAAAACCTCCATTGCAAGCCAAAGGAAGAGAGAGGGATGGAGAACAAGATGAATATCATCATCATCTCCTTTGTTCTTTTTTGTTTCTCCTCCTCCCTTGTTAGGACTCAATCAGATTCTTGCTCTTCTCGGCTTCAAGTTAGCAACCTCATCCCGTTCGACACCACCTCCTTCCACTGCATCTCTGCTTGGAATACACAAGGCTTCATCCTCAGGGTAGATCCTTTGATCTCTTTAAAATTCAATTACTCTAAGTTGAATGTGTTTGACGTCAGTTAGTGAGATAAAGACTTAGTTATTATTACTTATACTCTTAAGTTAAATATGAGCAGTATGCTCAGACTGGCCAGAACCTTTGGAGTTTCATCCTTTCAGCCCCTGACCCGAGTTCCTACATATCAATTGGATTCTCGAGCAACGGAAACATGGATGGGAGCAGTGCCGTTGCTGGATGGACCACATCGACTGGTGGTTCAGGGATTGCAAAGCAATACTATTTGGGGGGAAAGAGCTCGAGCCAGTGTCCACCTGATCAAGGGAACTTACAGTTGGTGCCTAACAAGACAGTGATCGTGTCACAGTCATCACAACTTTACCTAGCATTTCAAATAGATGCCCTGCAACCTAAGTCGCACCTCATTTATGCAGTTGGTCCACAAGGGACAGTCCCTTCGTCGAGCTACTATCTTCCAACTCACCGGAGCCAAACTTCTACTTCCATTAACTATGCCACAGGTGAGTTTGAGAAACACTTGTCCTATTTACCCATGTATCTTTCTAGATTCATGTTCATTATAGTTCAAGTATTTGTAGTCATTACATCATTTCTAATACCAAAAGCTAAGTAACATATTTATGAAGGAAAATAAGTTAGAGGAAAATAATGGTTTGAATCCAGAATTACACAACTAGCATTTTTTTTTCCAATGTAACAAATCCATCTTAAAGTTTAAAAGCTTCATCTTTCTTAATCCTTGGCGTGACATTGTCATCTTTGTTGAATGAAACAGGGGTGACTACTAGTGCAGGAAGTGGATTCTCGACTAAAAGATGGCATGGACTGCTGACCATTTTAGGGTGGGGATTACTGATGCCTGTAGGAATAATTATGGTCAGATACTTCAAGCACTATGATCCTCTTTGGTTCTACTCCCACATCTCAATCCAAGGTGTTGGATTTGTGCTTGGTTTGGCAGGCATCATAGCGGGCTTCAGCCTCGATGACAATGGTGTATCCATGGTTGACACCCACAAAGCCATTGGATACTGCATCTTAGTTGGTGGTATTCTCCAGGTACATAAATCCATTAAAATTTAAAAAACTTGAATTTGACTTAAGCATGTAATGGGGTCTGGTTGCTTAGGTTCCACTATTGTTATACAGGTTCTGGCATTTCTTATCAGGCCTGACAAATCTTCAAAGATCAGAAGGTATTGGAATTGGTATCATCACTATGTTGGCAGGGGAGCCATAGTTTTAGCAGTGACTAACATCTTCCTAGGCATATCCATAGCTCATGAATCAGGTTCATGGACTGTGGCTTATGTGATCTATCTTATCATCTTGGTGATCTGTAATATTGTTCTTGAGGTGAAAAAGTACTTGGCCAAAGATGATGATCTGTAGAGAGGGATAGATCTAGTTCTTTGCATTATTATATCAGTTATTAGTGTTGCAGAGAGGTGTGGTATTCTCTATACTAACACATCACCTTTGGATTCATTATACATATAGTTATATAAATTGATTTGTTTTGGTAGTATTCATACTTCTTGACTCCTTCAGGAAAAGTCTTTTACTTCTTGGCATGTTTTATATTACTGAAACATGGCACGAGGCAAATGATGAAATAAAAAATTTGGTTACAAAAGCTATCGTCTATAATTCAGCAAAAGAAAAAAAAAACAATGTGAACTTGCTAAACTAAATTCCAAAAACATCTAAGAATAAAAACCTCTTCATGGATCAAAAGAGGACACTTCAGGAATGACACAAGGATGTGTGAAGAGATGTTTTCTCCAATGAAATTACAACTTTACAAGTATCTTTTACTTCCAACCTTCCTCTGCTTAACTTGTCAGATTGATTCCTGCTATTATATTACAGTTAAATTATGAAGTTTAGAGCATTTTCATCCAGCAAAATCAGAATTTGGATGTAAAATTTTACAGATGTAATACTGATGAGTAAATTTAGTTATATGCTACCTTTATAACAGTGTTGATGGCATGGAGTAATTGATTGGCTTGTAATGGCTTTGTCAAATGGAAATCCATTCCTGCTAGTGCTGTCTTTCTTTCTTCCTCAGGTGAAGCATGGGCAGTAAGGGCAATAATTGGAATTCGGAGGCCATAATTTCTTTCTTCTTCGCGAATAAGCCTTGTTGTTTCATAACCATTCATAACTGGCATCTATGGCACAAATGTAAAGGATAAAATTAGACTAGGATTAGCCAGAAGTTTGAGACATCTTAAACAACAAACTTTTCAGTAAAACAACATTGTTTTATGATTTTTACCTCACAATCCATAAGAATAGCATCATAAGGAAAGCTCTTTGAATCATTACTTGCACTGCCTTCACGCTTGGAATCTAATTTCCTTAAAGCATCTCGAATTAAATTCAAAGCATTCAACCCATTTTCACAAGAAGTAACACTCGCACCAAGGCGAGAAATTAATTTTGTAGCCACTTGCCGAAGTGTAGGTACATCCTCCACAAGGAATATGTTCATGCCATTTAACGGTTTATGCTCCAAATTTAGACTCGATGAAAACACTTCATGACTACTACATTGGACAGATGAAGTATTGGATGAAAAATTGTTACTTTCCATGGAACTAGGCATTTTATGCAAATCATGTTCATTTTCTCTCCCAAAATCTTGTATAAGTCTCGAGAGTGCATATAGGCGGGATCCATGGATTGGCTTTTGCAATATAAGGTGGCATGGCACATGTTTAGATCTGCTCAATCCATCAGTAGGAGCATTGGAGTTAACCAACCAAACAATCTTGAAGTGGAGAGATTCATTGCCAATTATCAATGTCTTCAAAGTCAATTCAATCTCTGGAAAATTCCCAAGACTGAAATCAATGACAATTAACACACAACTTATGTAATCTTTTGAGCTAGTCTTGAACTCTATATTGGAGAGAGGCAGAATCTTGTTGGCTTCATCTTTCGAGTGTGAGAATTCTGCTGTCATGTTCAACAGGCTTGCAAGTGACCTTGACTTGGATCTCCCTAAACGATCAAGACTATTCTTAATTTTCTCTGTGATGGAATAAATAAGCCTCCAATGATCAATCACCCACACTTCTACTCCTGAGATTTCCATCCATCTTTGCATTATTCGTGTAGTTTCATCACCTTGAATAAAAAGTATGGCATGAATGCTATCTCTTGCTAAACCCCTTCTGAATCCCATACTTGAAATAGTAGATTGCACAATCTGAGAATTTGCAGGATCCTTAATGATGATTGAGTTGGTTGGCAATGAACTGGACCTTTCAGCTCTTGATTCATCATCCCTATTTGCATCACTTGGTTTGCATGATTTCAGAAGAATGTTGAATCTGAAACAAGTTCCTTTTTCAGTAGGAGTTTTATCCATGATTTTAATCTCACCACCCATAAGACGCACCTGTTGATTAAAAAAATTAACCAACACAAAAAGGTAAATAATATTATCACTAAAATATAAAGAAAGGCTCCAAGTGTCCTTACAAAGGATTGGACTATGCCAAGTCCTAAGCCAGTGCCTTCATGTCCCCCATTCAACGACTCTTTAACTTGAACATAGTTTTCAAAAATAGAAGCTCTTTTCTCCTTGGGGATTCCTACACCTGTATCGTCCACCTCTATGATTATCTCAATGTGATTAGGATCACTTTCAATTAGATTCCCGACAAAATTGTCACCCAAGCTATCTTTGGAAAGCCATCCTAATAAATTATTCAACGCATTTCTTAAGTTATAACCTTTTCTGGAAGAAACTTCAATTTTTTTGAAGCTTGGTTTTCTAGCCCATGCACGCAGAACAACATGTCCTTCAGATGTAAACTTCACTGCATTGCTCAATAGGTTATCCATTATCTGTTTAAGCCTTTGACAATCGCCTCTCACAATGGTAGATGAAAAAATGGAAAAATCACAAGGATCCCATATGACCTCTAAACCCTTATTGAGTCCAACAATGTGAAAAATATCAGTTGATTCTTCAAGGACTTGACATATATCAAATTCAACCTCTTCTGGTTGTATTTTTCCTGCTTCAATTTTACTTGTGTCAAGGACAGAGTTTAGTATCCCTGAAAACATCATGTCACACAAAGGTTATGTAAAACAAAACCACTATTAGGAAATGCATATCTATGCTTTAAAGTTACAAATGGTTAATACTACTACTCACCAAGAAGTTTTGTTGCACAAGTATTAATTTGTTGCATATTTGAATGTAGCTCGGAAACTCGAGGAGCATCAGCAAGGCCAATTCCCACCAGTCCAGTAATGCCTGCAAGAGATGTACGTATGTCGTGGCTAGCGCTAGCAAATGCCAAACTCTTGTTCATATTTTTTCTCTCTGCTTGTTGAATTACCCCTTTAAGCTTGATAAGTTTAGCTTGTAGCAGTCCTTTCTGTAATTGTGACCTATGAAGTAGATGTAGCAGCACATAACTTCCAAGAACCATGCCTAGAATGATGAGTAATACTAGAATCACAACAACAGTCCTAGTCTTTTGCAACAACGATACACCCCCTTCACAAGGGAAAGCTACTACGTATACCTAGTAAACAAACAAACATTGTTCAAGTCAGAACAAGATCAATTCTTTCATCGTAGTTTTGAAATGCAGTATGAAGAAAGATACTCAAGTAGTAAACTAATCACCAGTTCCATTCCATATGCATCTAGGAGAAAACAACCAAATTGATACCTCCTACCCTGAATCTTCAAACACTTAATGTGCGATGGCCAAACAGAGATATTTCCATGGCAAGGTAAGTTGTCATACTTATCTACATCATTCATATCATCCTCATCCATTGCAAGAACAGATACTCCATTGTCAACATAAACAAAATGAGTATGAGGAGGTCCATTCGCTGCAATTACTTCTCCCCCTCGGGTAGCCAAATGCAAGTGTCCACCATGAATGTTGATGCTTGAGATTGAATCCTTGAGAGTTTCTAGAGGCACTCCCACTGACAAAACCCCAATTGTGGAATTTCCAAGTTGAAGGTTGAAGAATAGCATATGAATGCTTTGCATACCTATCCCGACATATGATGCATTGTGGAACAAGGACTCATTCAAATGCCTTGGTGGTGAACATATAACCTCGTCAGAGAATTTCCCAGTACTATCCAATGCCTGGGTGCACCATAAATAATCATAATCATTAGAGAACAATACATAAGTTTCATTTCCTTGACCATAATATGAGAAAACTTTCCCTTGAGGCTCTACATAAGAAATTTCTGCAACCCATTTCTGTATCATAATTGCCATGTAAAGTTGTGGGACTATCTGCAGATCAAATTTTGTTAAATTTAAATAGGGAGATAAAACAAAATCTAAGCAGATTGTTACATTATATTACCTTGCTTTGTGTGGTGAAGAGAAAAGACAAGTTCTTCTCCCAAGTAAGGGTCTGTGCTATCCCATGCATCATGGTGTCTATTTGAAACAATTGGTTCTCATGATCCTTAATGAGTGACACAACTTTGATGATTTCTTCTCTATTATAATCCCCTTTAGTGTCGTGAATAATTAGAAATAGTAACACAAACATGGAAACTCCCAATAACAACAGCATCTGCATAAATATAACTTTCTATAATGAATTATATATTTTTTATTTAATTTGCCCATAATAAGATGACATATACCATAAACATTCAAAAACAGACCATTGGGCAAAGAGTCCTGTAGCTTTGACAAACAAGCTTGGGCATCTTCATTGTTCCAGCAGCTGTTGATCAAAACAAACAATGAACAAATAGATAAATTTTTATATATGAAGCATGTTTAACTTATCAACTAATCAAATCAATTAATTTAACAGTTTAACTTATCTTAATTTGATTAATTAATAACTAATCTTAATTTGATTAATTAATAAATTAATCAATCAGTTAAACTAGGTTAATTACAGTTTAAATCAATTAAACCCAATTAATCGATTAATCTTAATTAATTGATTATCATTTGATTAATTATCTAATAGTTTTAATTTAACATATTAATCAAATTAAACGGATTAATTGATTAATTACCTTAATTAATCGATTAATGAAAACCAAAACTAATTAACCAATTAATCAAAATAATAATTAACTAAACTGTGTTACCCGTCGGCGACGCTGGTAGGCGACGACAGGAGAGGCTGGCATGCGGTGGTGGGGCGGGGCTTCCGGCGGCAGAGAAAACAGGGGAGAAGGTGGCAGGTGCTGCGGCAGGTAGGGGGCGGCGGGGCCGCACTGTCTTGAGCGCGGGAAGGAGAAGAAGAAGTGGCGTCGGTTGCACACGAGCAGAGGGCGGGGCCGTGTTGGACGCGCGGCTGAACAAGGCCGCGAGCACCCTGGAAGGAGAGGCGGTGGGGAGGTTTTAATTAATCAAAACCTTGGTTTAGGGATCAATCAACTCCTACCTGATAGTCCAAACAGACTTACCTAACGAAATTATCCTAATCGTGCTTATCAACGAATGTCCGGATCCTTACCTCAAAATAAAAACTTTGTCGATGACAAAACTCGATTCGGAGTCTTCGTTATCTTCCCCCAAATCGCTTCACAACATAAGAAGGACAAACAGATTAGGAGCAACTATGGACCAAGGAAACGAAAAGGAAACAGATTGCTCTTAGAAGGTACCGTTTCTGCTCCCGAGGGGCTAGGTTCCTCCAATCGCAACGAATGAAACAACAGGGGAGCGCTCGCTTCTCGGGACCGGCGTCGCTCACGGTTCACACAGGAGAGGAGGGGAGCGAGCGGCGCCCTCAGGAAGATGACACACTCGGCGGAGGAGGCGTCGGCAGATTGCGAGACAGAAAAGGCGGGCTCGGGCCTCCAACTTCTCCGGTGTCTTTCCATTTCTGGCGGCGACGGCGAGGGTTTCCAAATCTGCCGCGGCAAATGGTATACGGTGATTCGACAGTTACCAAATCAGGAGGACGGGAACACTATTTTTATTTTGAATTTTGATTTGACAATTCAAAACTCCAGGAGCAAAGAAATCTAACGGTCAATTTGAAACTATTTCCAAGTTATTTGCTAAATTTATATAAAATAAGAAGAAGCTTGGTGTGCAGTAAACATTTAATAATTTCTAATTTATATATAAAATGATTATTAAAAAAAAGGAACTAGTCTCTTTGCCGATCAGCCCTTTGAGTCGTTGATCTTCACATCCATAATTGTACCGCAGGCAAGTCGATAGCCTGGGGATTAATTCATTGCATGAACAATTTCACTGCTTGGTTGGCTTGTGCTAACGCCAACTCTTGATACTCTTGGCCTCTCATTCATTGAGATTGAAGCTATAGCAGATTGATTCTTCACTTCCTATTGTCGGTTTTCTGATGAATGTTGTGCCCGTCTCCGGGGTTACGATGTAGCGGTAGGGCGATTAATCGCTATCTCAAATATCCACGGTTCGATCCCCAGCTACGACGTATTTATAGAAATTTTTCTTCCAAATGGGACATGAACCTTGGGACACTGGGCTTCTAGATCGTCCACCGTGAGCGCTTCCGGATTTACCCTAACGACTGGTGTGAAAACTTCCGTGGGCCGGACCGGTCTGGTTACCCGAGGTTAGAAAAACCTCGTTAATCATTTTTACCCCCAGAGCTATGGTGCAGCGGTAGGGCAACAATCCCTATCCCAGGCATCCACGGTTCGATCCCTAGCTATGACGTATTTGTAAAAAAAATTTCCTCCAAATTGTGCACGAATCCTGGGACACTGGGCTTCTAGATAGAGCTGTCAATTTGGATTGGGCCCGTCGGGTTGGCCCACCCCGCCAATCAATTTAAGTGGGTTGGGTTAGAATTTAAACAACCCAAGCCCGCCGCGGGCCAACCCGCCTAAGCCCGCCGCGGGCCAACCCGCCTAGGCCCGCGACTAGTTAAGTTTTATGACAATTTATTATCTTTCTTTGTTATTATTTTGAAATAAAAAATAATATTTTTCATCTCATGAATACTCGTTTGTATCCATTTATATTTAAAAAATATATTTCTTAATATATTTGATTGATGAAATCTAAATATATGAATTTTTTAATTTTTTTTAATTTTTTAAATATATTTTGATGGGCCCGCCGGTTGGCCCGCCTAACCCACGACCCGCCTTGGATTGGGTTAGGTTGGGGATTTTCCAACCCGCCTAGATGACGGGTTGACCCGCCCCGCCCCGCCCCGCCAAATGGCCGGCCCACCATGGGTGGACCCGCCCCGCCACGGGTTGGCCCGTTTGACAGCTCTACTTCTAGACCGTCCACCGCGAACGCTTCCCGATTTACCCTGACAGCCAGTGGGAAACTTCATGCTGAGCCGATTGTCCGAGGTTAAAAAACTCGTTAATTATTATTATTATTATTTCAGATGAATGTTGTGCCCGGTAGAGATGTGGAGCTTGTTGTGTAACTTTTTTCGTTGTTATCACTACGATATTATTGGTGATCTGACAAACGCTACTCACACAAGTGTACAAGAGGAACCATAATATTCGCTCGATTATTCTTGTGATAAGTAATGTCTTATCCGAAATACTTGTTAAGGTCATCTGATCGCAGCATTTGTCATTTGAATTGTGTATATTTCAGTTAGTTCTCTTTGTAAATTTCTTTCTTGAGATCTAGATCTGTCTGCTTTTATTCACTGAGTCAGTTCAAAACATGTAGAAGTCTGGGTTCTTACTTTGTATTCATGATTTCGGCACACTTTGTTCACGTTTAGAGATCTTAATTGGATCTGGCGAGGCAATGCGATGCAAATAGTTTGAGCAGACACAGTTATTCTCAGCACTGCTTTAGAGTTTCCTTCATAGGAGGGGATTATTCTCAGGTTGTCAGAAAGATTACTCGCAAACTTTCAGAAATGTTATAGTTCGTCGATACAATTGCACAACATTGGATTAGATCGTTGAACGTAATTTGAAACTCACAATAAGATCGTGTTGTATTGTCCTAGATAGAAGAGAGCAGTGTTGAACTCAAAAAATAAAATCGGTATCAATCATAAATGATCAAAGCGAGAAGATTTCACGAGTTAGTCAGATGGATTACAAAAGTAAACTTTCAGAAATGTTTAGAAGTTGTATTTGATATGTTTGTTTTTTATTTTTATTTTCTGTAAAAAGATATAATTTTCTGAAAAATATATTTGGTTATATTTTTCAATTTTATTTTTCAGAAAAAAATATAATATTTTTTTAAAAATTAGATAATGAAATAAAATTATTTTTTCAAAAAATAAAAAAATATAATTTTTTGAAAAATAAAAATAAAAAATGAAACAAACCAAACGTGCCTGGTTGAGATGTTAATTATTTGCAACACTAGCAACAAGCAGCAGTTCTAGAACTGGAACGGCTACTGTTACCAAAAGCTCGACGATACCAATATGAAGTTATGTGTTGAGTGTCATCCTCTGATCTCTGAGAAGAGGAAAGCTCCAGAGTCGAAGCAAGAGGGCGATGGCAACGTCACTGAATTTTACAATGGAAGGATTTGTGTATGTGATGTTACAGAGCTCCAATTATAGCCTTTTTATGTTTATTTTTTTCAAACATTCTGGCAGTTTAAAACTCTGGAAAGAACCCAAGTTTGGAAATGAGATTTCCAGCAATTGTGAAATGCTCTATGATAAATTTGTTGACAAATTTATAATGGCAGGCAAGAGCTATTATAAGCATGACAAAGAAGGAGATGGAGGTGCAAATCAACAACGATACCTTAGAACGTTGCAGATCAAACACAGCGGCATGCGGATCAAACACAACAGCATCATCATGGATGGAAATGCTGACGGTGGTGTTGTTGAACCAACACATGCCACCAGACAAAATTTACCTTCAGCGAAGATTCCAAATTTGACTAATCGTCACCGAAAGTGGTCTTTTTTGTTTGGCAAAATGGTGAATTTTTCAACAACGCTGGGCACAAATGCATGAGATTATCCAAAGTGATTATACTTGTTCACAAACCTGTACTAGGTGTCCCAGCACTTTGCTGCCTGAATGGTGTACCACCACGACCACGGCCCCTGCTGCCAAAGTCATGTTCACTGCCACGGTCACCCCTTCAACCACGTTTGGTACTGTCTCTTCCTCCAAATCTGCCGCCGCTTCTACCTCCATCCCAGCCACCACTCCAGCCACCAACACAGTTAATGTGTATCCTCCAAGATCAGAACCATTGAGCTCATACGCCTTGTTGAAACTTTCCTGATCCTTGAAGCCCATGTATGCAATCCTGACACAAAACATAAAGTATCAAGAAAATTAAAGAGAGTTTCATAACTCAATTATATGTATGCCAGTCGAAACCAGATTGGATTAAAAGGAACAGACCCTTTGGGAGCTCCAGTTTCATAATCCTTGGGAATGGAGATTCGTGTAATCTCTCCATATGAGCCAAAATGCTCCTCAAGAGAGCTCCTGATCTTCACAAGCGCTGAGCGTCATTGTTTAACAGTGTTTGAGAGAAGAATACAAGATGCCAAAGTATCTGATCCTCTTCAAGTGATCTATCGAAGCCTTTCACAAATATGGTTTGACTCTGACCTTTACTGCCCTTTCGGTAGTTATCCTTACTGCAAAAGAAAAAGAATAGATGTGCATCCTTTGAAATATTACAAACAAAAAAAATGCTTTAGGTGAACCTATTTGAAAATGTTTTTGTTTTTTTTATGATGTGCAAATATGATGACACTAAAAAAATTCATTCAAATTAGAATGTCTTTCCCCTTATGGCCTTGACCAGGTTTAGTTGAGAAACTTACCCACTCTGAGGGGTATAGGAACCTCTTTCACTGGCCACATCAAGTCTAACACCACGGCCAAATAATTCATTGCCATTCAATTCAATTTCCTACAGAAGGAAAGGAAAAAAAAACAAATGAACTTTATAAAACAATTGAATCTTTGTTATTTGTCTGCACAATTTGAAAGAAACTTTGCAATGGTTAAATTCTAGCAGAGAGAAAAGGTCAAAAGGACTCTGATGACTGAAGCAGATTAAACAATTAAAAGATGATAAACGTTCTTAGCATCTTCCTCAGTAGCAATTTCGACATGGCCAAATCCCTTGAAGCTTCCATCTTCGCTGTAGCCACACGCACATCAACAACCTCCCCTGCAGCCTTGAAGAATCCAGCCCTGAAAGAAAGAAAATCAAAATATTACATCACAAAAGTTTTATATATAATATAGAAGCATCATAGTAAATTTCATATAAAGTTACACTCACACATCATCCTGTCCAACATCATGGGACAAGATTCCAATAAATAGTGTTAGAGATCCAGGAGTTTGATCCTGAGTTGTAACAATTTTAAGATAATAAAAAAAAAAAACAGTTTGCCCTGACTATATGAACAGAAAAGGAACTAAAATTTTGTCCACAATCATACATAAAACAAAACAGTGAATGATACCGTTTTCTTTTCAGACATCGTAGCAGTCTATTTTTCAGCACTAACCACACTAGCATCCTTCATCTCAACATCATTATCCTGCATTAGCAACAACGCCATCTCATAGAAACAACTAACCAGATCCCCAAAACACCAAAACAAGCAGGTCACAGTTAGTGATGACAGTTGTGTCAAACATAACCTTGCTATTACTGAGCAATATGGACGACCAAAATTTAAGCGATTATATTGATGATACCAGTCAATCAGAGATTTTCAGACCTTAAAGTTGGAATCCAGGGTGTTTTAGGATCATGCCAGAACTTGAAATTCATCCTAGGGTATGGAATCAAGATGAGTACTCATAAAATTAGTAGAGTTGAATGCAAAGAGGTTAAAAGACCTGCCTTCTTGATTCCCCTTTAGCTAAATCTTCAGGACCGATAATTTTGGACATATTAATTGTTTGATGTCAAACAAAGGAAAGTAAGATTAACATATCAATTTTTCACTGATTACTTGAATCATCAATTATTTTAACTCATAGTTATTTAAAGCGTGAGGCGTCCAAAAGTGCATAGGTTGTGTGAGGCATCGGGCACTATGCGCAAAGTAAGGCGCATGCCTTACCGAAATAAGACGCTTTGAGTATAAATTTATACAATTCAATCATATGTAGGAAATTCTTGCCAAAATATTTCACTAACAAAATTATAATCCATAAACTATTAAACAATAATGTAAATATATAATTCACTAACATTCAAATATTGAAATAATTTATCTTCATAATCAAAATGAAACTTCAAATTAAAGAAAAGCAAACTTCAAATATTGAAGAGTCGTGCAGAGACATAAATTTGCAAGTGTTCATTTTCTAGGGGAGAGGAAGAATCAAGAAAAATGTGTTAAATGCAACCTAATTAAAGGTTGATGTTCATTATCCAGGGGAGAGAAAGAGTCACGCAAGAAAAAAATGTAGCATGCATGCAATCTAATTAAAGATTGATGTTCATTTTCTAGGGGAGAGGAAGAGTCAGACTAGAAAAATGTGTAATATACATGCAAACTAATTAATGTAAAAGGTAATTAAAGGTATAAGTTGGGCTTTAAAAAAATCACTTCAATAAGAGGGAAATCGCGTCTGAAGCGTGGCTTAACATCTCAAAAGGTGCATGCTTAAACGCGCTTCTTTCAAATATTGCGCCTTGATCACTACCAAGGCGCAAATGGCACGCCTAGCCGTGCCTTGCGCCTAGGCGCAGCAAAGTGTGTGCTTTTCACAACTATGTTTTAACTCACCACTGTGCAAGATCTAATAGGTCACAAATAATTCAAACTAGATGGGCTGAATTGACCTACACCTGAAGTAGAAAAATCCAACTATATGATGGATTGTGAATTTGTTCTAAAATAGTATACATTTCTTAAAAAACAATGATGAAGTAAAAAAAGAACAAAAAGTGACTAGTCCTCTAGGCCATGCTTCCTATGAGGGAAGGAGACAACTTTGAAAGAATAGGGTAAAGAACAAAAATTTATAAGAGAGGTTTCCTGATTTAATTCTCCTTAATGCAAAGAAAACTTTGCTTTAGGATGGGATTTCTAACACAAACTAAGTTCAGTAGTACCAGATAATGCAAGCAATGTCAATTCCAATGAACTGCTAACATATCTCAGCACCATTCACCATTGGGATGTGCAAAACAGTTCCACACTATTGAACATCTGGCCATCTTTCCCACACATGCTCTAAGATTGCCCTATGTGAAATGCTTAATATGTAGTTCTGATATCTATAAGTGAACGCAAAGTCACATAATTGCCATTTAAACAAATGGCATATATATGTTGATGATTTTGATAGTCTGCACACTATTATAAGGGCGATGGTGAGCGATTTCCGATCTGGCACAGTGACAGTGTGAATAAACAAATTTTTTAATCCTTCTCTCTGCATGTACTATGTTTTTGCTCTCTCCTACATGCAAGGTGGGGCTGGTCTCCACAAATGGAGCTGGGTTTTTCAAGCTGGTTTGAAAAAACCAGCCCCACATAAGAGAGAAAAATCATAGTGCATGCAGAGAGAAGAAGGATTAAAAAATTTGTTTATTTGCACTGTCACCATGCCAGATCGGAAATTGCTCACCGTCGCCCTTATAATGATGTGCAAGCTATCAAAATCCTATATGTTGATGCATTTATCTACTACTTCTCAAAACTACCTTCTTCGGAGTATTACGTGGCTTCTCATCTTCACTTTCCTCATCAAAAGATTCCTCAGATGAGTCAGAGCTATTGCTCTTTGCAGATGCCTTAGTCACCTAGGGACATAAGAAGACAGTATATTAACCATGTGAGGCACAACAAGACAAGTTGTGAAAATTTGGATAACTGAATATATGATTAAAAATAGAAAAGCTAGAATTATTTTCTTAGCTTGCTAACAGCAAAAATGACTGAAAAGATATGAAGTCTAGAGTTACCTTCTTAGCTTGTTGCTGTTTTGAAGGTTCATCATCTGAACTTTCTTCAGAGCTATCATCCTCATCATCTTCCTTACTACTGCTGCTCTCTGTTTTGACAGTCTTAGCAACAGGTTTCGCTTTTGAAGATGGGACAAAATCCTAAAGGAGAAAAGGTATCAAGATCCACAAGAATGTAAATGAAAAACACAAACTTCGATCATCAAACAAAATCAAAAAACCATAAAAAGGAACACAATGTGCATATTTAACTCAGCGAATTTATACACATTTTAGCAGCCAAACAAAAGATAACACTTAGCATAACTTTCAACACCATACATGATTTTCATAGCTTGTTTGTAGCATACATGACTGAAAAGAGAGGAAATCTAGAGTTACCTTCTTATAGCTTGTTGCTGTTCAGAAGGTTCATCATCTGAATTTTCTTCAGAGCTATCATCCCTATCTTCCTCACTACTGCTGTTCTCTTTTTAGACAGTCTTATCAACAAGTTTGGTCTTTGAAGATGGGACAGAATCATAAAGCAGAAAAGGTATTAAGATCCACATAATGTAAATGGAATACACAAATTTCAATCATCAAACAAAACCAGAAAAAAAAAACACAATGAGCATATTCAACTCAGCAAGGTTGCACACAAAATCTAGCAGCTTGTTGACAGCATGAAGGCATAGATGTTTGAAAAGATAGAGAGTCAAGAATTACCTTCTTAATTTGTTGCTGTTTTGAACGTTCATCATCTGAACTTTCTTCAGAGCTATCATCATCATCTTCCTCACTAGTGCTGCATTCTTTTTTGACAGACTTGGCAACAGGTTTGGCCTTTGAAGATGGGACAGAATCCTAAAGTAGAAAAGGAATACACAAACTTCGAGACAAACAGCAAACAGGTATTAAGATCCACAATAATGTAAACGGAATACACAAACTTCAATCATCAAACAAAACTAAAAAACCAAAAAAAGGAGCACAATGTGCACATTCAACTCAGCAAGGTTGCACACAGAATCTAGCAGTTAAACAAAAGATAACACTTACCATAACTTTCAACTTCTTTGGTTGTAGCTTTGACAAACATGCTTGGGCATCTTCATTGCTCCAGCAGATGTTGATCAAAATAAAAAATGAACAAATATGTAAATTTATATTTATGAAATGATAAAATCACTATTTTAGAATGAAAATTCATTGGTTTTTTTTTTAAAGAAAAGGGGAACAATCTCTCTCATCTTTCTCGCAAGCCAATAAGCATGTTAAATGAGATAATCATGCTATGAAGTTTCTCACGCCGATCTCTTTCCTTCCCTCATCACCGTCACCCTAGAAACTCATAAGCATGTAGGAGTATGCAGAATTGATTTATCAAAACATTAGCAAATTTCAACCCAAACTAGAACTTTCAACATTTGTAAGTTTTCAAATAAAAATAAAACCAAGACATGATATTTACAAATGAAATGAGTTCGGCCTTGGTTCTTTTTAAAACGGCAAACAATATTTTTATCTATTTTGATATGATATAAAACAGCCTTAGCTGCAAATATTAATATAAAGATGTTTGCAGACATTTGCACTGTAAAATTCCTATTCATGCATTCATCTGCATTTCCAATTGTTTATCCTATATCACAGAAGGAGCGCTATGTAGAAATACTGTGCCTGTACAGCAAGGGGGAACAAATCTGTAGCCCAGGGGAAATTCCAATTGGGAAACGCTTCTAAGAATGTGAAACGCAACATAAGTTCCATGTATGTTTCCACTTCAAATGTTCTAGGACAATAATCAAAAAAGTTGAAAAGATCAATTTTTTATAGTTTATAGAGAAAGGAGAAAAATGCTTGAATAATTCAGTAAAAACAATCAAATGAAACTTCAGACTTAAAACAACACAAAAAACATATCAGATATTTGCTTATTTGAGAAGACGACAAAGAAAGTTGGCCATTCATAATAATCTCTCAGGTTTATAGTCTCGCTTTACAGAATTGTTGGTACAAATATATCATGATAAAGCAAAATTAAATCACATTGACAAAAATCACTAATAAAATTTTGTTTCTGTATCAAAATAGAAGTAATCTTCAAAACGATAATTGGCAAAATGAATTCAAGGAACTTTGACTCTTCAAATCTGTCAATGCATGAACTGTTTGGTGTTTCATAACTCTGCCTACAAACAGAATACATGCAAGTCGAGCAATCTTTTATACTGACCTTGCTCTATTTCATCCTCCTCCACTCGATGAAGCAGCAAAAGCTCAATTATGCAGTCTTCCCAATCAAGCATATCCTCACAATGCTTCTTTGTTCTTCTCCTCTTCCTGCCCACCCTCTCTTCCACAACACAATCCTCCACCTTGACGCCTCCATCAGCAATTTGCTTGGTTCTAAATGTTTTCATAATCTTTTGAATCCGTTTTTTAGCAGTTTCTATCTTAGCTCTCCTGAGTCTCCTGGATTGCACACCAGCAACAAAAGACGGGGGCAGAGCATAATAGCCCACATCACGTTCCAAGACCTGCTCCAGCGTCAATTTATTTTCTCTGTCCCACCTCCCCTCCCAAGCATCTTGGAGGACCCTGGTCTCCAATATCTCCCTCCTCATCCTTTTTGATCGGTCCTTATCAAAGTCTCCAATTGCTTTAAGGTGATCAATTCTTTCCAAGACTTTATCATAGGCACTTGATATGCACTCCCCTGACAGTTTAGCATACGCAAAATTGTCAGAGTTTGCAGTGCAATCTTGTTCTTCACCGCTCTTGAAGTACTTAGACTCGTCCTCGTTGTCCTTTATCAAAGCACCGGAAAAGGCATCTAAGCCGAAGCGATGATCCACAGAATGGTCCGATTTTGATTTCCTCTCCATCAAGCGAATCAGCAAAGGGGCATTTAGCGTTAGGTTTTGGAGTGTGACGTCCTTCCCCCATGGAAGCAAGGATCTTGCAACCCTAATGAGGGTCTCCATTAGTTCCTTGAGCCGGATCTTGCTTGTGGTTACCCCAGCAAGAATCTCCTCCGCAATCTCCTCCACGGAAGCTTTAACCCCGTTAGCATCCGCCACAAAGGCGAGGACCGCAGCAACCACCGGAAGCGGCTGGCGCCCAGTTGTGAGGAACCATTTGGTGGCGCAGTTGAGAAGGAATTGCCCTTGGCCGATTAACTCTTTCGACTTCTCAGGATCCAGCCCCTTGAATCTTTGGCAGGTATTAACCGCGCGATCGAGGGCAGCGGCAAAATTGAACTCCGGAAGCGAGGGGAGGCGAAGATGCTGCACGACACGGGTGACCATGCGACCAACGTCACAGGCATCACGGCCTACGGCGTCGGCCGCCTCGATAAGGGAAGTAGGGATGCGGTGGCGTCGTGCGACGATGTAGGAGCAGGCAGCGATGAGGTCGCTGAACCACTGGCCGTCGCCAAAGGAGCCGTCAGTGGCTTCCGAGATGAGGTCCGAAACATCGGTCGCTCGAAGGGAGGAGAGCCCGAGGGCAGAGGTAAGGTCCTCTATTTGGGATCGAGCGCGGTAAAGCTTCCGCTGGCGGTAGTCAAAATCGGTGACGTTGTGGAGGGAGCCAGTGGCCTGGCCGTCGGAGGTGAAGGCCTGGTGGCGGAACTCGTCGGTGGAGACTACGCAGCCGCAGGAGCAACAGACACAGGCGCCTGAGTCAGGATCCACTACGGTGTCGTCTTCCCCGCAGCTCAAACAGATCGGCATGGCCGCCCACAAGATCGCTCCGCGGAGGATAGGTATTTCGTCCATTTAAATAGCACGATTTTTACGAAAGGTGATTTTTTTTCCAAAATAAATTGTTTACCTATTTTATCGTAAATTAAAGTAAAAAAAATGAGTTTTTTCAATTTAAAATAAATTTTCATACAAAAAATATTAATGATTTTAAAGAACTTATTTTAAAAAAAAAATTAAAAGTTTAATAAAAACTTTTAAAAATATTTTTATTTTCTATTTTGTATATCTAATTATAATAAAATAACAAAATTAATAAAAGAAAAATAAAAATTTTAGAGTGTGTTTTGTTTGGGTAATAAGGAATAAAGAATGAGAATCGATAATAATTATTCCTATTTATACGGTTTGTTATGTGTCAATGGAATAAAAATAAAGAAATCATTTTTTCATTTTCATTTCCTACTCCTTTCGTCAATCAAATTCCTTAATTATTCTTTCTTTTTCATATATCCAAAACACTCTTTTCTTTTTAATTTTATATCCAAAACACTCTTTCTCTATCTCTCTTGTTACATTCTCTCTCTATATATTTCAAAATTTATACTCTACCTATCTTTTATCTATCTCTCTTTACCACCCTGTTTGTAAACCCATGGAATTCAATTCTATCCAGGAATTGAATTGAATTCCATGATTTGGAAATAACTTAAGTGAAGGAATTGAATTCTCATGAGAATTGAAATCCAACAAAACTAAAAAATTCAATTTCATCCCAAATAGATGTGATTTGGTGTGGGAATTGAATTCCAACAAATGAAAATACTAAAATAACCTCACATAAATATAATGTTTGATTCCTAATCTATCAATGAAAGATAAAATAGTAAAAATAATCAAATTCATTTAGTTTTAGACTCATTCCAAACAAAGGAATTGAATTCAATTCCTTTGTTTACCGACTCATTCCAAACATAAGAATAGAATTCAATTCTCGCTGAAATTCAATTCCTTTATTTACCGACTCATTCCATTTAAATAGCACAATTCTTGATGGACTCCTTTGTTCTTTTCACTCTCTATCTCTTATTATATTTTTTTTCTTTTTACATATTTTATATTATTTTCTCTCTTTACTTATTTATCACATTCTTTTTCTCTATTTTCTATCACTTTCTCTCTACCACTTTTATCATAATTTATCTCTCTATATTTTTTTTTCACTTTCTCTCTATTTTTGCTAATCACTTTCTCTCTTTATCTTTTTTATCATTTTTTTTATTTCTCTACATATCTCCTATTTTGCTACTGATGGGGCTAGGTAGCCCAGGATGGACACGAGAATGAAGAAGTTAAGGGCTCGACTTGATCCCCTCACTCAAGTCTTGGGACCCCCTCAAGGATACACTCGGGACCCCCTCAAGGATACACTCGGGAGGCCTACCTCGAAAGACCTAACCTCCCGGGATTCCCGAGCTCACCTCGAGGGTCGGGGCCCTCACAATAACCGACTGTGGATACCGGCTAGAAGAGTCCACGCACCCTCACTCTGTACCGTTGGCCCCATGAGGGAAAGAATGGCAGGAGCGCTGACGGTTTTGAGGTATATCCCCTCATCACCAAACGCGGGGACCGTGGCTCAAATATCGGAGTCGTGGCACCGATAAGGGGGGCACGATCGGGCGACCTACAGCAAGATAAAAGGTAGTTCAACCCCTCCGGTAAGGGGGTTACGGTCTCTCATTTCTGCATATCTCCTTTCTTTAGCACCTTCATTCGGCTACCCTACTAACTTGAGCGTCGGAGTGGACTCCGCCGAACCCCGGCCGGCATGCCCCCTAACGCTTGTGTTACTCTCGCAGGATTCTCCCGTTCCTTGGCGACATAGCAACCTCCGCAGGGGCTGATCCTTAGTGACCGGCCATCGCCAACGACTCCTTCCGGAACAAATTTGGCGTTGTTTGTGGGAAACTGCAAGAAAGCACACGAAGGAACGCCGATGGTAGAAGCAGAGGATCTCGTTCATCTGCGGGAGGATGAAGGCCCTAAGCAAGAACGACGGGAAGTGGAGAGTGAAGAGGTACAGATTCATCCTCATGGCAGAGGGGGAAATACACGCATCACACTCGACCTCGCGCCGGCACTACGAAATCGCCTCATCGAGTGCCTAAGAAACCACCGAGATGTGTTTGCTTGGGTTGCCGAGGAAATCAAGGGGATCCCCCCAGCGCTGGCTATACATCGCCTACATGCGTCACCCAAAGCCCATCCCGTGAAGCAGAAGAGGAGGCACTTCTCCCCAGAGCAGGATAAAGCTATAAGGGAGGAAGTGCAGAAGTTATTAAAAGCGGGACACATCAGGGAAGTCCGGTTCCCGGCGTGGCTAGCCAACGTGGTCCTTGTTCCCAAGCCCGGAGGCAAATAGCGAGTTTGCATCGACTTCCGAGACCTAAACAAGGCCTGCCCGAAGGACTGTTACCCCCTGCCTAGGATAGATAGGCTGGTAGACTCAATAGCCGGCTGCAAGTTCATCTCCATGCTAGACGCATATCAGGGCTATCACCAAGTTCCCCTCGCCCCCGAAGACCAGGAGAAGGTCAGTTTTGTAACGGTTGACGACACCTATTGCTACAACGTTATGCCTTTCGGCCTACGTAACGCGGAGACAAAGTTTTCAGACACCAAATCAGGAGGAACATTGAGGTGTACGTGGACGACATCTTGGTCAAGACGGAAAAGGGAGGAGACATGATCTCGGACCTGGAGGAAACATTCGCCACCTTAAGAGCGCACAGGTTAAAACTAAACCCAGCTAAGTGTGTGTTCGGGGTTAAAAGTGGCAGGTTCCTAGGGTACATGGTGACGGAAAGAGGATTGAGGCCAACGTGGAGAAGGTAAAAGCCATCCTGGATATGCCGCCCCTGCAAAACTTCAAGGAGGTCCAGCGTTTGAATGACAGAATCACTGCTCTGTCATGATTTATCTCCAAATCCGTGGACAAGGCCCTCCCTTTCTTCAAAATTTTGAGAAAAGCTACCAAATTCGAATGGGATGGCTAGTGTGATAAGGCCTTTGAAGAACTGAAAGTCTATTTGGCAGATCTCCCAACCCTGCATAAGCCGGTGGAAGGGGAGACATTATTCGTCTATTTATCAGCGGCCGAGCAAGCGGTGGGGTGGTGCTTATCCGAGAACAAGATCGGATACAACATCCCGTCTACTTCTTCGGACATCTACTAAAGGTCGCCGAGACACGGTACACCATGATGGAGAAGCTGGCCTACGCCTTGGTCCTGATGGCCCGAAGGTTACGGCCATACTTCTTGGCGCACCTCATAGTGGTCCTCACTAATAGCCCGCTCGCCCGAGTCCTTACTAACCCCGAGGCATCGGGCAGGTTAATCAAATGGATGACAGAGTTAAGCGAATATGACATTGAGTATCAGCCTCGAACCGCCATCAAAGCACAAGCTCTCTCCGACTTCATGTTGGAGACCGTCCCGGAGGCAGAGAACGAAGGTATGTGGAAGGTGTATGTGGATGGATGGGACTGCTATTGATCTCCCCCAGGGGGGACACACTGTATTTGTCTATCCGACTTCACTTTAGAGCCACCAATAATGAAGCCGAGTACGAGGCGATTTTAGCAGGATTACAGGCGGCCCGGCACATGGGCGCTCGCCGAATCACAATCTACTCGAACTAGCAATTAGTGGCTCAACAAGTAGCGGGCAGCTTTGAAGTCAAATGCGAGCTGTTGCAAAGGTATGTAGCCCTATACGAACAGTTGAAAACCACTTTCTCAGAGGTATTCTTGCAGAAGATTTCCTGATCAGATAATATACGGGTCGATGAACTAACTAAGTTAGCTAGTTCCATATCTACTTGGCGGTTGGAGGAGCCCAGTGTGACGAAAGCCATGGTGGCCCAAATCGGAGGAGAACTCAGAACAGACGAACCCGCGGACTGGAGGAATCCATATACATCCTTCCTCCAGGACAGATCCCTGCCAAGTGGGAGCCCAGAGAGTCAATTATTTCACCGACGGGTAGAGGGGTTCACATTGGTCGGGGATCAGTTATACAAGAGAGCCTATGCCATGCCCCTCCTTAAATGTGTCGGGCCGGAGGGAACTGGCTACATAATGCGAGAAGTGCATGAGGGCATCTGTAGAAGCCATATTGGAGGAAGATCCCTGGCTCGCAAGATCCTTTTGGCGGGGTATTTTTGGCCCACTGTGCAGGCTGACTCGCTCTCCTTCGTGGCCAGATGCAAGGACTGTCAAAGGCATCAACACATCTCTCATCACCCAACGGAGCCATTGAGGGTTTCTACCGTATCATGTCCATTCGACCAGTGGGAATGGACATTGTAGGACCTTTCCCCATTGGACCCCAGCAGAAGAAATTCCTCCTGGTCCTTGTTGATTACTTCTCTAAATGGGTAGAAGCTGAACCTCTGGCCAAAATCATAGAGGGGGCGGTAATGAAGGTTTTATGGAAAGATATTGTGTGCAGATACGGTATCCCTCATAAGCTGGTGTCGGACAATGATAGACAGTTCTCCGGACGAAGGTTGAAGGAATGGTGTGAGGGGTTGGGTATTCATCAAGCTTTCACCTCCGTCGCCTACCCGCAAAGCAATGGACAAGCACAGGTGGTCAATCGGGAAATTCTCCGAGTGCTTAAGGTAAAGCTGGATCATGTTGGGGGCAGTTGGGTTGAAGAACTTCCCAACATCTTGTGGGCCTATCGGACTACCCCAAAAGAAGGAACCGGCGAGAGCCCTTTCCGCTTAGTCTATGGGGCAGAGGTATCGGCCCACAAGATGCTGGGAAGTTCTTCAACCCAACTAAAGAGAAGTTCCTAAACCCCGGTGGGCATCTTGTGGGCTCTCGCCGGTGGCCGATACCTCAAAACCCCGGTGGTCGATACCTCTATACCAGCTAAAGAGAAGTTCCTAAACCCTATCTCGTCAAAATCGGTCATCGCGGTTATTTCACCTACGGTTATGTCACGACCGTGGTGATGAAGGATGGAGGTGATGATGTGGCAGAAGGGGGTGCGTACCCGACCCTGAGTCGTGACATTGGAGGCATATAAGATAGCGTGGAATATGTGAAGGCCAATGTCAATGTCTAGATGATGGATCAGGGCATACAGGAGGAAGGCATGAAAAGGTCGCATGGTCGCGACATCCCTAGTGGATAGTGGTAAAATACAGCGGATCAGGACTCTATACAGGGCATAGTCCTGGGCCTGAAGGTCAACGGACTGAAATCGTCTAGCTACGGGGAGTCTAGCTTCCCTATGGAAATAGGAGTAGAGAGTGTCTAGAGTGATGTGAGAGTAGGGAGCATCAAATGGAGGATCCCTAGGTGGATAGCAACAAAAGGTGGACTGGGAGGGTCGTAGTCCAAGAAATCGATTTAGTAAAGCAGGGGTGATCGACAGGGGTATCCCTTGAACAATAGTGACAAACATGAGATCGTTTTGTCGAACTATGTTATTATAGAATTCTGCACATAAAGATGTGTTAATTGAATGAGTGCAGAACACTAGATTGTCTAGTTGATAAAAGTTTATAACATCCATGGCTAAAGGACAAGATTGGGTGAAGAAGTGTCTATTTAGATAGCTAGTTTTGATAGGCTTATAGGTTGTTCGAGCAAACTTATTACAAAGTTCTAGAGTAGGGAACCTAGGGTCGGGACTCGGTTCGGTACCGGGGTTCGCTTGGTTTGCTCGGCGTTTTCTAAGTTAAGAAACATGCATTTATAAGAAAGGAATTAAGAAAATAATTCTAAATGCATAAAAGAAATCATACCGGGGAGGCATGGTTGAGATTGAGGAAGCACAAGTGTCACTTGATCTCTTTGGAAGGAAGGAAGTGAGGAAGGAGGATGATTTTTTGTGTGGGAAGAAGAGGGAGTTCGGGTGCCTTTTTATAGGCAGTTTATTGGGGGCGCCCGGGAGCTCCTGGGCGCCGGGGACAGCAGTCTACTGCCTTTGGCAGTGACTAGTGCTGGTTGGGGGCGCCCTCAATGACCCGGGCGCCCCGATCAGGCTGAAATTTGCAGCTTTGCTGCTTTGACTGGTACGGGGGCGCCCGCATGGTTCTGGGCGCCCCGGTCAAGGGGTAAAGACAGCTTTTTGCCTTGTGAGAAGAGAAAGTCATGGGGGGCGCCCGAGGAGTCATGGGCGCCCGGATTATGTAGGAAGTACACTTTTGATGTTTTGTGATCATTTGACCATGGTTTAATTGGTTTGACCATGGTTTGAAGGGATTTGACTGCCTTGACTATGGTTTGACTACGTTGACCATGGTTTGACTGCTTTGACCATGGTTTGACTACGTTGACCATGGTATGACTACGTTGACCATGGTGTGACTATGTTCTGAACTACAGGATTAAACCACAATATTGGTATTAAAGGAATTTTAATTGAGTATAATTTTACTGTCTCACCCAATCTAGGGTTTTCAATCACGTTAGCCTTATAGGTTTTGTGAGACAGGTTTTGATAAAAGAATTTTTGAGAAAAACATGATTTATTTTGAAAAACTTAATTAATTTTAAAAACAATTGAATTTATTTTGAAAAGAATGTTTAAATCTACAACTAACTGAAAATTTATGTTAGATTCGAATTTAACAGAGACTAGTTTGAATTTGAATTTCAAAGATTGGCTTCCAGGTCTTGGCGAGGCACTAGGCCTTCTTTGGCCGTAGCCTTATTGGATCATCAACCCTTTCCTTGACAAAGCCTTTCAGTGAACTTTCATTTTCAAAATTAATCTTTGAAAAATTCTGGTCTAACTAGTTTGGGTCTTGGATCGGTAGCTTCGGCTAGTTTCACCAGTCTAAAGAGACCAAGTAGAGTATACTTGACCTTATTAGAATTGACTTCCCTAACGTACTATCATCTCTCCGCCACCCAATACTATGTTGTTCAAATTTCAGTTAATTGATTTAGTCCTTATACTAACCAATCCTAATTCTAAGCAAAAAAAAAACAAACATGACAAAAAAAATGAGCTAAGTTATATCATAATTAAAATAATACTCTGGGTTTTTAAAATCAGCATGGTTGTTAATTATGTTTTCTAACATATTAACCTTAACTAATTTGTATGAATTAATCATGTTATTCATGGTAAATATTGGATTTTTAAATACTGTAAATTTACCTTTTGATTCCCGGTTGGGAATCTCCCCTTTGATTCTAGTCATTTCTCTTTTGCTTGATTGTTTCTTCAGCATTTTGTAGCAGTCGCGAGCCAACCAGACCAGTTTCCAAGGATCCCTTCCTTCGTCGTCAGATTCTGAGTCTGAGTCAGACTCGGGTACAGGTTGAAGCTTCTTCTTTGGAGTTTTCTCTGAACTTGAAATTATACTTTCCTCGACCATCATAGTATCAGTTTGATTATTTAATTGTAAATCTGGAACAAATTCAAAATTGGTTACCATTTTTGTCTTAGTCACTTTGTCTTCTGACTCTGGCTCGAATTTGCAGGCAACTATGGATTTTATCTCATCTTCTGATCCGGAGTCAACTTTGAAGTCGGGTGCTGACTCTTCAATATCGGAGCTCTCTTTGTGTAGATTGATTAACTTTTCCCACATCTCCTTGGCACAGTTGAAGGATCCGACCCTCTTCAATTCTTCATTGGTTAGACCACATTGTAGGATTGCTGTAGCCCTTGCATCTGTCTCGATCTTCCTCAGAGTTGGTTCATCCAGTTTGTCCCAAGTGATCGATGTTCCTTCTTCTGTGGAGAATGTGAACCCCGTTTGGATTATCAACCATAAATCCAGATTGGCCTTCAGGTGGGATTCCATTAGACTTCTCCAGGAGTTGAAATTTTCACTAGAGAAGAGCGGTGGACAGGCACTATTCCATTCTTGGTTGGCCATTTAGTTTAAACCTCGTACATAAGAGAAACAACAGAAATGTACCAAGACTTGGTCTTAGATTAGTAGTGCGGGAGAGAGAAGAAATAGCCAAAAATAAAATATTGCACGAATTTCGAGGCAGAATAATAAAAAAATAATAATAAAAAGTTTGAGACAAATTTTTGAAAATGTTACTTTTATCAATTTTGAAAAGAAATAAGTTTGAAAATTTTGCTCGAATTAAAGTAACACGTATTTCGAGAAAAATATTAAAATAATAATAAAAAAAGTTTATGATAAATTTTCAAAAATTGACCGTTTTATTAATTTCAATGAATGGTGAAAAAATAAAAATAAAAATTAAAAAAGGCGTAAGGATATTTTAAATCCACTCACAGATATTATTTATTTGAAAATAAAAAGCGAAAAAGATCGAGTGGTGTTGTACCAAACTCGATTAACGAGAAAGATTAAAAAAATATAAAATAATTTCAAAAAATTTGAAAAACTCTCAAATTGGTCGTTGAACCAAATTTGACCTTCCCCGCTCTGATACCACTTGTTGGATCGAGAGAAACGATAGAGGGGGGGTGAATATCGTTAAACGTTCAGATTAACAGTTAGAGAAATTACGTAGCGGAAATTTAAATCAAACACATGCAAACACCAAGTTTTTTACTTGGTTCGGAGTCGCGGTCGGCTCCTACTCCAAGGCCCACGGTCGTTGACCGTTTACTGCGGGCAATTCTATATGTGCGCAAAATCCGTTTACAAAAAGTATTACAAAAATTATTGCAGTAAACTAAAATTAGCTCTTCGTTACCGACGTCTGGTATACATTATATTTTTGAAGCAGAAGGACGTCGTCGGCGCTTGTATCTCGAGTCGGGAGGTTTCCAGAGTAGAGCGCGGGAGCAGAAGAGCGTGAATGCGTTGGAAGAATTGATTGTTGAAGCCTTGGGGTCGAGGGCCCTTTTTATAGCCCCTGGGGGCGCCCGGGACGTCGGGGGCGCCCCCCCACGTGTCAGCTGATCCGAGTTCCTCTCGGTCAGCTCTGATCCCTTCAAACTCGGGATCAGGCTTTGACGGGGGCGCCCAGGACGCTGGGGGCGCCCGGGTTGACCGGGTCAACTCTTATCTGCTGGCTTCTGCTTCGTTAGCTTGAACTGGGGGCGCCCGGGAGCATGGGGGCGCCCGGGAGCACGGGGGCGCCCCGCCCATAAGCTATCGAAGCACTCATTTTGCTTCATCTGTTTTGTATGTTGGATCGGGTTGGACCGGCTAGAGGGGAGTGAATAGACGGTTAAAAAAATATATATAAAAGTGGAGGCACTCGTCTTTAAAAAAAGAAACTTGGTCGCAACTAAGAACGTTGCTTCCAAGGCAGTGGACGCTCAATAAAAATCTCCTTCTGGCGGAGAAGCCTTACAAAAATAGCACGCTAGAGATTTTACAAGAATGAATAAAATGATTGATTTCTAAAGCAAAACCTCTAAGTCTATTTATAGCCTAAGAGAATAAATCTGGATTGTTGATTGTTGATCACTTTTCTCTTGGCCATTGATCCATGGATGTAATCTGGATGGTTGATCTTGGATGGGATTAAACTGCATCCATTGGATTTGATTAAAGGATAAAGTTATCCTTTAAGAGATAACTTTGTCTTCTGCTCGCAACAGATAAATAACTTTATCATCTGCTCGCAACAACTTCAATCACTTCTCTTCCTTATCTCAGTCGGTAAGGTTGGTGATATATGTTGGCGAGGTTGCTGGTTCAAATCTTCGCAGCAACAAATTAAATTCTTTTTGTTTCAGGTGTCTTATTTGACTTGGTCAAACTGACCAGTCTTTTGGTTCATCTTCTGGGTGATTTCTGGCCAACCAGAGTTAGGCTCACCCGAACCCGACTCCGGCCTTTCGCCCCTCGAGCGTGCTTCCTCCCGGTTTCCCGTCCCTCGAGCGTCGCGTACGTCCTTCTCGATCCACCGGTGTACTCTTCCGCAGCTTCCGCGTCCCTCAGATTGTACCAAGCCCGTCGGCTCAATTCCCCGCACAATCCTTCTCGTCTGCTACGTCTTACGCTCGACTTCTTCCGTACCTAAGCTCCTGCACACTTAGCAGAGGGATTAAACATACCAGGACCTAACTTAAATTGGTTGATCACATCAAAATCAACCAGGGGTACTTACAATCTCCCCCTTTTTGATGTGCATCAATCCGAGTTAAGTTAGGGTAAACAAATAAAAAAAACATGCATAATAATGTAAATGCATAATAATGTAAATGGATAATAATGTAAACAGTTTAAGTTAAAAAAATTTAATTTAGAATAATTTAAAATTCTACCCCTTAACTTAATACTATTCCTCCCCCTTTGATCACATCAAAAAATGGAAAATATAATTAGGGAAGAAAATTTTTGAGTGCGATAAAAAATATTCTAAGTGAAAAAAAAAATCGCGTTACCACAGATTTTTCAAATTTAAAATGGCATATTTTTTCAAAGTTAATTCCATTTTTTTGTAAAAAAATGACATAAATAAAATCTAAATTTTTTTTGATAAAATCCACAGCTGATGAGGAGATCCAAAAAAATCGGATCTAGTCAAAATATTTTTCTATCGAATTTTAAAAATAAAAAAAATATATTTCAATAAACAATTCATAAAAAATTAAAAAAAATCTGAATATTTTTGTTAAAGTCGAAGATGAAGATATGAGTTTGGACAAAAATTTTGAGTTTTAAATATGTTCATCAAGTCCAAAAATGACAGACCAACACATAAGAGTTCTTGAAGAGTAAATTTTAAAAAATTGGAAAAAATACTTCGAAAAATTTGAAAAAAGAATTGTAATGAGTCTTTCCCCTAAACTCTTAATTTTAAATTTCGAGGGAAAAAAATATTCGAAAAATTTTGAAAAAAGTCCAGTAGATAGACAGCATAATTGTGTATAAAAAAAATAAAGATATAATTTTTATTAGAGAAACAAAATGCGCACATATATAATAACCAAAAAAAATTATCAGTTTAATACAAATTTAGGAACCCAAAATAAGTTCCTGTCTACAGGATTAATTAAAAACTTAGGCGGAATATAGCTTTTGGGCACCTTTTTAAATTGTCCCTTATGATTTTTAAAATACCAATTTAAATTATCAGGAAAGTAATTTTTCTTTTGGCGTAAATATGCAATATCAAGTTCTAATTTTTGCACCAAGTTTTTCAAATTATCATTTTCATTTTTCAAAATTTCAGACGAGGATGAAAGTGTTAATTCATTTTTTAATTTTTAATTTTCTTTTTCTAATCTACAATTAGATTTGAGCAAAGCTTTAACTCCAGCATATAACTGATCATGAGGAAGAAAACAAACCTCACTTACCGGGTCGCTTTCGAAAAGCGAGGTTCCTCTTTCGTCATCGCTTTCTTCTGACGTCTCTCCCCCTTCATCAGTACTCCCTTCTTGATGATTTGCCATCAACGCAAGTCCCGCGTATTCTTGACCTTCCGACTCTTCTGACGAGGACTCATCGTCGAGTTGGATCTTCCTTGTGTTCAGTGCGGCGATGTCTGATTTCTTATTCTTTTCTTCATGCAATTCCAGGAATTTCTCCCAGAGCTCTTTTGCCGAGTTGTAATTCTCGATGCAGTTAACTTCTTGCGTGGGAAGAACGGCTAGTAAATGAAATTCAGCTTTGCTGTTTGCTTCAAAGTCTGATTTCTCCTTCTTGGTCCACGACTCTATTTCTTTATCCTTGCCGTTGTTGTCTTTAGGAACTGAAAAACCATTTTTCATAATTATTAGCAATTCAATATCAGTTTTAAAAAATACCTGCATTCGGCGCTTCCACATCGCGAACTCCCCCTCAAACTTCGGTGGGTAGATTACGACTCCAACCATTTTCTTGAAATTGCTGCAGTCGGCGATTAGTCCTTCTGCGGCGACCTTGGCTCTGATACCACTTAGCAGAGGGATTAAACATACCAGGACCTAACTTAAATTGGTTGATCACATCAAAATCAACCAGGGGTACTTACATTGTATTCACCTTGGGGGCGCCCAGGACACTCCGGCCATCCTGGTCAGCTGCTGCCTCACTCTTTAGAGGCTCTCTGAGCTGCAGACACTCGTTCCTTCAGTCTTGCATCCAAGGTTAGTACAAAAACAACATAAAGCAATAGAGTATTAAGTTTATACAGCCTTAGATGTCTTGGTTCTGACTTTGGGTCTCCAAAATGGAGCCCTAGGTCGAACCGACGCCTACTGTTCCCTCGACGGGGAACGCGTCCTCACCTACTCCTCTCGGGAGAATTTACCTGATGTCCAGCCGACTCCTCCGGTTGGACTTTTTCCCAGCAGTCCTTCGCTAGGTGCCTAGCTGTCCTTCGCCAGGTCTTCAGTACCAAGCCATCCTTCGCCTGGTGCCTAGCAGTCCTTCGCTAGGTCTTTGTATCCTAGCATTCCTTCGCCAGGTGCCTAGCAGTCCTTCGCTAGGGCTTTGTATCCTGACATTCCTTTGTCAGGTGCCTAACAGTCCTTCGCTAGGACTTTTCCTGCACACTTGAGTAACATATTAGATAAATATTATTCCTTAACTTTTGAACTCTTTTGCCATTATCAAAACACAGGTTCGACTTGGGTGCTTTTTGCACCAACAGTATATCCCCTCATCACCAAACGCGGGGACTGTGGCTCAAATATCAGAGTCGTGGCAGCGATAAGGGAGGCACGATCGGGCGACCTACAACAAGATAAAAGGTAGTTCAACCCCTCCGGTTGTCGGAACCCGGATGGCTAGAGAGGGGGGGGTGAATATAGCCAGACACAAACTTCTTTCGCTTTAGGGCGCTTTAGGGTTTCTCTGCACTTCACGATTAGTAGCACGACAGCGGAAACAATAGAAACAGAGTGCAGAAATGCAGGAAATAAAAACAGACGAAACCAACTAGCAAGATCGCTAACAAGGAGGGTTTACAAGGTTCGGGGATAACTTGCCCCTACTCCTTGGCGTGCCCTTAAGATGGGCGATCCCTTGATCGTCGGCAGATCAAGCCCCGGTTAACACCGGATAGAAAGCAACCTCCTTCTCGGTGGAGAAACCTCTCCACAGCGTTTCAATCAAGGATATGGTTTTGAGCTCAATGAAACACAAGGAAAATCTTACATAGCACTTAGCAAAGACAAGAACACAGCAGGCTTCTCCAAGCTCCACCCAGCGACGATCTCACGCAAGAATCCCTTTCTCAGTGTCTTCTCGCTGTTGGACTTCGAGCCTCTTGTTCCTTCCTCCGAGTGCTCAAGCAAGAGGTGGTTGCTTCTCAGATCTCAACGGCTTGCTCAGGAATGATGGAACAGCAAGAACACTAGCACGCAGCAAGCACAAAACTTTTCAGCAATACTAATTAGCAGCAATGTTGAAGACTTCTCGCAACCGGCGCTTAAGTCTTCTCCACATAGCTCCAGGTCACCATCCCATAGCAGCCTCCAGCTGCTCTCCTGCAACCACCAGCCACCACTGAGCCCTTCTGGACCTCCTGAGCTTCCCTCAGACCGGCCCTAGACAGCAGCTCCAGCCAGCGCCAGCGCCCGTTGCAACCTGGGATGGAAAACAGACAAACCTGCTCCAAGGAAAGACCACCATTGACTCTCCTTGAGTGTTTGAATCCTCCCCTATCACCTGCAGCTTAATCAGTGGGTTAGAGCAGCATATCAAGCAAGAAATCAAAGGATCAGAGATCAGGCACAGTATATCAGATATGCTCAGACTCGATCAGAGCGTCTGACAATGTAATTTGAATTAAAGTGATCGGTCACCGGACCGATCCAGGGCTCGTGGGTCGGTCACCAGACCGATCCATCGCTTAGCTGGGACTTCCAGCTCTCGCGGCAACACAAGCCTGATCGGTCACCAGACCGATCAGAGTGAAGCCTGATCGATCACCAGACCGATCAGGTAGCTCCCTGACCGATCAGGCTTCAGCCTGATCGGTTGTAAGACGGAGTCCGCGACACTTGATCGTTCTCCGGAACGATCTGTACAGTGATCCAGATCGGTCACCGGACCATTTAGCACCTGATCCGTAAGGGAACTCACTCACTCTTCGCTCCCTGATCGGTCACCAGACCGATCAGGAGCAAGGCAGTGAGGAAGCTGCCTGTTCCTTGATCGGTCACCGGACCGATCAGGAGCAACACAGTAGGTTTCCAACCTCACTGTGTGCTCCCTGATCGGTCACCAGACCGATCAGTCATCGCTGGATCGGTCACCAGACCGATCCACGAAGGAGCAGCGTGCCAATATCCCTGATCGGTCACCGGACCGATCCAGGGACTCAAACCTAGCCCTCCAAGCTAGGGTTTCATCCACCTTAGCCCTCCAAGCTAAGGATTTTTCACCTAACTCTCCAAGTTGGGAATTTTCAACTAACCCTCCAAGTTAGGACTTTTCACCTAGCCCTCCAAGCTAGGACTTTTCACCCAACCCTTCCGAATTAGGACTTTTCCAAACCTAGCCCTCCAAGCTAGGACCTGACCCTCCAAGCCAGGACTTTTTCACCTAACTCCCTAAGATGGGAATTTTCACCTAACCCTCCAAATTAGGACTTTTCGCCTAGCCCTCCAAGCTAGGACTTTTCGCCCACCTCTTCCGAATTAGGACTTTTCCAACACCTAGCCCTCCAAGCTAGGATTTTCTCACACCTAACCCTCCAGGTTAGGATTTTCCAACACCTAGCCCTCCAGGCTAGGATTTTTCATACCATGCCTAATCCTCGATCAGGACTTAATCATAATCATCAACCTAAACTAAAATCAGTGTCAACACCAAAACAACAATCAGGGCCAGACTGCATCAACACCAGTAAGGGGGATACGGTCTCTCATTTCTGCATATCTCCTTTCTTTAGCACCTTCATTCGGCTACCCTACTAACTTGAGTGTCGGAGTGGACTCCGCCGGACCCCGGCCGGCGTGTCCCCTAACGCTTGTGTTACTCTCGCAGGATTCTCCCATTCCTTGGCGACATAGCAACCTCCGCAGGGGCTGATCCTTAGTGATCAGCCATCGCCGATGACTCCTTCTGGAACAACTACCTTTATCTCTCATTTTCTCTCTATCTCTCTTATCCCATTTTCTCTCTCTATATGTTTGTATGATCCCTCCTTTTATTCATATTTTCTCTCTTTAGCTATCTTATCTTATTTTCTCTCTACCTTTTATTTTCATTTTCTCTATCATCATATTTTCTCCTTTTTTTCTATTTTTTTACCTCTCTTCTTATAATTTATTGCTCTATATTTTTCTACTTTATCTCTTAACTAATTTTATTTCACTTTCTCTATTTATATAGTAATTATATTATTTTAGATAAATTTAAAATTTTTATGAATTCTTATTACTAAAACCGAACCAAATATCATAAATAACAATATTAAAAAAAGTCCTTAATGATATTAAAAATCTAAAATTTATATCAAATTAATATTATTTACTTCAAATGATCTTCTTAATTTGTTATATATTTTTTAAAAAATAATTTTTTTAAGCCTATTAATAAGCTTTGAGGAAAAATAATTTATGATTATAAAGAACTCAATTTTATTCTAAATTTATATTGGTTCTCTAAATTTATGTATATTTTTATTTTTATTTTTATTTTAAAGTTTTAATAAAAAAATGCAAAGAATATAAATAAATCTGAGGATCATCTTGAATGTCATGATGTTTTTTTTAAAAAATAAGCTTTTTAACCTCATTAATAATTTTTTATGAAAATTCTTAATAAAATAATAAGTTTTATTTTCTTATTTTGAATTAAAAAATTAAATTTTATTTTAATTTAAGATTGAACTAGATGAAAAAAGATATTTGATGGGGTTGAATAGCCCATGGTGGGCATGTGAGATGAAGAAGTTGCGTGACAAGAAATGACGAGTCTGAGTGACTCCTCTTTTAAAGCTCTTGGGACAATCTCGGGAAGAGGAGCCTCCAGGCCCCCCAGCAGTAAACATGCCCTAGAAGATCAGATCGGAAAACCCCTCCCGGGATCACCCCGGGAGGTCGGGTCCCGAGACCACCTCGGGAAAGTGGAGCGCCTGCGATCGCTCGGGCGAAGACCCCGAGATCACCTCAGGGAAGCAGAGACCACACAACATTTGACCTCAAGTAACAATCCCCCCCTTTTTCTCGGATCTATGGATAAGCATCCCCACTAGCGCGGAGTCATCATGACCCTTAAATATCACAACGAGTCTCACTTAATGGTGGCGTGAACAATTTCAAAGTATATCCTGTAACCAACGAAAGGGGGGGACGTGGCATAGATCATGGGACGCGCCAAGGCAACTGCTTCAGGTATAAAAGGTAGTTCAACCCCTCCGGTAAGGGGGTTATGCACACTTTGCTACTCATATGTCTTTTTGCTTACTACTACTCCTCTCCATCGAGGCACTGACTTGAGTGTCGAAGTGGGCTCTGCCGGACAACCTCCGGCGTGTTCCCCTAACGCTCGTGTTGATCTCGCAGGGCGCAGAGTTCCTCCCCTCCCGTCAGCATCCACGTAGGCTGAACCTTAGCGACTGACCATCGACGCCGACTCCTTCCGGAACAAGTTTGGCGCCGTCTGTGGGAAACCAGTACAACACCAGAAGGAGCACCAATGGCAGGGCCGGGGGGGGGCAATCCATTGTCTTGACAAGGGAATAACTGGACCACTTGGTGGCCAACGCCATCAAAGAAGCGCTTGAACAACACTAAGTCAAACAAGCTGCCTCGCAGCAAGGGGCTCCTGCGCGGGAGGAGATCCCTAGAGTCTCCATCTCGTGCTCGCGGAGATCCGTCACACCAGTGGAACGACGGGATGGAACAACCCCGGGTCCCTGAAGAGACTCTCCTGGAGATATTGAGAAGGCCCACTCGGTAGCCTCCAGCGCGTAGACGCACGAAGAAGGACAAGGGAAAAGGGAGGAACCAAGGCCTCCCATAATGTTCCCTTTACTCCCTTCTCATCTGAGATTGTGGAAGACCCCATGCCGAAGCAGTTCCGTGGGCCTGGGATCGTCGATTATGATGGGAAGACGGATCCGGAGGATCACGTCTGCAAGTTTGAGAACGCGACACTCCTGCACTAGTATACTGATGGTGTGAAGTGCCGGGTGTTCCTAAACACCCTGTCTGGAGCAGCCCAACGATGGTTCCAGAGGCTGCCACAAGGTTCTATCAACTCCTTCGCGGAGTTTAGAACCACCTCCCTCCACCACTTCGCCAGTAGCCATCGCTATCAGAAGACGGCGCTCAATCTGTTTGCCCTCAAGCAGAAGCCGAAAGAGCCGCTCAAGGAGTACATCCAGCGGTTCAACAGGGTGACACAAGATGTGCCCAGTGCAACGTCGGAAATCCTCGTCAATGTCTACACTCAAGGGCTTGTGGAAGGGGATTTCATCCGATCCATGGTGAAGAAGCCCCCTGTCAGCTTAAATGACCTGTTGGGGTGTTCTATCAAGCACGTTAACGTGGAGGAGATGCAATACGCCTATCGCAAGGAACCCGTTGGAGTCCTCCCTCCAATCGTTCCCCGATTTGAAAGGAGGGAGCCCCCGGCTCCAACTCGAGGAAAAGACCTACACCTCGGGAAGGACCAGTGGGCGGATAGGCGAAGGCTACTTGAGACGGTGGATACCTAGCAGCCGGAACCATTGTCGAAGTACTGTGGTTTTCACGGCAGTACAACACACTCCACCGAGGAGTGTCACACCTTGAAGAAGAAATTCACTGAGGAGGCGGACACCAAACCTCGGAGAAAATGGAATAAAGTGGGGTATCGCCGAAGGTCTCCACGACGAAGCCTTTCTCCTCAGCGGTAGCAGGCGGGGGAAAACGAGACCCGACATCGGTCTCGGTCACGGTCGCGAGGAAGGAGTCGGGGGCCTGCACCCTGAAGATCTCTCTCCTTAGAAAGAGATCCCCAGAAGGGCAAAGCCTCTATGTGTGGCCCGCCCTCGGGACATGTTGAAGTAATCTCCAGGGGATCCACCGGAAGAGATTCCCACCGGGCAAGGAAGTCTCATACCCCGCGACTGGAAAACTACTCCATTTGGGATGAGCCGGAGCCAGGAGCACGACCTTACAATTTCTTTCGGTCCAACAGACCTGGAAGAGGTGGAAGCTTCCCATGAAGATGTCATAGTAATCCTAGCCCGCATCGCCAACTACGAGGTTAAGCACATCTTCGTGGACACAGGAAGTTCCGTGAACATCCTGTACAAGGCGGCTCTAGACCAGATGCAGATCGACGAGGATGAGCTACTCCCGGTCTCGACCTCACTATTCGGCTTTACGGGGTATCGAGTACAACCGATAGGGCAAATCACCCTATCGCTCTCATTAGGTAGCGACGTGCTGGAGAGGACCAGGAGGACGTCTTTCTTGATTGTGGACGCTCCCTCCTCCTACAACGCCATCCTGGGCTGCCCGACGCTTAGTGTTTTCCAGGCGGCGGTCTCTGTCTACCATCAGAAGATAAAATTCTCTGTAGATGACCGAGTGGTTGAAGTCAAAGGGGACCAGCTGGTTCTTGGCGATGATACAGCGGGGAAGTCAGGTCAAAGTCCTGGAAGAACCCAAGGGCTTCAGAAGGCTAGCTGGAGGAAGCAGTCATGCACAGGGGGAGAGGGACGAGAGGTTCGAGAGGCTGGGCAGGCCAACTATCTCTGACCCTTCCGGTCCCGGTAAGATTTACTTTGCCTATTGTGTACCCACCTGTGTATTTTTGCTGCCTTGCAGCGAATTCAAGTAACAAAGGAAGGCACCCTCTCCAAAATACCAATGCCCCCCCCCAAAGTAGCAAAAGCTCTAATATCTCGTGGTGCTGCGGATGTCCGAGATTCTTAGGCTTGTCTGGGTGCTACGGACTCCCAACCAAGAATAAAAACCCTAATACCTCGCGGTGCTGCGGATGCCCGAGATACTAAGGCTTAGTCTGGGTGCTACGGATTCCTAACCAAGAATAAAAACCCTAATGCCTCGTGATACTGCGGATGCCCGAGGTACTTAGGCTTGTTGGGGTGCTATGGATGCACTACCAAGTAACCAAAACCCTAATACCTCAGGTGCTATGGATGCCCGAGGTACTTAGGCTTGGTCTAGGTGCTATACGGACGCCCGACCAAGTAACCAAAACCCTAATACCTAGCGGCGCTGCGGATGCCCGGGGTACTTAGGCTTGGTCTGGGTGCTACGGACTCCCAACCAAGAATAGAAACCCTAATGCCTCGTGATGCTGCGGATGCCCGAGGTACTTAGGCTTGGTCTGGGTGCTATGGATGCCCTACCAAGTAACAAAAACCCTAATACCTCGCAGTGTTGTGAATTCCCAAGGTATTTAGGCTTGGTCTGGGTGCTACGGACTCCCAACCAAGAATAAAAACCCTAATGCCTCGTGATGCTGCGGATGCCCAAGATACTTAGGCTTGATCGGGGTGCTACAGATTCCCGACCAAGAGGTCGGGACCCTGATAACTCGCGGTGTTTAAGGTGCCCGAAATACTTAGGCGCTACGGAAAAGAGGTTAACACAATCTACGAGACAAAAGGAAGCAAGCGAGACATCAGAACATTCATACAGGCATGCACACACCAAAGGTAACAAATATTTTCCTTCATTTATATGGGAAATACATTGATGCCAACATCTCAAAGAAATACCAAGATACAATTAGAAGATTCGGTAAAGGGAATCACTCCTCTACTCGGGCTTTTCTTCGCCACTGTATCATTCCCGCAGAGTCGCTTGGCTAGAAATCGTCTTCCAATAGCTGGTGAGCGGGGTTCCACGCGCGTTATGGTCGAAATCCTTGAATCCTTGGCTGTAGTGGAGACCCCTCGGTTCTTCATCCGTGTAACCATTAACAGATGAGGACGTCTGAGGTAACACATGGATGTAACAATTCCGTCTAAAGACCCCGACTACCTCTTCCCGCAAAGATGCATCCAACAACAAGGATGACTACAACATTGAAAAGGAAGAGGAGGGGGGCAGCAGATACAACTCACCTCCGGGTGATGGTATTGCACCATCCCCGGCAAACGCCATCCGATGCTCAAAACTCGAAGGAATGAGCAGGTCGAAAGGGGATGGCGTTTGAGGCGGACAGGGGATGAACCGCCCGGGGAGGGGCAGAAGATGAACCATCAGAAGATGTCATTTCCGCTATGCTCCCCGGCGAAGCACATGATGTCTCTTCTGGACTCCTCGGCCAATCCCGGAGTCCCACCTCCGCTAGGATCTTCAGCGAGACCTCGAACATCATCTCCGCTATGCTTCCTAGCAAACAGGATGAGGAAGGTGGTTCCACCTCCGCAAGGCCCTTCGGCAAGAAAAACTACTACGTCTCTGCTATCCTCCCTGGTGGTGTCGGCAACTCCTGCTGTAAACGGGGGTAGAGGAAAAGGCACCGGCATCTCGCCGCAAGGAGTATAGAAGGAGAAAGAAAGCGAAATGAATGGGGAAGGATGGTTCACCCTTCTCCCCCTCTTTATAGTAACCACCGCCTCTCGTCGCATTTAATGCAGGCATGGCACGAGAACAACAATGGACGCCAACTCTGAAGCGTCGCGTCGGTTGGTACTGGTATGTTTACGAGATAGTTTGATACTGGTATGTTTTACTTTCTTAGTACCTCGGTTTTGTATTTTCTACTACTGCACTCAATATTGTTTTACTTTCTTAGTCTCTCTTTCCGCCTTCTCCTCGAGCGAGCTTCCTTCCGGCTTCTCGTCTCTCGGACGTCACGTGCGTCTTTCTCGTTCCACCGGTGTACTCTTTCGCAGTACTCCGCGTCCCTCGGATGCATCTTCCTTCCTGTGTCATCCTTCTCGACGTCTGCGTCTTCTGTTTGGCTTCCTGCGCTCCTACACACTTAGACACATGGATCAAATACAACAGGACCTAACTTGATCCGATTGACCATATCAAAACTCACCTGGGATATTTACGGTATCCTTCTAATTTTTATTTATATAAATTATTAAAAATATAATTATTAACTTAGGATTCTTCTTGTTTAAGTTTATTATTATTATTTTATTATCACAAGGTATTGCTTATTTGCTCTAGGTTATTAAATTTAGAATTAATTATATTTAGAATAAGAATAATAATTAAAATATTAAATTTCTTTCCGCAATATAATTATACAAATATAAACAATTAATTTTTTAATAAAAACCTTCCAAATTTATAACTAGGCGATCAACTGTCATTCCCTGCTACCTTTCTTACTTGTCCTTCAACTTCCATATTGCAAGTTCGGTAAGTGCGTGCTCATTAGATATTTACATACGTGGGCTTCTCTTATTCGATACCGTTGTGGTCCCGAAACGGTTGAGGCGAGATAATCCATAGTATCATGACGCGTTGCATCGCTGTTTCAACACGTCATCATAAATCATAATTGTACTTCTCACTGGCTTGCCCGACTGGTACTTACCTTACGTCTATCCGAGGAAAAACGTTCCTGCCTCCTGGAGTCATGGTATAGTTGTAGGGCAGCACTTCAGCTAAATTGAACGTTTTAATTTTTAATGAAACATTTGCCAGTACAACCTACAAGTTTCTGAAATAGCAGAGGCGCCCTTTCTTGTTCACTCCGCTGACTATAATGCCCTCGCTACCGACGACCCCTCTTCGTTGGCTTGCGTCGATTTAAAGAGCCGTGACGGAGTCCGGTGCGAATGGTGTGGGGATCTGAAGGGAAGGGCCGGTCCTCTTTCTGTCGATGGCCAGTTACAAGGTGGTTAATGGCGGCGTAAAGGTCGCCAGAGAGGTCACCCGGAGCGACTTCCCCGAGAACTTCGTCTTCGGATCTGCCACCTCGGCTTACCAGGTAATGGATCTCAGATCGATCTTCCTGCGGCCTTTTTCTCTGGCCTTCATGAGACGCCTCATTCCTCTCCCTGTTTGCCTCTTGCTTCTTTCTGAATCTCGAACGCAGTTCTTCGTTTTTGTTTCCCCTTTGGTTGTTTTTGTTCTCTTGGTTTATTCTTGTGATGTTGAAATAGTTCAGTCCAATGGCCGGTAAGTTTTACGAACAATTATTTCTTTATGCTACAAATGTCAGTGTGAGCTTGTTTGCAATGAGCGAAAGGTGCCTTTCAAATTATCTTCAACAATGAGCTTATTTGATATTTTTCCAACATCGTGGAGAGGAATGTAACGAAGTATTGTCACGTTGCCATAAGCCTCTTATACTCTGTCTAGAGTATTAATCACTTCACTTAACGAGCTTCCAAATGTTCCAACTTTTTCTACCATGTTCAGTCTGTATCTAGAATCACATGAAGTTGCTAGCCTGCTATAAGTATAAGTTTGTGTGTTGAAAATCTAATTGAGATTGTAAGAAGTTAGTGGTGGGTGCAAATGTAGGTGAAGCTGCAAGTGCAACTGTATGAGTGTGAAGTAATCTAGTTAGAGTGCGAGGTGCTTTCTTGCAAGTGATGATTGTTTGAGTGACTTAGTGAAGTGACTGTATGTCTCATATCTTTCTTTCTCTTTGCACAAAAAAAGTGCTGCTTGAGTTCCGTGAGTGACTTGACCGTACACAGTACCTGCTTGAGTTCTGTGACTCTTGATCCTACACTATACCTATTATCAATAGCCTACCGCATTTCAGGTCCTAACTCCTCTCCAACCAAACCACACTCATTGACATGTCTCGCCACATCATACCAGTTAGTCGAGTCTCAATCAACTTATCTTAACATGTGGAAATGCTCAATATTGTCTCCGCCTATAAAAGAGGATGCATGGTTCTTTCCCTACTCTCATTGGGTTCGACGTACTTACTTGAGTACCAAAAGTCCCGAGTAATGACTGACACAGTTGTTCTTGTGCAATGGGAATATGAAACTCATTAAGAAAGCTAGTTTTACCTACAACCAGGTATACTTGGAGGAAAGCTTGCCCATTTTAATAGTAGTCCTACAGAGGATAGATCTTTTTATCAATCTAAAATAGTGCACGTTAGAATATTCTATATCTTTGGAATTTCCTCAATGTGCAGATTCCATGACAATCAGTATCTCATATATGACTGTTTACCATTTTAAGTTCTTTATAGATTACTAGATAAATAGAATCCTCATTATCGTCTCTCAATACAGTAACTTAAATTTTTAGATGGAACTTACTAGATTTTTTATATCCTGTTTTCATGATGACAGGTAATGCATTAAATTCTGTCAGCACTTTCATTTTTTTTTTTTGACAGTTTAATGAGAAAGTATTTCTTTTGGCTGATAAGGAAGTTTTTTGTTTCAATTTATTAGGTAGAAGGAGCAAGAAGAGAGGGCGGAAAAGGAGATAGCATTTGGGATATTTTTTCAGGGAAAAAAGGTACAGGTTCAAAATTTTCTGTAATCTTCGCTTCCTCCAACCTCAATTTATCTGCTATTAATGTTTGTGTCATCAGAGAACATAAAGGATGGATGTAATGGAGACATTGCAGTAGATCAATATCATCGTTTCAAGGTCAAATATACTTCTTCTCATCTTGACTACCTGATGAATCTTAACATTTTATTTATTCTAATATATCACATATTTTCAGTCAAGTTTTTCACTCAACCAATGCTTTGAACTCATTTTTATATAAGTCATTCTTGAAGGATGAATCTTGATGCAGTTCCTCGTTTTGGGAGTTTTGTCACATGATTATCATGCTTGCACAATTAAGTTAGAGAATATGGAGTTTGTAACAAGACAACTCTTTCTTCAATTCAAAGAGAAACATTTTAGTTCTTGGCAGTTGTCTTCTTTTTATTTGTTTATGTTATTTAACATTACAATTCAATCAATTTTGCCTTTCCCACTATCGCAATTTTTTCATATAAACCTATTCCAGGCATTTCAAAATTTGAAATCATGCAAAAACTAAGGAAGGATATTTATGTTATCACTAGAATTGTTTGCTTTATGAAAAGAGAACTCAGAGAGGTCTCTTCTCGTATAACTGAACAAATGTAAAAAAGGAAAGTTTAAGAGCAAATATCTTTTGTAACTAGTTTGTTAGTTATCGTGTGGAACAATATTATTGGGTCAAATTCTAACTAGTTAGATTCGAGTTCGGCAACATAGTATTATTAAACCAATATACCATAACATATCAAACACTCAACTATGAATACTTCATAAAAAGAGAACCAATACCATATAGCTTATGTTCAAGATTCACTATGCAGAAATGATCCCTTTTTTTTCTTTTGATGGAACATAAGTGCTATCTGTTACAACCTGCATTTTTTTTTGGGTATACAGGAGGATGTGGAGCTTATGTCCATGCTAGGGTTTGGAGCTTATCGATTTTCTATAGCTTGGACTCGAATATTTCCTGGTACATTTTCTAACATACAAGTGTTGACCTAAACTTGATGATTAAATGAGCTCCATTATATAAGGTGGTAAGTCATCAATTATCACCAATTGCTCTTAGACATTTATTTGAGCCATTAGAAAGCTTCCCATTTTCTACACTAGCTACTCACAGGAAATTAAGAAGATCATGATTTCACAAAGAGAACAAGTTGATTATAATTAATATGAGTTATCTCTTAGAAACCTAAAATTGTCACAGTTTCCTTTTAACTTGTTGATAAATATTATGGAAATTTTACTGAAATTTTTAAGTTTATCTCAAGCACGAGAAACCATTTAAATAGGGTGGATGTTTCTATTTCTTTTCTGTTAATTGATGTTCAATTAGTCAATCTGTAGTTCTTTGTTTTGCATGACAACCATATTGTTATTGCACTAAATGGTGTTCAGTGAGATACAACTACACGTCAATTGTAAAACCATTTCCGTAATGGTTGAAGTAAGCTATTTGGTATCTCTTTCACTAAACTTTTTGGACTATATTTTCATTATCCAGATTATGTTTACTGCTTTTGTTTGAAGAATTTCTTTTCTTTTTTTTTTGACAGTTTTTCCATTCTGGCAGATGGATTAGGAAGTAAGATCAGTGAGGATGGAGTTGCTTATTATAACAATTTGATCGATTTTCTACTAGAAAAAGGTCATTAACTATCATGTGTGCCTTCAGACAGTAATTTAGACCATCAACTTTATGCTCTAGATTTTGAAAACTTTGAATTGCAGGTATACAGCCTTATGCCACACTGTATCATTGGGATCTTCCGTATATTCTGCACGAGTCTATAGGGGGATGGCTGTCAGAGAATATTGTGTATGTCTGAACATTAAAAAGTTCATGCGGTAGATAGGTTTATTGACATTTAATCATGGATGCTATAATATATCTATGTCTCTTGTTTCAACCAATCTTGTTTTATAACAAACAGAACCATACAACTGGCACTTCGAAAGCGTCTGCTGTCTCTGTATTTTGACTTGTCATAGTATATATGATTACAGTAGCATTTCTTGCGCCTAAGGGAAGTTATTGAATTGGATTGTCATAATGCTACAACTAAGTTAAATGGTTCTTAAGTGGAAAGCATACTGATCTATTTTGCTTGCTTTGTGTGCATGAACTTTCCATTTTTGCTTTCCATTTATTTCATCCTATTTGTGAAAGTGACTTCTACTAAAGAAACATTTTTTGTTGTATTACATCATACATATTGTGATTATGCAAATCCTTGAATTATCGCTACAATTTACAATCATTTTCGTTCAACATTATTATCACATGTTTTAACTGATGGGAGTCTTTTTTTTTCCCAAACACACTGATTGATAGGTCCACCCTATATTAGAATTTTAGTGAAATTGAAGCAGAATACTTCTAGTTTCTCTTTCGTATTACTATTCTTCATTTATTCTGCTTGAGGTCCTCCATCAAAACATAATTGATTGATACAGTAGGAGATGATCTAAATTTCCCAACAAACTAGTATGATCATTCCATTATTATTTACTTCGTCATTTGGGCCATAGAAGCCTGATTCCCGGGGACACAGGTAAATAATATCGCTCTCATGTCCTGAGAAATTCCTGTTGGAATTTGATGCCAGATTATTTAACCCAAATAATGATCTCTACTACATGGTCAGTACAGCCAACACGTTACCTTCAACTTCAAGCACTATAGTTCTTAATCTTCATTTCTAGTATTTATAGTTTTATCAATCAATTTAAATGATTTTATATTTTGATTATTTGTAACTCTTTATTTTTATGACAGGCAATATTTTGCATTGTACGCTGAAGCTTGTTTTGAGAAGTTTGGAGACAGGGTGAAGCACTGGATAACAATCAATGAACCACGACAAACAGCTATTAATGGATATGGTTATGGTGTCTTCGCTCCTGGAAGACATCAAAACTCATCTGTGGAGCCTTATTTAGCTGCCCATTACCAACTTTTGGCTCATGCAGCAGCTGTTTCTGTTTACCAGAAGAAATTTAAGGTATGATGTCTGTACAATTTATCTTCATTTTTTGGAAACCTAGGATTCCATGTTAAGTTGAAGGATGTTTAGCCTGTGATTCGCTGATTGCATAAGTTAGAGCATAATAAGGTGGCTACTTGTTGTTGATCGAAATATAATTTGTTCTTTATGATTACCATATTTTGGTCGTGTATTATGACAATGAGTTTGGTTAACTATGCTTTCTCCAGGATACTCAAGGTGGTCTAATTGGCCTGGTAGTGGATTGTGAGTGGGCTGAGCCATTTTCTGATAAACTGGAAGATAAATTTGCTGCTGAGAGATGGCTAGACTTTCAGCTTGGATGGTAATTTTTTGTATTTTTAACTGCCAGTTGGATATCTTCATTTTTGAGGTCAACTTGCTTTTTTATACTGCCACATGAGAAATAAGGCTACCTTGTACCATTTCATACAGCGCTTCTTTATTGTCAATTACATTTTTATTTGAATTACTCATTTAATTTCTTTCTATTGTTAAGTCTCGTTTTCATGACAGTTTGACCTCAGTTAGACCACTACTTGTGACCTTTTATATTGTTTTTTGGAACAATTGCTTTTCTTTTATATCACATTTTTGTCTTTTTAGTGAGTGTACACTGTATGGATTGTCAAAGGAAATGGATGAAGTTTTTTTTTCCTTTACTCAGGAGCTTTATGGAATTCTCCATTTTTTTCACATTAATCCTATACAGATAAAGAAGTATTTTTGGGGCCTACCTATAAATGTTGCGATTACCGGATATTTTTGAGCCAGTACGCCACTTTTTCATGCTTATACTATGGAAGTATGTGGCGAATCTACTTTCTTAGGTTCCACTTCAATTTTATCTCTGTGACTACATTGTAAATTAACTATTTTAAAGCTCACTCTTTGAGGTCCTTTTTGCATAGCTTAAGCTAACTTTGTGACTTAACTGCTGTTTAATTGTTAAAGTTCTGTTGACGGCAAGATCACCACCACCAATTACATGATGTCTCCCAGCGCTCAGTCCGACTTATTACTTTTGAAGATCAACATTTTATATTTCCAGGTCCATGCATCTCTGAAACTAACAGAATTTGAGAAAAAATGTTGTGTTGAACATTAAAAAGTTGAAGAGAGAATTTGAAATGAGAGGATGGGATATGAAATAATTCTGAACTTGCCAATAAAAATAAGGCAAAATAATGATAGCCATTGTCATGTAATTCTCGTCCTATCCCTTCTCGTATCCTAAAACCTCTGTATAGGATGAACTGGCATGGTATATATGAAATTGAGAGGTCTATCTTTCCCAATTTGGGCAATATGTAGTCCTGCAATGAATGCATTTTGATCTTGAATCTACAATTTAGGAAATAATAAAAAAAAAATCAAATATGGTTTGTAAAATGGTATATAAATAGCAAATTTGAAACTCCTAGAGAATAAAAATCTTAAAAAAAAAAAAAAAAAATATTACAAACAACTCATAAGTACATAAACTGTTTTATGTACAGACAGATAACTAGCTAGAAATGCAGTCTATTTTCTAGATCTTTTCTTAGTCGACTGAATATACTTGGCTCAACTTTTGTGTTTAGTGAGCAACAGTCGAAACATTGCTTAGTCAGTTCAGACTTCTTCAGTTTTCTTGTCCTTAACTTTGAATCGATGGACGAAGCTTCCTTGGTTCTATGCCACTTTTTTTGTCATTCCTTTTGAGTTTTTCGTCTGGATATGTACATTTATTCAATCTGCAAATCAAAACAAAAAAAAAATAATTAAAATAAAAAATCAAACATGATCTAATCATTAGTCGATTGTAAATATTTCTCAATGATTTTTTTTTTTTTTTTTTTTTTTTTTTTTTTATTTTTTTTTCTGAGTAAGCTAGAATAGCTATTTCTTGATCACTGAGATTGAAATACTTGGCCAATTTTGTGTTTAGGGTAACATTTTACAAAAAGCCTGAACTTATAGAAGCTATCTAACACAACTTTTTTGTCCCAAGGTATCTGGATCCAATTTACCACGGGGAGTATCCCTTGTCTATGCGCGAGAGGGTTGGAGATCAACTTCCAAAATTTTCAGAGGCAGATAAGGAGTTATTGAGGAATTCAACTGATTTTATTGGTCTTAATCATTACACCACTAAGTTTGTTCGTCATGTAGAAAACACAGGAGGTCTTCATTTTTATCAAGTTCAAGAATCAGATATCACAGGTATAAACAAAGGCAAAATGCCTACCCGTTGATCTACATTTAGACTTTAGTATATTGTTTTAATTGTCATTATTGTTCTTATGCACGTTAGAAGTTATGTTTAATATCAGAAACATATTATGCCACCTTATACTTCAGTAAATATGCTCGTTTGGTACACTATTTAAGTAACTTTTAGGGAATTTATCATAGCAAAATTCTTTTACATTCTTTACTTCTTTTACTTGAGCATTCGGAAACATTTTAAATGTGTACTAGTTAAGTTGGACTCTCAAGTTCAATGTGCAGTACAATTAGTTTTCATACTGCTCATTTAGGTAAACAATGACTCTACTATTGTATCATCCTCGAAGAACATTTTTACTCTTATCAAACTGAATGCTTGTTAGCTCCTTTGCTCATCCTGAACTTTGAGAAACTACATTAGTTCTACGTTTAATAGTGTTTCTCTATTTGACATTTTTCTTTCTGTTTGCCATGAAAAGCCATAGGGAGTGATGGTGAAGCTGTTGGTGCAAGGGTAAGCATCTGCCTCCTCAAAAAGTACACAGATAAACATTTAGACATGTTCATCGATGAAATCCTCCTCACAAAGTACACAGATAAAAATTTACACATGTTCATCGATGAAATTATCCATTCTGCAAAAATAATGGTTTCCCCCCTTAATTCATAAGCATGCATGATTTTGCAGGCTGCATCAGAATGGCTCTACATAGTTCCATGGGGTTTACGGAAGCTTCTTAACTATATAGCAAAGCGCTACCACAATCCTTCAATACTCATTACTGAGAATGGTAAGTCACAATTCTTCTAGGCCTTTGTTTGTATTGTTTTTGATATATAACTCCTGAATTAGGACAAGATTATGGTAAACAATAAAAATTCTAACGATGACTTGGAAAAATTAATGTTTCTGTTTTATGTAATCAGGTTTTATGTTTCTGTTTTAGAAATTCACTAGAAAAATTAATGGCTATTTACTAATTCTCATTTGTAGTAGACTTGGAAAATACCTATGAAAGTTCCCAAAAGTAGTTGGAAAAGAATATTACATACCTAAGAGATTTATTAGACTTATATAATTACTACTAGTTGGAAAAGAATATTGAAAGAAAGCTCCAAAACTAGTTCCTGCTTACCCCTCATAAGGTTTGATTTCATAACTAATCTACCTTTTATTAACTGCCAGGCATGGATCAAGAAGAAAGCGAAACAGCCAATCATGACGAGTTCCTAGATGACCAAATGAGAGTCGGTTACTATAAAACGTACCTCAGAGCAGTTGCTGATGCAATCAAGTACATTATCACAGTCCCTAGACAACATTTATTTAGAAGTTGTTTTCAGGCATCACAAGCTAGTGGTTCATGATATATAGCTCACGTATTTGTCATAATTGTTACAGGGATGGTGTCGATGTCCGGGCATATTTTGCATGGTCATTCGTGGATAATTTTGAGTGGGCAGAAGGATATACTAAACGGTTTGGGATGGTCTATATCGACTACAAGAATGGTCTCACTAGGTACCCCAAATCGTCTGCCCTTTGGTTTTCTCATTTCTTGAAGGATAGTGAAGAAGATTGCAGCAAAAAGGTTGATCAAGAGTGAGATTTCATGCTATAACCTTCATGTCTCATTATCCAGACTATACTCTATTATGTCTTGTGCTCAGTGGAGAAAATTACTGTTTTAAGGCTTTTTCATTAGTTCAATGAAAGACTTCAGCGTGTAACAACAATATAACACTTTTTTTTTTTTAATTATGGCGTGTTTTTATTTGTTCATATAATTGAGTCTAAAACACAACTAACGATGATGATAAAACCTCTCAAATGATCTAAAGTTTGTTTAAAAAAAAATCAATGCGTTATATAACTCAATTCTTTAAAAATTTAATTAATCTCGAACTTTCTTTAAAAAGATTTTAAATTTATGTTAATAAATGATATTTAATCTCCTTATGTCCCTACCGTTTGGAGTATAATCGATTCAACTATCAGCCACTTTGATGCATTTATTTTTATTTATTAAAATTAAAACTACACTTAATTAGTGTCAAAGCTAAATTCATAGTTGACGATATCAACAAGCTTAAGTTGAAGCCTCCCCGTAAGCCAAATGTGAATGCTTTAGTTGATTCCTTTCCTTCCACCGAAGTAAACAGAGCATAACTATTCTGGCCACATATAGATAAAAGTCACACTTTAGCTAGCAGCTTTCATTGCATCAACTCCTACAAACTCATAAGATGGCGCCCCTATTGAAGCATTTTTTTCATATTTGATAAATAGATTGTCTTAATAAAAAATCAAACGATACAAGAGGAATGCGGACAATCAATATGCCTCTCGATATAAATAGATACTCTTTGACTCAACATTACATGAAAGGAGTGCATAGACTTCAAATTCAGTTACTCGTCCGCGACATGGACTACTTGCTTGCCCACGTTCTTGCCAGAAAACAGCCCAATAAAGGCCGCTGGGCCGTTCTCCAGCCCTTCGTTCATGTCCTCTATATAAACAATCTTCCCTTGCTTGTAGAAGTTTGATATGGTTTCTAAGAATTGAGGGAACAAGTGCAGATAGTCACTCTGGATGAAACCCTTCATGGTGAGGCGCTTGGTCACTAGCATGTACAGGTTGGTGATGCCCTTAGGATAAGAGACAGCACTTTGAGAGACCATCCCGCATACAGCAATTCGTCCGTGGACTTTCATGTTGACGAGGGCTGCATCGAGCATTTCTCCACCTACATTGTCGAAGTAGATGTCGATGCCATTGGGAAAGTACCTGGTGTCCGACATGAGAGAAGTTTTGAGTACACACTTGATTTACATGGGTAATATAGAAGATGAATGAAGGGCATCAAATAAAAGTCGAGGCAAGATGAATGGATTATGATGATGCGTAAGCTACTGGACACGTAAGTTGGTATAACGATACACTCAGCTTATGTGGATGAGTGATACTAACCTCTTGAGGGCTGCAACTAGGTCAGGTTCCTCTTTGTAATTGAATGCTTCATCGTATCCTAGCTTGTGCTTCAGAAGTTCAATCTGACATGTAGTTGAATTAGTCATGAGGGAAATAAAACCAAAGATATATTAACTTTAACTAAGAGAATGATACCTTATCGGCTGACCCAGCACTTCCAACGACAAAACAACCATGTAGTTTGGCAAGCTGACCAACAAGTTGGCCAACTGCTCCGGATGCAGCGGATATGAAGACACAATCACCTTTCTTTGGAGAACAGATCTCATAGAAGCCCACATAAGCTGTAAAACCAGGCATACCTGTTCCCAAAGGTATTTTCTCAAATTATGTTTCTTATATACATGACGAGTGCAAATGACAAGATGAAGAAGAGGAAACAGAGGTGAATGATAAAAGTTTTTCTTAAAAGATTAGCTATAGTTTCATTTAGTTAGTAAAATAATATCATTGAAGCCCAGGCTAAGAAGAGTTCCTTACCAAGAAGTCCAACGTGATATGAAAGGGGGATGTCATTACTCTCAACTTTTCTCAGCTGCTCGGTCCTTGTAATAATACTGTACTCTTCCCAGCCAGTTAATCCTGTGATATAATCGCCAACACTGAATTTCTGGTTTGTGGAATCAATCACTTTGGACACTCCAAATCCTTCTATGGGCTTCATGAGAACAACAAAAGGCAGTCATCAGACGACTTCGAATAACCATAACTGGGGAACATGGTATCTAATAGAACAATTTGGTTCTAGTTTACAATGCAATGCATAAAGAGAAATAGGTACAACAACACAAATAAATCATGAACCTCAATTGCTTATGATTGCCTATATGAGTTGTATTCTTAATCGAACCAATGCATGCAACTTTGTAATAAGAAATTAAAGTATATGTTGTAAGATGCTTAATTTGAAGAGAATCATAGACATTAAGCAGTGTAGTATCATTTCCACTAGAGTTAGATCGCATTAGACTTTGTTTATATCTCAAACTAACCTGTAGTTTTCCATCTTATATTTTAAACATATCCTATCTCAGCACTGTAACTGAATATATTCATCTTGAAGCATGTGGATGATACTGAGACTACCTACTCACATTACCTATTTATAAAAGGGCTAAACACACCAACAATTGAAGTTATTTCTTTTGCGTTGAAACATGATTTAGTTCACAGAAGTTCCTTGTCAATGTAAGTAAAGTAATTGAATCTAAATAAAAATTATTCTTTTCAGCTGAAGCATGATTTAGCTCACAGAAGTTCCTTGCCAGATGTTCGTTCCTAGTTAGTCTTTGCCTAATTTAGGGTTCCATACTTCCTTGTGTTCCTATCAAGAAACAAAATTACTCACTGCTGATTTTAAAAACCCCTAAATTATTAAAATTAACATGTTTGTTTCATTAACAAAAAAGGAGCATCTTTAAGAGTGACTAGAAATTTTGTAGCCTACTGGAGAAGTAACAGATGATGAGGATTTGGAGGAAGCAGCCTCGGAAAACACACAAATGACAGAGAATAGCCAAATCGAGAACAATTTAAGGGAAAGTGAAAAGAAAAAAAACCTAGATGGGGAGGGATAGTACCTTCCCGGGCTGGAAAGGCGGGATATAGGACTCGTAGTACTCCCTCATCCGCCCCCTCATGTAGGGATCGCACGACAGGTAGAGATTCTTAACCAAGATGGCGCCTTCCGTCCCGGGAGGAAGCTTGAGGCTGATGGTGCCCTCGCGCAACTCCATGTCGGACTCCTTAGCCGATCCGACCATGAAGTTCTTCAGCAGCACATGCTTGTTCCGCACCACCACGCCATCCCCAGCTTCGCCGGCCATTAGAGCAGTAGATCAAAGAGGAGGAAGAGGGGAGTAGGTGAGGGTTGTCGTGGGCGAGAGTGAGGTGAGATAGGACCGTCCCATGGGCTTTTAATGGAGCCGGGGAGAAGGCGATCGTGGTGGTCGCCGCCATCGCCGTCGCCATCGCACCAACCACCACTAATGCTACCTTCTCCCTACAGTTTTCAGCATTTTAATTTACTTACATTAGCGTATGAGAAGGTATGATCGTGGGTGAAAAAATTAAGTATCGTTTTGTTAAGTAGATCGGGGTAGGTGCTAATATTGTCGTTTGTTGACTCGCAATCTTTTCATTTCCATACCTACAATTTTAATTTTTATTATTATTCACCCTAAATAAGCCCTTGTTTTTTCGATGTCCTAATTTTTAATTCCAGTAGGCAACGAGAAGACTATTAAAATTGTCTGAAACAACGGCGTACTAGTAGAATATTTTCTTAATTTTTTAAATATTTAAAAATTAATTTTCTATCTTAATAAATTAATAGATAATTTTTTTTAATTATAATAATCAATTTAAAAATATTGAGTTAATAAGTCGCTTGCTGTCAACCCTTCTTTCTTGATTACCTTGATGGTCAATTAATTTTTTTTCGGAATCATATCAGTTATTTCAAAATTAATCAGGGTAAATTAAATCTATTAAAAATTTTAGTTTCTTTTATTCGATTGTTTTTATGATCTATTAATTGTTATTATAGATAAGGATGGAAACAGACTAGGTTAGGTCAGATTTTTATTTTAATAGACCAGACCTGTATAGTAATAAAATGGTCTGAGTCTAACTGTAGCCTATTATAGGTTTTGTTCTTGGTCTAAACCTGACCTGTTCAATAGTCTGCCCTAGTCTGCGATCTATTTATAAAGTCTGTAAGTTAGAATACTTTATATAAGTCAATAGGTCAAAGCATTAAACATGTCGAAAATCAACCTTAACAGACCTTACATCATATAATCTTTAAAACATGCCTTGCATCATACAGACATCAAAATAAGTCAAACCTATATATATATATATATATATATATATATATATATAATCTTAACCGTGCTAGACTAGTCTATCAAATTTGGTAGTCTTTATATTGAGCAGGGACGGAGCCAGAAAAATTATACGAGGGGGGCGATTTTTTAAATAATCAATTATCAATAAATAAATAAATATATACCACATGGATATACGAAATAATAACAATTTCTATTTAGACACATATATCCTAATTTTCAATAAAAATGCTAAAATAAAATTATAATTTAAAACAACTTTCGTAAAAATAGAAATGTCATTCCAAAATAAAAATGTAATTTAAAATAACTTGCTTACTTGCATAAAAGAGGAGCAACATGTATAATTTTAAAATTTTCAATTTTCCATCCGTAGCATCTTCTGTAGCAATACAACCTGCAAAAATGACAAAACAAAACAATTTTAATTATAATATAATTAGTAAGATAAAAATAAGAAATAAAAATCATTATTTACCCATTTATTTATTATGTCGATCCATTTTAAGTCGCACCCTACGTTTTTTCATAGTCTCAAATTCATCAATAATTGATTCAATACTGAAAGTCTGAGCAATCTCTTTTTCAATGTAAATCAGTAATGAGCTAGCCAAAAAATCATCTTCCATCTTATTCCGCAATCGTGTCTTGACAATCTTCATAGATGAAAATGCACGTTCCGAAGTTGCAGTAGAAACTAGAAGAGTCAAAATAAGTCTAATCAATCGGTCCACAAGATAGTAATTCTCTTTCTTTCCTGTCTTTGACAATAATTGACACAATTCTGAAAGTGAGGACACATTTTGAAAACACTGATTGCGCCGAATATCAATCTCAAAAAGCTCCAACTGATACTTTATATGCAACTTTTCTTGACTTGTAAAATCATCAGGATAAAATTTTTCAATAAGTTTGCAAATGTAATTAATATTGAATGATTTGTATCCATCTCTTGGATCCAAAGCTGAGCTGAGCCGGAGCAATTCTATTGTATTTTCATTAAATCGATAATTCATCTCTTGTAATATTGAATCTATGGTGCTAGTGAATATATCAATTCGATAATGATGCTCTAAGGTAATATTTCCTTTGCTCATTCGTCCTCTACCTGATCGACGAGGAGATTGCATGTTGGTACATCAATCTCATGTTTATCACAAAAACTCTTCACCTTGTCAAATAATTGATCCCATCCATTCTGTCTAAATTTCTGAATAAGTTCTTTTGTATTGCCAACTGCATCCATAGCATTTATAATATCTTGAGACTTGTATTGTAGAATTTGACAAAGTTCGTCGGTCATTTCTAACAACTCAAGAACAAAATGCAGTATAAACACAAATTCAAATGACAATATTATATCATAAGCTCCATCAGCTGTTGCTTTACCAGATAAACTATTTTTGTCATTGATGATATCACTTAAAACAAGTAGAACAGAATCAAACAAAACAAGCAAACTACGAAGTGCCCTTAAGTGAGAACCCCATCGTGTATCTCCTGAACGTTGTAATGCCCCAATTTGATTTTTTCCTCTTCCAGATTCAAGCTCATTAGTAGATATCAATTCTGCAATTTGAGTACCATGAGCAATTCGCAATTGATCATGACATTTGGAAGAAGAATCCACTAAATTCACTATAACAGCCAAGTGTGAAAAGAAATGTTCAATAGGAATAACACTTTGGGCAGTTGCTACTAATGTCAATTGTAGACGATGTGCAAAACAATGAATATAATATGCATATGGGCATTCATTCAAAAAGAGAGCTTGCGACCCATTCCATTCTCCTCGCATAGTACTAGCACCATCGTAACCTTGTCCTCGAATATTTTGTATGAGAAGATTATTGCGAGATAGAATACCACAAATTTCTCTTTTCAGAGTAGATGATTTTGTATCTTCCACATGGACAATATCAAAAAATCTTTCTCTAATAAAACCTTATTTATCAACAAATCTTAAAACAATAGCCATTTGCTCTCTTTTCGACTCATCTCGAGATTCATCCACGATAAGGCAGTACTTGGCATTACCAATTTCTTCTCTGATGAACCTTTGAATTCTACTTGCATAGAGTGATAAAATCTCTTTTTGAATTTGCGGAGAAGTATAAGAAGCATTTTGAGGTGCATTTTCCAAAACAACAGATCTCACATCATCATTATAAGAAGCTGTGTATTTTATGATTTCTATAAAATTACCACAATTATATGAGTCTCGAGATTCATCGCGAGCTCTAAAAGCTAATCCTTGGAATGCACATAACTTTGCTACATCAATTGAAACTTTAAGAACGATTTTTTATAACTAACTCCAAAGATTGTTTGTCCATAATTGTATCAATATGTTGCAATGAGTTCATCAAATCGTAGGAACTTTTCACAGCCTTTTTGTGTGAAGAATTAGGACCAATCCCTTCATGAGTCAAAAATGAACAATCTTTACCATTAACTTTTTTCCAAGACTGAAATCCATCAATAATAAATGCATTCGAACCAAAATGTGTTTGGCTTAACAAAAAGAAAGCATGGAAGACAATAAGCTGCATTTTTTATCGGAGAATATTCCAACCAATCAGGAAATAACTTATACCAAGCAGGTAAAAATTTTCTTTGATTTTTATCAACAACTTTAGAAGACTTATCTGGGATTACTTGATAAGGACCGGCAATCAAATAAGCACGCCTAATCTCATCTCTTTTCTCAGGTGGATAATTCCATATGGATTTACGTAAACCAGGATCTCGTTCAATAGCAATATCATCATCTTTATCAATCTTTCGAAACTCAGTTGGAGAAAGTTCTATTGTTGGAGCTTTATCTTCGATAAAATTGAGAACCTCGGATTCAATATTATCACAAGCAATATTAGAAGAACTATCTTCTGAACATCTTTTCTTGAAGTAGAAATTAATTTTTTTCTTGCTCATAATGAACCTATATGAAAAATATGGATAACATGATACTGGATAAGTAATCTGTAATCAATTGGTTTAAAAAATATCACATATATAATTATATAAATCATAATAAACAATTATATTGATAAAATATAAAACTTACTGAGCTTATGAAGAATCCAAGATGAAGAGTGAAGACGATGTTGAATTGCAATTTCCAACTCCAAGATTTTGAGAAATAGAGATGAAAATTTTGATTTAAGGCTTCTAGCGACGAGCGTCCTTGTCTCCTTGTGTTCTTCAATCTAGGGTTTTTGAAATTGTTTCTCTTTATTCTTTGATCACCACGTCTGACGTCTCTAAAACTTTGAAATTGCAACTTCAGAAATTTGAGAGAGGAGAAATATAATCTAGAAGTTTTATTTTTTTTCTCCCTTCTCATCGTACGCCGCTACCGCTTGGAGCTTCGACGTTTTGGATAACGCCTTGGGTTTCGAACGAGAGAGGATATGTTTAATTTTGGACGTCGCTTGCTGCTTGCACCGTTTTATTACTTTTTTTAAATAAAATTTTATTGGTAAGAAATAGCTATTAACTTTACCTTAAAAATTAAGGGATAATCAATAATTTTATATTAAATATTATTATAGTAAAGAAGCGGTGGGTTGGTGGCTGAGTGAGAAGGGAAAGGAATTGTTTAAAATTTATATTGAAAAGGAAAGATAATAAATAATTTTATATTAAGAATTAAAAGTAGTACACGGAATGTACGTAATTGAGGGGGGGGGGGCGGTGGCCCCCACCGCCCCTCCCCTTGACTCCGTCTCTGATATTGAGTCTGAATCTAACCTGATAAAAAAATAGACTTTGAAACATGTTTAAATATTATCTTATTTTTAAACAAGACAGACCAGACTAAATATAGGCCAGACCATATATTCCTGACAAATCGTCTGATTTATTTTCATCCCTAATTACAAAGCAAACAAACTATTAATTAGTTATTCACCTTCCACTTTAAATAATAGGTATAGGTTAAATTATAGCTAAGGGAATGGTGGGGTTTTTTTAATTTTTTAAATATTTAAGGATTTTCTTTCAATTTTTAATCTAAGAATTTGGTTTCAACAATTATCCATGATTATTTTCTAATTTAGTCTGACGATGAATAAAAAAAATTTAAAATCAAGTTGATTATTTTAGGATTACTAAGTGTAAATTAAATATACGATATCAATTAAAAAATAGAGATAAATTCTTGATTTTAATTGGATTGATATATGATAGTATAAATATTATGTTTTATGTCTCAACCGAACCGGTCCGTTTTGTAGAGAAGAAAAAATAACTACATTTTACTATTTTACTGATTTACCTAATTTTCATAATTCTAAATACACATATCCCGCTCATTATAATCTGTTCTTTTTCCATGAAATAATATATGGACTTATTGGTGTGCATCTCCAAATTGTTTACTCAACTCAATCAAAAATAATTACTACCGAGTTATACCATCAAAAATTTATTATTATCAATTTATACTATCGAATATATAGATAGATTTACGCCAAACACAAGTACAAATATATATTAGTTTTGATTTAAAATAATTTTATTTTTTTAAATTCATCAATTAATGTCAAATAAAATTATTGATGAACTCATTAAAAAAATTTAAAAAATTAATATATTTTTTTAACCAATGAGTCTTAGAATCCATAGATAGTGTTGGTTAAATATAATTGTGTTAGGTTTTATAATTAACTTGTTATATAAATTTTCTCAAGCTGGTGTACGAATGAAAATTTACTATTCTTAATTTGCGCTATTAAATTTTGATAGGGTAAGAAAATTTTAGGAGTACATTAATTTTGATTCGAAATTCAGAATTCTCCTAGTAGATTTATATCATTCAAAAATTTAAAAGGTTGATATTTTTAAATTAAGGGAGTCTTAGGAATTTATTGATGATGTTGGTTATTAAATATCATTATACTAAATCTTATAATGAGTTTATGATGAATTTTATCAAGAATTTATAAGTTAAAAATTCACTGTTCTCAATTTAATTGTCGAATTCAAAATTCGAGAGGATAAATATATTAATTTTAATTTGAAATGATTTGGAATTCATTAGCTTTAATGTACTCTTGAAGGTTTCTTTAATATATTTGTATCCTCATATTTAAAATTTTGAGCCTAATTAAGAGTAATGAATTTTTAAATAGATAAAATTTTGAAAGTCCCAAAAGGGCGAGTATAACAGAAATATGATATGTATTTTAGAAATTATGAAACTTGGATAGGTGAAATATTTAATATTGAAACTTCTCATGCTGTCTAGTAAAATGCCTGAAAAAAAATCAACTACACCTGAAAACTTTGTGAATCATAAAGCAGATTAAGCCATACTTTTCTTCACCGTTGGATCAATTCTCCACATCGAATCTGACCGATTAAGTTTTTGTGGATATTAAAGCGGACTAGGTTTTGTGAGGCCGAAATACTTTCCCGAACCGTTAGATCATTTTGTTAAATCAAATCCGATCGTAGAATTTTGAAGATTAAGTCTTCGCGTTTTACACCGTTAGTTGTCATATTGGATCTGAGCGTTGAATGGTGATGATCAAGCCGGATTCCGTCGTTAGCTATACAACTTTTTACACCGTTAGATCTTTTCTCCTATGGGATCTGACCGTCGAATGGTGATAGCCCATCGGCTTACTGCCTACCGCCCTCCGCCAGTGTTCTCACCTCCCATGAAGACAAAGGCAAGCGGTCACTCGCACTCAACGTCAGAGGTGAAACTAAAGAGAGTCCAAACATTCTTAGCGTCACGGACCGGTGATTGTACTCGTTAGCACTTCATTTCCCATTCGACCGCGAGCGAATCGTTCGAAGGGAGGGCACTCGTGGATCAACCATGGACACTTGTGCTCTCAATCTCAGTAGCGGAGGAGCGGTTCCCCTACTCCGAGCGGCGAGGAATAACGCGACGATGGGATCAGCGCCACTCTACTCTTCTGCAGCTGGCTGGGCGATCGTCGGCGGAGAAGCATTCTCAGGGATCAACGTCCGTGTATCGGCAAGGGGGCGGACGTGGAGTCCGGGTTCCAGGTTCCGGTCTGCGGTGGTGAGAGCCGGCGGTGAGAATAAGAACAACCATGGCAATTCCTCTTCTTCAGGTAAAGGCCTCACCTTCTCCCTCGTTCCCATGTTTTTATTTTTATATATAATATATTTAGGGTTCTAGCACGATATTGGATTCTGATCAAAGAGCGGAAATTTCATAGATTTACGATTCCATACGATATCACTTCAAAAATGTTATTGATAGATGAGATTTATTTTATTCTCGATTTTCTGCGTTATATTGTGGCATTAGTATGTGGAGAAGGCTACACTGGATCAGCCAGAACATGAAGCTAATCCTAATAACGAAAATTTTGAACTTGCTAACATGGTACCATTGTATACATTTGAAAGAAAACATCATACTCCCTTTCTTGATTCTGAGTATGCCAGATGCTTATTCTTCTCAACAAAAATGTGTTTTGCGGATTCTGTTAGTGTGGATGGATAAATGTTATTGTACCCATTCTTAATACATTTCTGAACTTGCTATATGTTCTCCATATCTGTACTTGGGTATATCAATATGAATATGCAGACGTGGATTTTATTCTCTTCATATAAATGATATTAAAGAGCTACCCAAAGGTACACCTTAATACATTGAGCAGTTGGATATCATGATATCAAGCTAGTGTATCTTCTGTTCCGAGTGTTGAAGGAGAGTCTAAATTTATATAGAAGATTGGTGTTATCTTTTGAAGCTTAGGCTGAAAACGGTTCATGCAATAATGAAGCAATATTATCTGTTTAGATTATGTCAAGGTGTTTTAAGCCGTGTCAACAATGTCATGATTTTGAAGAAGCAAATATAAACTAGTGAAAACAGGAGGAACATTAATTTTAAGCTAATACTACAGTAAAACAATACTAGCTATCGATGTAGTGGAAAGCCATAGTGGTTGTTTCATAATTAAGCCTTATCAGCAGTGCCCTGATTATTTAAAATTGGCAATGATATGTTTCTGTTGAACTCAATCAAATCCATACCTTGAGAGGTACTAAACATAATTCTTGGTTGAAGGTCTCAGCAGTTGGTTCTTTCATCTTTGTTCAGACTAAATATAAATTTTTGAGCGGACCTATTTTTTCATGTGCAATAGTTTAATAAGGTTACACTTATATTTTGTTTTGTGTTGTAAAGTGAAGCATAATATTGTATAAGCTACTAAGTGATCTAATTTACAAGGAAAAAATGATAATAGGGCCTGCCTTGACTGTGCATTTTCCCCCCCACCATCCATGTTTTCAGTTGAAGCTTTAGTAAAGAGTTATTTCTTGATTTAAAGTTTCATGGTACTACATACTAGTCAACCATTTGATATTGTAATGACAAATTTGAGATACATTCTTGTCTCATCGAATGTTCTAGCAGGGAAAGATGATCCTTCAATCCCTGAAGAAGATGATGGTCTTGATGAAAATTTTGCACACCATGGGAAACAAGAGTCCAACGACCCCATGATGAAGACCCAATCAGCAGGACAAGACAATCCTTCAATCCCTGAAGAAGAGGATGATCTTGATGAAAACTTTCCACACTTTAAGAAACCAGAGCCCAATGAGCTCACAAGCAAGTCCCATCATGAATTGTGGGGTTGGCGAGATTTCAGGGCAAATCTTGTTGCTAGAGAGAAGGTGAGTTGAAAACAAATGCAAGTAGTACATCATCCATCAATGGTTGTTTTGCCTGCTACTAAATTAGTCTCTGTTTTGGGCATCGGGGCTGCATGGCCAATGCGTGCCATTAAGCACTTCACATGTCATGTTTTAGCATCATTGATACACAAATTTTGCAATGCGGGGTGACAATTTTTTTAAAATTTAAATACGGTGTGTGTTATTTGTGGGTTTATTCTTTCATACTTAAGATAATTCAAAGTCCATGCTCATAAGTTTTATGGATCAGAGTGTAAAGCTATTAGAAAGCGATTGGTACATAAATTGATTCAATATCCTAGAACAATTAGGAATGTCTCCCATGGATAATAAAATAAGAGAAATTAAGTGAGATGATATGGATATAGCCAAAGGCGATCAATAAATTCAATAGTTAGAAGAGTTCGTTCTATCAAAGTGAAAGTTTAGAGGATATGGACTTATATATAGAGATAATATTCATGTAGTTGATTCAAATAGTTAGGACAACCACAATTTGATGAAACTGATGAGGTATTTATATACAATTTTTCTCGGAGTTGTCTATTTTCACATAAGAGTCTTGCTGTATAGTCTTGTATTTGTCTGAGTTGGTTAATTTCAATTGTTCATTTGCTGTTCCGCTTGTGGTCATTATGCTAGTTAAAGCCACTCTCTTGTCTACAAATCTACCAAATGCATGAGACACTACACCTGAATGCTGCTACCATTCTGGTTTTGCAGCATAGATTCTATGCGCCATTGAACGGTATGGAAGATTATATAATCAGTTATATTACCAGAACAGGAGTTAAATATCAGGGCCAGTATAATATAGTTTTTCTGATTCTTGAACCCCTTAACTTTTTTTTTCTTTTTCTTATCTAAACTTTGAATGAAACTGATTCAGAGAGCAATTCAGTTCCCTTTATTTTTCGTTCGATCATTGCAGTTTTTTGTCTAATCGCTGAGTGCATGTTTGAAATGCCAAAGCAAGTAATCATTGGGATAATCTGTGCTTTGGATTTAGGCTTAATCACTAGAATTATCTTTTATGCTATTTTTGTAAATTTTCCCCCTCCAAAGAAGTGATTAGCACGTAGCCTATTGAAGATCACATGTTTCTTTTAGTAGTACTCTGATTGTTGTGCTCATTGTTGATTCAGGAGCAGCTGCACAATCACACAGCCTCTAGCGATTCCCAAACAAAATTGAGTGTAAAGTGGGCGCACCCCATTCCGATGCCAGAGGTTGGATGTGTGTTAGTTGCTACAGAAAAGCTCGACCAAGAACCCAACTTTGCGAGAACTGTCATCCTCCTCCTCAGACTAGGAACTAGAAATCCAAGAGACGGCCCCATTGGAATCATCCTAAACCACCATCTCCATATTAAGATCAAGGACATGAATCCCTCGAACACTGAGGTTGCATCTACGTTCGCCAACTGTACTGTTGATTTCGGAGGGCCACTCGCGGGCAACTTGTTCTTGATGAATTCCCAAGACAGCTCTCCAGTCCCAGGATTCAATGAGATGATATCAGGCATTTGCTACGGAGACATGAACAATGCAGTGGAAGCTGCAGCACTGGTCAAAAAAGGAGTGGTGAATTCTAACGATATCAGATTTTTCGTTGGCTATGCCGGTTGGCATACCGATCAGTTGCTGCAAGAAATCAAGTCTGACTACTGGGTCGTCGCTGCTTGCAGCTCGGGTTTGATCAAATCTTCCGCGCACTCTCCAATATTGTGGGAGGAGATTTTGCAGTTGATGGGAGGGCAATATTCTGATTTCAGTAGAAAGCCAAGAGTAGATGACTAGGCTCATGAACTCAGGTTATAGCCATGATCTGCTACTTGTAAATAAAAATTGTACTTGTTGCTTCATTTATTAGCCTTTTTTTAATAGGTTTGATTTATACCGGACATATGTTAAAATTAGCTTTTGTGAATGCATAGGTTGTTTTGGTAAATATTTGTTATTATTTCCATTTTCAAATACGTTTTTAGCTACTTATAGTTTGTAGTATTTTGATAAATCTTCATCTAAAATGTAAAATTTTTGGATGGTTGCTTGCATTGAGAATTTGCTAAATAAAAAACATATTCACAAATGTCTCACAATTTGCTCATTATAAGTTTGACATCAAGAACCAAATTGTCAAGGCAGAAAAACTGAGAGGGGAAAATGGTACAAATGGAGTGAAGAATTCATGTTTTCTCACATTCAGACATCCAAATAACTTGACGGTGAACTTCAACGTACTGAATGAAACAAACAGAACAGCAATCACAATTTTTTGCTGCAAGAACACTTTCTGATGCAGAATCAACCAAACAACTTGAATTAAACTGAAGAATACAAACAAATTAAGAGGCACAAACAAAGGATGCAAAAAATCAGTTGATAAACATCAATAATTCACAAGATGTAGCTATGTATGTATGTATACCCGGAACTTCTTCATAGTCACATTTTCGATATGTTTGCTCATCACTTGGAAACACAATGAAAACCGTGGCAGGCCGCTAGCCAAATCGAAAATAAGACCAAGCAAAGGATGATATCCACAGAGACGATGAGCTTTACATGGCGCCACCACAGTTTGTATCCGATCAATGGTTGCGACCGCGGCGGCCTATTTGAGCTCAAACTCTGCAAGGGTGCAGCCTCCAGTTCTTGCTGCATTGGCATGTTGATCATCACCATGCCATCTTCGTCTTCCTCGCTTCTTCCGTCGCTTTGATGCTTGTCGTTTTCGAGCAAAGGCCGGTCGGTTGAAGGCGATGCATCGCTCCCCTTGCCGTTGTCGTCGCGGATCAAAAAGGAGGAACGAGGCGTGCATTTGAGCGTCGAGACCAAGTGTTCAATGATCGAGATCAGCTCGTTCCTGGGGGACTTCCTGAAGGCGGCCCTGATGTTCTCCAGGAATGCGAGAACCGACAAACTCCCCGCGCTGGGATCGACGATCGCAAAGTAAGTGTAGCCGTCGGCGATTAAGAAGCCGAAGGTCCTCATTCCGACGGTGTGGAAGTACCAGTAATGGAAGACGGGGGCGTTCTGAAGGCACTCGGAGGAGAGGGCCTCAAGCTCCTGGCCGGCGTTGCTGTAGAAATAGATCACCTTTCTGCCTTTGGCGACGCAGCAGTAGACTGTGCTGATGGCCGGCGGACTCATCGGCGAATTGGGAGAAAGCAGCCTCACCGACCGAGAACGCCTCAAATTCATCAAATGCCAGATCTTTCCGCTTATCAGATCAAAAACTTCTGCAGAAGACAGTTCATCCCCCCGAACCAAGTTTTGGTTATAGGGTTTTGGTTGACAAATTGTAGCCGATCTCGAGCTTACCGCGCCAAATCCAGAATCTCCTTGTTGTCGAACGCGCGAAGATAGGGTAAAATGGCAGCCAAAGGAGGATCTTTCGGACTTGCAGAACAAAATTTCAAACCACGCGACGACGAACCACCTCCCAAATCCAATCCACGCGCAGCTCAAGCTCCGATTTGAAGAACGAGGGAAGAAATGGAGTGCGAGAGAAGCCACGATCCGTCGATCGGAAGCATGAAATGGCGATCGGATTTGACTTCGCTCGCATCAACCAACAAAACGTCCGGCGCCGCCTCACTCGACGGCGACTTCTCCTTCGCTTCGCGTGGGTTTCTCCTGTAGGCGACTGCGAATACAAATTAATCCGTGATTCACCCATTGTCTCGTGATTCACCTATTGTCTTTGGATCAGACAGCAGACAAATTGAATTAAATCTGGGATGATCGATTCGATTTCATAGATCACGAAAGTTTCTCATGGTTACTAGGATAAATCGGGAAGTACTCGCGGTGAACAGTTTAGAAGCCCAGCATCCCAGGGTTCGCGCTCTATTTGGAGGAAAATTTTTTATAAAATACACCGTAGCTAGGGATCGAACTTCAAATGCCTAAGTTAACGACTGCAGCATAGCCTCGGGGGCGTGATTCACCCATTGTGGACTACCAGGTTATTGACTGCGAATATTCAAATAAATATAATTTATTTTTACTCATTTATTAATTTATTAAAATAATACTTAATGGTTCTCCCTAACTTTGCATACAAGTTCCTGAGTTGACTTTGTGGTTGGTTTGGAGTTGACTCTTAAAAAAAAAGTTGCTCTTGATCAAAACTTTTGATTGAGAGTTATTTTTTATAAAAAATAACATTGATTTATAATTACCATGATAATATAATTCATTTATGATTATGATATGATAGAATCCATAAACGCAAGATTAAGACGAACTAATAGAATATATATGTCTATTTTCTTTTTCTTGATATAAACTTTCAATTGTGATCAAGACATGAGTCAGAAGCCATTTTATCAACAATTTTGATTTGAGAATAATCAAGATCACCAATATATAATAAGGATATTATTCCGGAAGGAATCGATGCAGACGGCCAATTATCGGAGTTTAGCCCATGAGGATGATGACGAAAGGGAAGACGCTCTCACTCTGTGAAATTAACACGAGCGTTAATGGGAACACGCCGGAGGTTTTTCGGCGAAGCCTACTCCGACGCTCAAGTCAGTGCTCGAGTATACGGAAGAGAAGAACTAAGGAAAAGAATGAGTCAAATGAGCGTAACCCCGTTACCTGGGGGGTTGGAATACCTTATATACCTGAGGCGGCGGTCACACGTGTTCCCATGTCCCCTCAATTGTCGGTTGCTGGATAATCCTTGTAACGGTCCTTGTAGCAATTAAATCCCGGCCGTTGCGATAATTAAGGCTTTAATGACCGTATATTATGGGTCATGATTATCCCATAATTATTGATGGTAATTATCCGCAGATCCGTAAAAAGGGGGCGGTTTGAGGTTAGGCCATCAGATAGGATGATCTTTGGGCTCCGCTATCCCGAAGTGATCTCGGGGTCCTTTGACTCGGGAGGGTCTCGGTCGTCTGTCTTCTCGAGGTGATCTTGGGGACCTGTCCTCCCGAGGTGATCTCGGGGACCCGTCCTCCCGAGGTGACCTCGGGCGTCTGTCTTCCTAGGGTGATCTCAAGAGTAGGCCTGCCTGAGATGGTCTCGGGAGTCTACCTTTCCGAGGAGGTCTCAGGAGTTAGAGAAAGAGAGTCATTCAAACTCGGTGGATCTTGCCACATAGCTTCTTCAGTCCACGTATCAACCATAGGATGCTTAACCCTATCACAAGTCCCTCCCTTGAAGTCTAATTGAAGGAAGTGTGGCTGACTGATTAGGCTAGTGGTGTAATGAAGAAGCTATGTCGTGGTGGGTTCCTACACCCATTACTACTTCATTGGTGGATCGTCGAGTCCGAGGAATCGAAACATTCGTTCCTAAGTCCGAGACAATCCCTTTTGAATTAGTCTTCCAAAAAGGCTTCTGTGAACTTCAAGGTACAGCAATGATAGCCGTCCATCACCCATAAAAGTGCATGGAGCCACTTAATGGCGACAAAACCCCTCCACGAATGCACCTTTGCCACGTGCCCTAACTTCTCTTTTTGCGATCTCTTGCTGATATGTGCGGCAGGCTCATATTAAACGACTGCCTAGACCGTGGTGACGCCTCGATAGGGTTGTCCCTCGTCGTCCACGTGTCTTGCCCCCGTTATACACATGCGAACGACTTCCTCCCTATAAAAAGGGGAGGTGAAGACGTTCATCCACCTTCCGGCATCATCATAGCAGACATCGTCCTCGTCTTCTTTCTCTAAGGACTCTTTCTCACGTGTGAGTCTTCTTCTTCATTCTCATCTTCTTCCCTAGAAACCATAGGTAAAGAGCAAGAAAGACCAGGGTAAGAAGGGGACTTCGGAGGAGGGATACCGAGCCGAGTGTATGAGTCCACATTATCTAGAGTGAGTCCAGAAACCCTGCGAACGACCTGTGAGGCTTATGGCATTCCGATCGAGATGGCGGTTGAGGTCCTTAGGGCGGACCAGTCGCCTGTAGAGCCTCCTCTAGGCTTCTTTACCTTCTTCCTAGGGTAAGTGGAGTTAGGACTTCGTTTCCCTATTCCCCCCTTTTTCATGAGCGTATCCTCCTACTTCGATATTCCCCTCCACCAAATGACTCCTAACGCCTTCGCTCAGATGGGCGGGGCATACATCATCTTTAAGCTCTTCGACATCCCTCTGACCCCCCCGCTTTTTTCATTTTTTCTTTGTTCCGATTGGCTCGTGAGGAGCATTTAACTTCACGACGCGTCCCAACCATAGGTTCTTAGGAGGGTTCCCTTCTTCCCATAAGGGATGAAAAGAACGATTCTTCTTCATTCGACTACCCTACCGTCCCTTCAGCCCCAATAGCTGGATGGAGAGTCTGCCTGCTCCCCCAGAACAAGGGGACTTTTAACAGGATATTGCCTACCAGTGGGCCAGGAGCCTTCTGTCCGGTATGGAGTTCAGCGGCCCGAGTCTGGTACATAGTGACGAACTCATGTACCGAGTGGGCCTCAGCCCTAAAGTCACCGACATCATCCCCAACCTCGGTAAGTTTACCTTTTTCGTCGATGCCCGTTAATTCTAACTGATGTTCCATTGCTTACTTATTGCAAAGGAAATCATGCTCTCGAGGGCGATGAACCGGCTCATCAAGTGGGATGAAACCAACAAGGAGGCCCTGGACCCTCCTCCAGTCCTTCCCACCTCGCCATCTGCCTCGGCCGAGACCTCGGAGGAGGCTGCCGAATCGTCTAGCAAGCACGCAACGCCGGAGCGAACAGAGGCACCCGCCGTGCCTCAGACGACTGCCAATCAAGGGACCCCGGAGCTGTCTATCGCCCAGGAGAACGACTTCCCTTCGGAGGTTGACCCGTCTCTCGTTATTGTCCAGATGGGAGAGGCTAAGGAGAAGTCAGTGTCTCCCACCGACCCCCAGCTACCTAAATCCTCAAGGCGGTAGAAGAGGAAACTCCCGGAAGACCGCGCGCCGAGATGGAAGAGGTTGCACGACATCAACCCTAGCAAGCTCCCCTCCATCCCTGAGGAGGGCATCCCCATCTCCGATGATAAGGACACTGTCCCCCTGTCTCAGCATTTCCAGCAGACTACTACCCCAGAGACAGGAGGTCAAGTCCCCTGCTCTTCCTCGGTCGACTCTTCCTAGGCTACCAAAGGCAAACGAGCATTGCCTGCCCAACCTCGTATGCAGCTCGACCGCATACGCAAGAGGCTTCACACGTCCTTGGAGGGGGTTGCGCAGTCCCCCCTGATGTAGTTTAGGGAAGTCCCTATCAAGGGACTTTCTTCAGAGGGGGCCTTCAGCTCTGACGATGATGACTCTGGCTCCTCCACAGTACCCCCAGGAGCTCCTACTGTCCATCCACTCCCCCCGCCCAAAGACTCTTCATCCTCCGTGAGATGAGGCGATGCCCCGAGGAGCCAAGGGGTCTTGGGAGGGGGTGTCATGCGTGTCTCTGCCGGGCCTTTCACCTACCTCCATGAGTCTCTCTTGAAGGTAAGGATTCCCGCTTTCATAGATTATTTTTCCTTTATGTTTTGTAACTCCTCTGTGCTATAACAGGCGGCTTAAGACTGCCTTACTGCCAGTCACCACCTATACTCCTGGCAGGAGGTTGAGTCCTTGACCCGTCGAGCACTAAAAGCGGAGGTCGAGGTCGACCATGCCCATAGAGTGGGGCTCCTGCAAGAGGAGGTCAGCAGAGCTCTCCGAGTGAAGGTGGAGCATCAGCTGGAGACCCTGCTGGCCCTGAAGGTAGTCCTATATGGCTCCCGCCACAGGGAGCGGTTAATGTCCGAGAGAGCAGTGGCTCTCTCAGACAACCTGTTTCGTATGACTCAGGAGCGGGACTGGCTCTAGGCGAAGGAGAAAAAGTTGTCTGGGGATGTCAGACTTCTAGAGACTTCGGCCAGAAAGATGAACGAGCGCATCAAAGACCAGGCGCACCAGCTAGCCAGAAAGAATCAGACATCATGGTCACAGTTGATCGCTTGACCGACCTCGAGGAGGACGTTGCCTAGGCCGATCGGAAGCCTTGGCCACCTTAGAGAGACTCAAGGAGACCATGGAAGACTAGGACAAAATGTCTTCTGAGGTGGCTCAACTAAGGATGGCCAAGGAGGCAACCGAGGCCAAACTGCGCAATTTCAAGACTTCCAAGGCATCCCATCCAAAGGAGGCCGAGGTGGAGTTCAAGGCCAGGTTCTTGGAGTCTGACGAGTTTGGCGATATTCTAGCCGGGCAGGTAATGAATCGTCTAAAGCAGGGCTTCCATGGGGCCATCGATCAGCTGCGTAAGGCCCAACTCTTACAGCCGGACGCCGACCTGAGCTTCATGAGCATCGATCGTGTCTATGTTAGTGATATGAGAGAAGTGTCCTAAGGCAATCGCCTTATGATTGTACATTTATTTTAATAAATGATAATTCACTATTTGAGTATACATGTTTGTGTATTTGATTGAGATCTTAAACTCATCTACTGAATGTCCGCAATACAACTCACAGCATAAGAGAATTTGTGATGGGATCACAACTTGTGATTATCTCTAAATGTGCAAATGTGGAGTATTGAAAATATCCCTAGTCGATGAATTGATAAAAACTGACACTATCAATTCTGTTGAGACTAGCATGGGTTATTCTCTAATCAGCTGATTCTCACTGGCTGGTGACATTGGGATGTCCGGAGATAAACATGGATGCTAGTTAAGGGAACTAGTTCATTGGAGTGACTAGCTGTAAAACTTCATATGGTTATCTATATAGATATGTCAATGAAGTTCTTACTGCAGCTTAAGTGCGATGTTCCTTTGACTTGCGGTGTTCAAGTCATCTTGGTCATGGAGACTTATACTTTAACATCTTAAGCAAGCATCTCCAAGGAGGTGTGGACCCAGGATGATTGGGTATGAGCCGAAGTGCCCGAAGATGTTTGAACAGCCTACAAAGGATTCACCACTCCTTGCGAGGAGATGTATACCTAGGCCTATCGTCGGATTGTTACTCAAAACCTCTGGCCAGAGTATATCATGTTTAGAGTGCGAGTCTCTTAAATACATGAGAGTAATTAGAAATCCAAAGGACGAGAAAGACACTACTTGGGCTAGGTGTGACGTAGTCAGTCTAGTGGGGACTGACACAAACAGACCATGTCCTGAACCAAGTGGGTATAAGGTGGTGAAGGGAATGGGGCACGATTCATTAGAGCTGCTGAAGGGTTTCAGAATTACCTCTGAGGTCAAACCGTTGATCTTTCGATTAATTGGGGGTCATGATGTACTACTAGGTGCCACTCATGATCGTTCTATAATTGGTTGATTATAGACGGCCAACATAAATCGAAACCCTATTTAGTCACACGCACTACGAGTAATCCGAGGGATTTAAAATTCCGATCAAGAGAAATAAGTCGAATCTGAGTTAATCAGAGGCGCAACGGAAACTTAAAATGGCTAAGTCTTTTGAAGGCTTATCGGGTGAATTAAATGAGTTTAATTCGCGAGGGATTGGGCTTGAAGTGGCCGGCTAAAGAGGGTGTCCACCCTCTTTGGTTTGGCCAGCCAAGACATGGGGAGAAACCAATTTAATTGGTTTAATTAATAAAATAAATCTAGCGCGATTTGTTTTATAAATTATGGATAAATAAATTTGTATAAAGAAATTTATATAAATAAATTTGTAGAAATTTATTCTTTTTATGGAAGTTAAAATAATCCATGAATTAGTTTATTTTAATTTTATAAAATCAATTAGGAATTGATTTTTCCATAATAAGAAAATTTATAAATTTCTTGAATAATTTATTCCATAATTAAAGGAGAAGAGAATTTGTTTTATTACAAAGTTAGTTATAATAAAACAAGGCCTAACGGAATAATTTATAAGAAAATTTATGAGATAAATTTCTTATAAAATTAATTCCGTTAATTCCGTTAAAGAGGAGACTTGGCGAGGGAGAGGCTACTATATAAAGGAACCAAGGGGAAGCCTTGAGTTCTAATTAATAGAGTTATCAAGAGCTTAATCTCTCTCCCTCTCTCTTAATCTCTCTCTTTCTCTCTTCTCCTAGGGTTTCGACGCCCACTTCCTCTTGCAAGGGCCGGCGCCTCCTCCTCCTAGGGCCGGCGCACCTCCCTCACATCTCCTTGAGATTGCCGTGAGCCATCAAGAAGAAGAAGAAGCCAACCAAGAAGAAGAAGAAGCGGATCACATCTCCTTCCTCCTCGGAATTTGGATTCTGATTCTTGGTGGTTAGTTTCCATTCTTTTCTCTTGTTGTTCTAGTTGTGCTTTTGGAGAATCTAGTAGTTCTCGACGGCACAAAACTCGTGGCTTTGCGAAGTCATCCCGAAGAGAACTCGGCGTGGACGCGAATAGAGGCGAAGCTTCCAAGGGACGCTACGGTTGGATCTCGTTCCTTTCTTCGAGTTACGGGAGGTACAAAGTAAATTAGTTTACTTTTCCGCAATGTTTTAATTTATGATTATGTCAACACATCATAAGGTTGCATGCTAGATACATGGTTAAAATAATTTAGGAAATTATTTTATGCTAATTCTTCCGCTGCACGTAAAAATTTAAAATTTTACGAACCCGTATCCTTGTCGACATGCATCCGGTCCCAACAGTCTAGGTGGAGCTCCCGCCCGAAGATAAGGAGCTGTAAGAACTTTCTCCCAGCAGGGGATACCCATCTCTCATATGCTTCTTCTATTTTAAACCTACAATGTAATTATCTAATTGAAATGGAAAGGAGTCTGCCTCCATTTGTTTTGATCTTCTTAATAAACATCTTTTGACCTACTCTCTCTTGGATGTCTTCTTTTCCTTTTTGGTACTTCGGCTTCTTATGCAATGTTTATCACTGACCCGGGGAACAAGGAAGTTGAAGAACAAGCATTCAGCAGTCTGAGGAGCAAGTGAACGAGAGGGAGGCCCCGGGTGAAGACGAGAAGGCCGAGAAGACCCGGCCGAGACAAACATCCATCCAGAGGGAGGAGCAATCTCTTTGTTACTTTATTGCTTTAGCCCCAGCCTACCAAGCGTTACAAGTCATTGCCTAACAACCACAAGGAAAAGGAAATGACATGACACTAAAGGAGAGCCAGGACAAAGGAGTGATCCCCTTTCTTTAAGGTCCCCTGATTGAATCCTTTACCTATACTTATATTCCGTACTTTCTTGGGATGTTATTGAAAATGTATTTAACTCAGAAGTAAAGAAGAAAACTTATTACCTCTGTTATATAAGTTCTTCTAGCAATGAATATATATCATATTTGCCTCCAGTATCTGATGGCGTCGTTTCTAACCCGGTAAGCTTATGGGTTGATTCTGAGTTGGGCATCCGCAACACCCTGACCAGTTCTCCTTACCTTTGGTATTCACCGCATCGTGAAGTAGTAGGGGTCAAGCAGCTCTTGGCTAGGCATCCGCAGCGCCTCGGCCAAGCCTACTCACCTCGGGCATCCGTAGTACCGAGAGGTAGTAGGGTTTTAACTGCTCCTGGTCGGGCATCCACAGTACCCGGACCAAGCCTACTCACCTCGGGCATCCGTAGCACCGCGAGGTAGTAGGCTTTTAAAAACTCTTGGTTGGGCATCCACAGCACCCGGACCAAGCCTACTCACCTCAGGCATCCGCGGCACCACGAGGCAGTAGGGTTGTAACAACCCTTGGTCGGCCATCCACAGCACCCAGACTAAACCTACTCACCTCGGACATCCGCGGCACCATGAGGCAGTAGGGTTTTAACAGCTCTTGGTCGGGCATCCGCAGCACCCGGACCAAGCCTACTCATCTCGGGCATCCGCAGCACCACGAGGCAGTAGGGTTTTAACATCTCCTGGTCGGGCACCCGCGGCACCTGGACCAAACCTACTCACCTTGGGCATCCACAGCACCGCGAGGTAGTAGGGTTTTAACAGCTCCTGGTCGGGCATCCGCAGCACCCGGACCAAGCCTACTCATCTCGGGCATCCGCAGCACCGTGATGTAGTAGGGTTTTAACAGCTCTTGGTCGGGCATCTGCAACACCCGGACAAAGCCTACTCATCTTGGGCATCCGCAACACCACGAGATAGGAGGGTTTTAAAAGCACTTGGTCCGGCATCCGCAGCACCCAGACCAAGCCTACTCACCTCGGGCATCCGCAACACCACGAGGTAGTAGGGTTTTAACAGCTCCTAGTTGGACAAAGGTGTGAGCTCCTTTCTTTAAGGTCCCCTGATTGTATCCTCTACCTATACTTGTATTCCATACTTTCTTGGGATGCCATTGAAAATGTATTTAACTCAGAAGTAAAGAAGGAAACTTATTACCTCTGTCATATAAGTACTTCTAGCAATGAATATATATCATATTTGCCTCTAGTATCTGATGGCGTCGTTTCTAATCCGGTAAGCTTATGGGTTAATTGTTGGTCGGGCATCCGCAACACATTGACCAGTTCTCCTTACCTTTGGTATTCACTACACCGTGAAGTAGTAGGGGTCAAGAAGCTATTGGCTAGGCGTCCGTAGCACCTCGGCCAAGCCTACTCACCTCGTGTATCCGCAGCACCACGAGGTAGTAGGGTTTTAACAGCTCCTGGTCAGGCATCTGCAGCACCCGGACCAAGCCTACTCACCTCGGGCATCCGCAGCACCAAGAGACAATAGGGTTTTAACATCTTCTGGTTGGACAAAGTTGTGAGCCCCTTTTTTTAAGGTCCCCTAATTGTATCCTCTACCTATACTTGTATTCCATACTTTCTTGGGATGCCATTGAAAATGTATTTAACTCAGAAGTAAAGAAGGAAACTTATTACCTCTGTCATATAAGTTCATCTAGCAATGAATATATATCATATTTGCCTCCAGCATCTGATGGCGTCGTTTCTAACTCGGTAAGCTTATGGGTTGATTGTTGGTTGGGCATCCGCAGCACCCTGACCAGTTCTCCTTACCTTTGGTATTCACCGCACCATGAAGTAGTAGGGGTCAAGCAACTCTTGGCCAGGCGTCCCAGCCCCTCGGCCAAGCCTACTCACCTCTGGTATCCGCAGTACCGCGAGGTAGTAGGGTTTTAACAGCTCTTGGTCGGGCATCCGTAACACCCGGACCAAGCCTACTCATCTCGGGCATCCGCAGCACCGCGATGTAGTAGGTGTTGGATCGAGAGAAATGATAGAGGGGGGGGGTGAATATCGTAAAACGTTCGGATTCGTAAAAGAGAATTAGCAGCGGAAATAATTAAAGTAAAACACACGCGAACACCAAGATTTTACTTGGTTCGGAGTCACGGTCGGCTCCTACTCCAAGGCCCACGGTCGTTGACCATTTACTGCGGGCAATTCTATATGCGCAAAAAGTTTACATAAATAGATTACAAGATTAGTACAGTAAACTAAAAGAAAGCCGCTCTTCGTTACCAACGTCCGGAGTAGATCATATTTTCGAAGCAGAGGGACATCGTCGGCGCTTGTATCTCGAGTCGGGAGGTTTCCGGGACAGAGCGCTGGAGCAGAAGAGCATGAATGTGTTGGAAGAATTGTTGTCCTCGAGGGCCTTTTTATAGCCCCTGGGGGTGCTTGGAACGTTGGGGGCGCCCCCCACGTGTCATCTGATCCGAGCTCCTCTCGGTCAGCTCTGATCCCTTCAAACTCGGGATCAGACTTTGACGGGGGCGCCCGGGATGCTAGGGGTGCCCGGGTTGACTCTTATCCGTTGGCTTCTCGCTGGCTTGCCTCTTATCCGCTTCGTTAGCTTGAGCTCGGGGCGCCCGGACCATCCGGGGCGCCCGGGAGCATGGGGGCGCCCGGGAGCACGGGGGCGCCCCGCCCATGAGCTGTCGAAGCGTACATTTGCTCCACTTCTTTTTGTATTCACCTTGGGGGCGCCCGGGACACTCCGGGCGCCCTACTCAGCTTCTGCCTCACTCCTTTGAGGCTCTCTGAGCTGCAAACACTCGTTCCTTCGGTCCTGCATCCAGGGTTAGTCCAAAATAACACAGAGCAATAATATGTTAGTTTTATACAGCCTTAGCTGTCTTGGTTCTGACTTTGGGTCTCCAAAATGGAGCCCTAGGTCGAACCGACGCCTACTGTTCCCTCGACGGGGAACGCGTCCTCACCTACTCCTCTCGGGAGAATTTACCTGATGCCAACCGGCTCCTCCGGTTGGACTTTTGCCCAGCAGTCCTTCGCCAGGTGCCTAGCTGTCCTTCGCCAGGTCTTCAGTACCAAGCTGTCCTTCGCCTGGTGCCTAGTAGTCCTTCGCTAGGTCTTCGTCTCCTAGCAGCCCTTCGCTAGGTGCCCAGCGGTCCTTCGCTAGGTCTTCGTCTCCTAGCAGCCCTTCGCTAGGTGCCCAGCGATCCTTCGCTAGGTTTTTGTATCCTGGAATTCCTTCGCCAGGTACCTAGCAGTCCTTCGCTAGGGCTTTGTATCCTGGCATTCCTTCGCCAGGTGTCTAACAGTCCTTCGCTAGGGCTTTGTATCCCGGCAGTCTTTCGCCAAGTGCCTAGCAGTCCTTCGCTAGGATTTTTCCTGCACACTTGAGTAACATGTTAGATAAACATTATATCTTAACTTTTGAACCCTTTTGCCATTATCAAAACACAGGTTCGACTTGAGTACTTTCTGCACCAACAATCTCCCCCTTTTTAATTTATGGCAACCCTGGTTCAAAAAGTTAAGTTAATCAAAACATATAAAACGAAATTTTGTTTCCTCCCCTGGAAGGAATCTCCCCATAGATTTTTCAAAAGTTTGTGGGGTTTTAAAACTAACTTCTAAGTCTAAAGATGGATTTAATTTTACTTAGAACAATTTTCAACAGAAACTTTAAAGACATATTTTCCAAAATAATTTTGGTTGTGTACTTTGGAAAATTTATACTTATAGGAAAATTTTTGAAAACTTAAGTTTAAATACTTAGAAAAATTTTGAAACTTAAGTTTAAGTACTTAGGAAAATTTTGTGTACTAAAACTTAAGTTTAAGTACTTAGGAAAATTTTGAAAACTTAAGTTTAAGGTACTTAGGAAAATTTTGAAAACTTAAGTTTAAGTACTTAGGAAAATTTTGAAAACTTAAGTTTAAAGTACTTAGAAAATTTGAAAATTTAAGTTTAACGTACTAGGAAAATTTTGAAAACTTAAGTTTAACGTACTAAGAAAATTAACGTACTAGGAAAATTTTGAAAACTTAAGTTTAACGTACTAAGAAAATTTTGAAAACTTAAGTTTAAGTGCTTAGAAAAATTTAGTACTTTTGAAAATGAATTAAGTACTTTTTGAATAAAGGATAGAGTTTGAAATTTTGGATTTAGAAAAATAATTTTAAAATCTCTCCTTTCCTATCTCTCCCCCTTTGCCATATATCAAAAATAAAGAAATATAGCAAAAAAAAGATTGAATAATAGCAGAAAAAATAGACTACATAATTTATTGTACTGAACCAATTCAGGATTTGAACTAAACCAAATCAGTTTCAATTATCTCTTTTAGGGTCCTGTTTAACCCAATTAGCTACTTACTAACTGTTATAAACAGTAGTTTTCGCTGGGTTAGTCAAGTTAAGTGTTATGTTCAAGTTAGATTTTCTAAACTTGACACTTAACTTGATTACTGTGTAAGTTGTATTTAGTGCCCCAATTACTACAGATGCACTGACTTAAAGCATCTTGAATTAAGGCAAAGACCTAATCATCTCAACCTATTCTAGGTTATCAATCAAAAGTACCCTAAGGTGCTTGTGAGATGTTGGCTTCTAGATCTATAGGTACATGTAGTTCTAGGGTTAGGGCCTAGGCTATGTCCATTTGCGAAAAACCCTAGTTTTGAAGGGGGTAGTTTTAAAATAAAACTAAGTCAAAAAATTTATTTATTTTTTTTAAAAAACTTTTCAAAACTAAGTAAAAGCTGATTTTGAAAGCAGTTAAAAACTACTTTAGAAACTGATTTTAAAATGAGTAGAGCAGTAAGAAAAACCAAAAAGTAGAGTAAGCCTATTCTACCAAGCATAATCAAGATCAGATACTTAAGATTAAACAACTGGTCAAACCCATAAGTTAACTGGTCAAAGAGAGGACCAGTAGAGTCAAACATGAGTCAAGTTTTAGTTACTAATACAATGCATCTGCTGAAATAGTCTTAACTATGAAGACGGGTCAGGGTGGTCAGATGAGCCAGGCTGCCATGCTCTGAGAAGCGACATCATCTCAATGTATCATGCATCGCCCACCTCTCGATCGGCTCTACGAGCGTCCATCTGCTCAAAGTGGTAGGCCTCGGCCTCCTCTCGGAGATTGTGGATCTCCGTCTGCATCTGTGCGAAGCGCTGGTCGATGGTCGGTGGTGGAGGCTGGTCTATATGGTCCCGCAGCTCTGCTGCGAGATCAGCAACGTCAACGTCTACCTCCTCGTCGGAGTCGATCGGAGCCCCGGCTCGCTGTCGTCTCCAACCTAAAACCCCGGATCCCGAGACCTCTATACCAGCTAAGGAGAAGTTCCTAAATCCTATCTCGTCGAAGTCAGTCATCGCAATCATCTCACCATCAGTGATATCGCGACCGTGATGATGAAGAATGGAAGTGATGATGTGGCAATAGGGGGTGCGCACTCGTCCCTGAGTGGTAACACTGGACGCATACAGAATAGTATGAAACATGCATAGTCCAATGTCAATGTCAAAATGATGGATCAGGGCATACAAAAGGAAAGTATGAAAAGGTCGCATGGTCGCGACATCCCTAGTGGATAGTGGTAAGATGCATCGGACCAGAACTCTGTACAGGGCGTAGTCCTGGACCTGAAGGTCAACGGACTGGAATCGTCTAGCTACGGGGAGTCTAGCTTCCCTATAGAAATAGGAGTGGAGAGTGTCTAGAGTAATGTGAGAGTAGGGAGGATCCCTAGGCGGATAGCAACAAAAAGTGGACTGAGTAAGTCGGAGTCCAAGGAATCGGTTGAGGAGTGAGGGTGTGATCGTCAAGGGCATCCCTTGAATGGTGGTAACAAACGTAAGATCATTTTGCCTAACTATGTTGTTATAGAATTCGGCACAAAGAGAAGTGTTAATTGGATGAGTGCAAAACACTAAGTTGTCTAAGTGATAGAAGTTGATAACGTTCATAGTCAAAGGACATGATTGAGTAAAGAATTGTCTATTCAATTAACTTGTCTTGATAGGCTTGTAAGTTGTTCGATCAAATTTGTTAAAAAGTTCTAGGGTAGGGAACCTAAGATCGGGACTCGGTTCGGTACCGGGTTCGATTGGGTTGCTCGGCGTTTGCTAAGATAAGAGATATGCATTTAGAAGAAAGAATAAATATAAGTGCGTAGAAAAAGGAAATTGAAAAAATTGTACCGAGTGGCCGCTCGGGGAGGCATGGTCGAAGTTGAGGAAGCACAAGTGTCACTTGATCTCCTTGGAAGGAAGGAAGTTAGAAAGGAGGATGGTTTTTGGTGTGGCAAGAAGAGGGGGTTCGGGTGCCCTTTTATAGGGCTTTAGCCAGGGCGCCCGGGAGCTTCCGGGCGCCCGGGAGCTTCCGGGCGCCCGGGTCAGGGCCTTCTGCCATTGGCAGCGTCCTAAGTCTGTTCGGGGCGCCCGCAATGGCCCGGGAGCCTAGGTCAGGCTTGGTCTTGGCAGCTTTGCTGCTTTGACTGGTACTGGGGGCGCCCGCAAGGTTCCGGGCGCCCCGGTCAAGGGACAAAGGTAGATTTTTGCCTAGAGAGAAGTGAAAGTCATGGGGGGGGGGCGCCCGAGGAGTCACGGACGCCCGGATTATGTAGGAAATGACACCTTTGATATCTTGTGATCATTTGACCATGGTTTGAATTTGACTGCTTTGACTATGGTTTGACTACTTTGACCATGGTTTGACTGCTTTGACTGTGGTTTGACTACTTTGACCGTGGTTTGACTACGTTCTGAACTACAGGATTGTATTTAAGCCATAATACAAGTATTAAAGGAATTTAAGTTTAATTTTACTGTCTCACCCAATCTAGGGTTAGCAATCACTTTATTAAAGAATATTTTAAGAAAAATATGATTTATTTTGAAAAACTTAAATTAATTTTTGAAAGCAATTGATTTGAGTTTATTTAAAAATTATGTTTGAATCTATAATTAACTGAAAATTTGTGTTAGATTCGAATTTGACAAAGAATAATTTGAATTTGAATTTCAAAAATCAGCTTCCAGGTCTTGGCGAGGTGATAACCATCATTTTGTTGATTATTTTCGGCTCTAAAATCCATGTTTGATCCACATTTTATATGCTTAAGTTTGCAATTTTATTAGGTTTCATGTATTTCCTTCATTTTGACATTTAATTCTAAACTTTGTGTATTTGGGATATTTTTGACACTAAATTTGAATATCATTTTGTAGACTTCAATTGATCATGAACCTAGATCAAATTGGGTCAGATTTGAGTCAGGATTGGATCCAGATTAAAGGGATCAAGCATCAGATTAATAGGAGCCGTCCATTCCAGAGAACGGCTAGATCTGAGCCATCGGTCAACTTTTGGTCGATCCGAGTTCAAGATAGAATAAATCATGACCAGAGATCAAGATCTGGAAATTTCAGCCAAATCAGAAGTGATCTGACCGTTGGATCGAGCTCAAGATGTTTTAGACCATCCGTTCAAGAAAAGTGAAGATCTGGACTATCCGCCACTGATCTGGTTAATCCGAGCTGGGAACAGGTAGATCAGGACCATTGATTGGGATCTGTGAAGTTTGGTTCAGATCGGAAGAGATCCGACCGTTGGATGAAGCCGAATCGATCTCAGCCGTCCGTTACTAATGAGCTGTGAGTTCTGGGCTGAGCTGGGTTAACTGTGGTTTGGGCTGGCTGAACCAAGGCTAACTGAACCCAACTGTTGATTGAACCCAACTGCTTGGCTTGGCTGATTGAACCCAAGGTTTGACCGAACACAAGCTAGGACTGAAACCAAGTGTTGAGACTGATCGAATCCAAATGCTGAGTCTGATTGAACTAAATCTGCTGGACCAGAACTGGACTGAACCAGAACTATTTGGCTTGACTGAGCTGAACCACGCGCAGAAGCTGGCTTGACTGAGCTGAATCACGCGCAGCCAGAACAAAAGGGAGCGGCGACGCGAGAGTTAGGGCATCGATCGGCAGAGGGGATCACACACACGCGATTCATCCAATCCACCTTCACCGCCGGCGAGCCAATCCACCTTCATCGTCGCCGGCCGGTATCCACATCCACCTTTTCTCTTTCGGGGTTCAGAGAGAAGAGATCACGGGTTCTCTTTCGGGGTTCGGAGAGAACTTCCCTCCATTTTCATCACCGGCGACCACAAGCTAGGCTTTGGGGGTTCCGAGCTTCAGCCAAATGTAGCCGTCGCAGCCATCCATCTCCACCGCAGCTTTCTCTTTCGGGGTTCGGAGAGAAGCCGTCCATTTCCTTCACCGCAGTTTTCTCTTTCGGGGTTCGGAGAGAAAACGATCAACCATCCTTCTCCCGAAGCCGACGATCAAAAATTTTTACTGCATTTCTTTCTTCTGTTTTTCTTTGCAACAATTGTCTTCACCGCAATTTCATTACAGCAATAGTTTCTTCATAGTCTACTTCCTTCACAGTTTCAATTCCAGCAGAATTTCATCAATTTCGGCAGTTTTTTTCAATTCCAGCCTTTAGTTCAATTCCAGTTTTTTTTACAGCAGTATCAAATTTGAATTTGTGTGTTTCAAATTGTGTGTTCAAATTCCAGCCTCTTCACAGAGTTCTTCGCAGCAGAATTCCTCATCAGTTCGAGCAGTAGCTTTATTTTCCTATCAGCAGCAGCTTCAATTTCCTTCACAGCAATTGAGTTTCCGTAGCTTCTTTCACAGCAGTGCCATTTTTCCAGTAGCCCTTCACAGCTTCCTATCAGCAGTAGCTTCATCAGAATTGAATTGGTTTAATTTGAATGTTATGTGTGTTTGAGATAGCTGTTGAATCTTGTATTTGATGAACTTCCTCAATTCAAATGGCACGCACCTTTGTCATTTTAATCCATGCTCATCATGTGTTTGATGAATTGCCTCTTTCATTAATGGATTCTAATTTGAATTTTTCTTATCGTAGATTTTTGTAATGTTTCATTAGTTTAATTGCTTTAGGTTCAGTTGATGGATTTTCATTAATTGCTTCATTAGTTTAATTGCTTTCCTATTGTAGATTTTCATTAATGGATTCAGTTTGATGCAATTAGGTTAGGTTTCATTTATGTTCAGTTCCCTAAATGCTTTACCTTATGTTTCTTTTAATTCTCTTGCAAGTATAGTTTAGTGAGGTTAGATTCATTACCTGCACTGTCTTTCACTTCGGTAGAACTAGATTTCATATTTGTTTTTCTATTTCTGTTTGTAGTATTAATGTTCAAATCAAACCCCAGTTTCATATCCAAAAACCCAAAAGCAATAAGATTCAATTCTGAGAATTATCATGCATTAACTACATTCGTTGGGAGACGACTCGAGTTACTCTATGCTACATTAGTTTAGAGGAATTCGGTACTTAAATTGTATTTGAAACCGTAACACGACAAAAATGGTTATCACGAGGCACTAGGCCTTCTTTGGCCGTAACCTTATTGGATCATCAACCCTTTCCTTGACAAAGCCTTTTAATGAAATTTCATTTTTAAAATTATTTTTTGAAAAATTCTGGTCTAACTGGTTTGGGTCTTGGATCGGTAGCTTCGGCTAGTTCCACCAAAACGGCTTCCCTAACGTACTATCATCTCACCACCACCCAATACTATGTTATTCAAATTTCAGTTAAGTTGGTTCAGTCCTTAAACTAACCATTCCTAAGTCTAAGCATGATAAATTGCAGAAATTAAATAAACAATCAATCGTGCAAATTGCAAACAAGAATTGAATTTTATCTAACAATAAATATTGTTTTCAATTTGGCTCCCCCTGGACTAAAGCCACGATAATGGTTTGGCAAGATGTGAATCTTGTCCTTGGGGATCCAATACTGATTTGATCCAGTTTGTTTGTTCAGGTACAGTTTAGGTACCCATGCCTGAACTTTATTTCTGGACTGATTCAGTACAGCAAAGTAGGATCTTTGTCTAGATTTGGTTCTATAGCCTAGTCCGGATCGATTTAGAACTGATTTCTGTTTTCCAAGAATCATGTCAAGACCCTTGGAACCAGAAGTGAATCGTTCTAAAGCTGATCTAAGGTTCTTAACCTGAGTTTTCAGGGAGGAATTCTCTTTCTCAAGTTTTTCAACTTGAGTAGAGATTCCTTTTTGAACCTTCTCAATTAAGGATCTAGAGTCAGCTCCCTCTTTCAGGAGTTTTACTTCCTGTCGGAGGGATTCGACTCAGAGTTTAGCTTTCGCCAAATCTCGAGAAAGATAAGAAATTAACTCATTTAACTGACTTCTAGAAAAACCACTTACCTTGATTTCGCCGTCCTCTGAAAATGTCAGTCTGCCGTCGTCCTATTCCGATTATGACTCGGTCTCAATTTCTTCTGAGGCGGTTAGTGCGAGCAAGTTCGACTGTGGGACCTCTTCTTCTTCTTCGGAGGAGGACTCGTCCCACGTTGCTTGAAGTGTCTTTTTCTTCCTCGTCTTCTTTGTTTCCTTCAGGTTGGGGCATTCGGTCTTGTAGTGGCCCTTCTTCTTGCACTCGTAACAGGTCACGTTGGGCTTGTTCTTTTCATTTGAGGGTTCAGCTGGTTCATCCTTTATTCGGCTGGCTTTCCTTCTGTTGGTTTGGTTCTTCAATTCCTTGTAGTAGTTCGGGGCCAGTTGGACCAGCTTAGGTCGATCTCCTTCGTCTTCTGAGTCTGAGTCTGAATCAGACTCGGGTGCAGGTTGAGGTTTCTTCTTGGATACTTTTTCACTTTACCTGCAATAAAGGCAATACCTTTCTCGGCCAGGGTGCAGTTAGTCTGCTCATGCAATTCAAGTTCTGAAAATAGTTCATCTAGTTTAATTTTTGAAAGGTCCCTTGAAACCTTGTATGCATCTACCATGGATGCCCACAAGGTATTTCTCGGGAAAGCATTCAGAGCGTACCTTATCAGGTCACGGTTTTCTACCTTGTGACCGATTGTGTGTAGTCCGTTCATTAGTTCCTGAATTCAGCGTGGAGTTGAGTTGCTGTTTCGTTGTCGTTCATCTTGATCGTATACAGCTTGTTCAGGAGGAGATCTCTCTTGCTGATCCGAGTGTCTGAAGTTCCTTCGTGCAGCTCGATCAGTTTCCCCCACAGCTCCTTGGCACTGTTGAATGGACCCACCCGGTTTGGCTCCTCTTTTGTTAAGCCGCATTGGAGGGCTTGGGTCGCCTTTGCATCAGCTTCAATCTTCCGTTTCAGAGCGGTGTCCCACTCTGTGTAGGTCTGAGGTACTCCTTCAGCATTCTTTGGAATCTCCAGTTCGGACTGGATGATTATCACATGTCCACCTGAGTTTTCAGGTGGACCTCCATTCTGCTCTTCCAGTAGGAGAAGTCCTCCCCACTGAAGAGAGGTGGTCTTGCAGTGCTGAAACCTTCTTGCATGACCATTTTATCTGAAAAGTAAACTAAAAGGAAAGAAAATATCCCAAGACTTGGTCTTGGATTAGTAGTGCGGGAAGTAAAAGAAAAATATTTGTCGAGGGATGTTGCACCAACCTCGATTAACGAGAAAAATTTCGAACGAAAAAAATATTAAAAATATTTCGTAAAATTCAAAAAAATCTCAAATTGGTGGTTGCACAAAATTTTAGCTTCCCCGCTCTGATACCACTTGTTGATCGAGAGAAACGATAGAGGGGGGGTGAATATCGTAAAATGTTCGGATTCGTAAAAGAGAATTAGCAGCGGAAATAATTAAAGTAAAACACACGCGAACACCAAGATTTTACTTGGTTCGGAGTCGCGGTCGGCTCTTACTCCAAGGCCCACGGTCGTTGACCGTTTACTGCGGGCAATTCTATATGCGCAAAAAGTTTACAGAAATAGATTACAAGATTAGTACAGTAAACTAAAAGAAAGCCGCTCTTAGTTACCGACATCCGGAGTAGATCGTATTTTCGAAGCAGAGGGACGTCGTCGGCGCTTGTAGCTCGAGTCGGGAGGTTTCCGAGATAGAGCGCTGGAGCAGAAGAGCGTGAATGTGTTGGAAGAATTGTTGTCCTGAAGCCTTGGGGTCGAGGGCCTTTTTATAGCCCCTGGGGCACCCGGAACGTTGGGGGCGGCCCCCCCCCACGTGTCATTTGATCCGAGCTCCTCTCGGTCAGCTTTGATCCCTTCAAACTCGGGATCAGACTTTGATGGGGGCGCCCGGGACGCTCGGGGCGCCCGGGTTGACTCTTATCCGTTGGCTTCTCGCTGGCTTGCCTCTTATCCGCTTCGTTAGCTTGAGCTCGGGGCGCCCGGACCATCCGGGGCGCCCGGGAACATGGAGGCGCCTGGAGCACGGGGGCGCCCCGCCCATGAGCTGTCGAAGCGTACATTTGCTCCACTTCTTTTTGTATTCACCTTGGGGGCGCCCGGGACACTCCGGGCGCCCTACTCAGCTTCTGCCTCACTCCTTTGAGGCTCTCTGAGCTGCAGACACTCGTTCCTTCGGTCCTGCATCTAGGGTTAGTCCAATATAACACAGAGCAATAATATGTTAGTTTTATACAGCCTTAGATGTCTTGGTTCTGACTTTGGGTCTCCAAAATGGAGCCCTAGGTCGAACCGACGCCTACTGTTCCCTCGACGGGGAACGGGTCCTCACCTACTCCTCTCGGGAGAATTTACCTGATGCCAACCGGCTCCTCCGGTTGGACTTTTGCCCAGTAGTCCTTCGCCAGGTGCCTAGCTGTCCTTCGCCAGGTCTTCAGTACCAAGCTGTCCTTCGCCTGGTGCCTAGCAGTCCTTCGCTAGGTCTTCGTCTCCTAGCAGCCCTTCGCTAGGTGCCTAGCGGTCCTTCGCTAGGTCTTCGTCTCCTAGCAGCCCTTCGCTAGGTGCCTAGCGGTCCTTCGATAGGTCTTCGTCTCCTAGCAGCCCTTCGCTAGGTGCCCAGCGGTCCTTCGCTAGGTCTTTGTATCCTGGCATTCCTTCGCCAGGTGCCTAGCAGTCCTTCGCTAGGGCTTTGTATCCTGGCGGTCCTTCGCTAGGTCTTTGTATCCTGGCATTCCTTCGCTAGGTGCCTAGCAGTCCTTCGCTAGGGCTTTGTATCCTGGCATTCCTTCGTCAGGTGCCTAGCAGTCCTTCGCTAGGGCTTTGTATCCTGGCAGTCTTTCGCCAGGTGCCTAGCAGTCCTTCGCTAGGATTTTTCCTGCACACTTGAGTAACATGTTAGATAAACATTATATCTTAACTTTTGAACCCTTTTGCCATTATCAAAACATAGGTTCGGCTTGGGTACTTTCTGCACCAACAGTATGGTTTTAACAGCTCTCGGGCATCTGCAGCACCCGACCAAGCCTAATCACCTTGGACATCCGCAGCACCCGGACAAAGCCTACTCATCTCGGGCATCCGCGACACCATGAGGCAATAGGGTTTTAACAACTCTTGGTCGGGCACCCGTATCACCCGGACCAAACCTACTCATTTCGAGCATCCACATCACGTGAGGTAGTAGGGTTTTAATAGTTCCTGGTCGGACATCCGCAGCACCCGGGCCAAGCTCACTCATCTAGGGCATCCGCAGCACTGCGAGGTAGTAGGGTTTTAACAAATCCTGGTCGGGCATCCGCAGCACCCGGGCCAAGCCCACTTACTTTGGGCATCCGTAGCACCTCGAGATAGTAGAATTTTATCAGTTCTTAGTCGGGCATCCGCAACACCCGGACAAAGTCGACTCACCTCGGGCATCCACAACACCGCGAGATAGTAGGGTTTTAACAGCTCTTGGTCGGGCATTCGTAACACCCGGACCAAGTCTACTCATCTCAGGCATCCGCATCACCACGAGGTAGTAGGGTTTTAACAGCTTCTGGTCGGGCATCGGTAGCACCCGGACCAAGCCTACTCACCTCGGGCATCCGCAACACCACGAGGTAGTAGGGTTTTAACAGCTCTTGGTCGGGCATCCGTAGCACCCAGACCAAGCCTACTTACCTCAAGCATCCGCAACACCGCGAGATAGTAGGGTTTTAACAGCTCTTGGTCGGGCATCCACAGCACCCGGACCAAGCCTACTCACCTCGGGCATCCGCGGCACCACGAGCCAGTAGGGTTTTAACAACCCTTGGTTGGGCATCCGCGGCACCACGAGCTAGTAGGGTTTTAACAACCCTTGGTTGGGCATCCACAGCACCCAGACCAAACCTACTCACCTCGGGCATTCGCGGCACCATGAGGCAGTAGGGTTTTAACAGCTCTTGGTCGGGCATCTGCAGCACCCGGACCAAGCCTACTCACCTCGGGCATCTGCAGCAACACGAGGCAGTAGGGTTTTAACAGCTATTGGTCGAGCATCCGCAGCACTTGGACTAAGCCTACTCATCTCGAGCATCGCGACACCATGAGGCAGTAGGGTTTTAATAGCTACTGGTCGGGCACCCGCATCACCTGGACCAAACTCACTCACCTCGAGCATCCACAACACCGCGAGGTAGTAGGGTTTTAATAGTTCCTGGTCGGGTATCCGCAGCACTGGGGCCAAGCTCACTCATCTCGGGCATCCGCAGCACCGCGAGGTAGAAGGGTTTTAACAGCTCCTGGTCGGGCATCCGCACCACCCGGGCCAAGCCCACTTACTTTGGGTATCCGCAGCACTGCGAGATAGTAGGATTTTAACAATTATTGTTCGGGCATCCGCAACACCCAGACCAAACCCACTCACCTCGGGCATCCATAACACCCCGAGGTTGTAGGGTTTTAACAGCTCTTGGTCGGGCATTCGTAACACCCGGACCAAGTCTACTCATCTCAGGCATCCGCATCATCGTGAGGTAGTAGGGTTTTAACAGCTCCTGGTCGGGCATCCGCAGCACCCGGACCAAGCCTACTCACCTCGGGCATCCGCAACACCACGAGGTAGTAGGATTTTAACAGCTCTTGGTCGGGCATCCGCAGCACCCAGACCAAGCCTACTTACCTCAGGCATCTGCAACACCACGAGATAGGAGGGTTTTAATAACACTTGGTCGGGCATCCGTAGCACCCAGACCAAGTTTACTCACCTCGGGCATCCGCAGTACCATGAGGTAGTAGGGTTTTAACAGCTCCTAGTTGGACAAAGGAGTGAGCCCCTTTCTTTAAGGTCCCCTGATTGTATCCTCTACCTATACTTGTATTCCGTACTTTCTTGGGATGCCATTGAAAATGTATTTAACTCAGAAGTAAAGAAGGAAACTTATTACCTCTGTCATATAAGTTCTTCTAGCAATGAATATATATCATATTTGCCTCCAGTATCTGATGGCGTCGTTTCTAGCCCGATAAGCTTATGGGTTGATTGCTGGTCGGGCATCCGCAGCACACTGACCAGTTCTCCTTACCTTTGATATTCACTGCACCGTGAAGTAGTAGGGGTCAAGCAGCTATTGGCTAAGCATCCGTAGCGCCTTGACCAAGCCTACTCACCTCAGGCATTCGCAGCACCACGAGGTAGTAGGGTTTTAACAGCTCTTGGTTGGGCATCCGTAGCACCCGGACCAAGCCTACTCACCTCGGGCATCCGCAGTACCATGAGGTAGTAGGGTTTTAACAGCTCCTAGTTGGACAAAGGAGTGAGCCCCTTTCTTTAAGGTCCCCTGATTGTATCCTCTACCTATACTTGTATTCCGTACTTTCTTGGGATGCCATTGAAAATGTATTTAACTCAGAAGTAAAGAAGGAAACTTATTACCTCTGTCATATAAGTTCTTCTAGCAATGAATATATATCATATTTGCCTCCAGTATTTGATGGCGTCGTTTCTAACCCGCTAAATTTATGGGTTGATTGCTGGCCGGGCATCCGCAGCATCCTGACCAGTTTTCCTTACCTTTTGTATTCACCGCACCATGAAGTAATAGGGGTCAAGCAACTCTTGGTCATGCATCCGCAGCGCCTCGGCCAAGCCTACTCACCTCTGGTATCCGCAGCACCGTGAGGTAGTAGGGTTTTAATAGCTCCTGGTTGGGCATCCGCAGCACCCGGACTAAGCCTACTCACCTCGGGCATCCGTAGCAGCACGAGGTAGTAGGGTTTTCACATCTCTTGGTCAGGGCATCTGCAGCACTGGACCATGCCTACTCACCTCGGGCATCCGCAACACCACGAGACATTAGGGTTTTAACAGCTCTTGGTCGAGCATCCGTAGCACCCGGACTAAGCCTACTCATCTCGGGCATCCGCGGCACCATGAGGCAGTAGGGTTTTAACAGCTCCTGGTCGGGCACCCGCATCACCCGGACCAAACCTACTCACCTCGAGCATCCACATCACTGCGAGGTAGTAGGGTTTTAATAGTTCCTGGTCGGGCATCCGCAGCACCCGGGCCAAGCTCACTCATCTTGGGCATCCGCAACACCACGAGGTAGTAGAGTTTTAACAGCTCTTGGTCGTGCATCCGCAGCACCCAGACCAAGCCCACTAGGGCATCCACAGCACCGCGAGGTAGTAGGGTTTTAACATCTCTTGCTCGGGCATCCGTAACACCCGGATCAAGTCTACTCACCTTAGGCATCCGCATCACCGCGAGGTAGTAGGGTTTTAACAGCTCCTGGTCGGGCATCTACAACACCCGGACCAAGCCTACTCTCCTCGGGCATCCGCAGCACCCGAACCAAGCCTACTCACCTCAGACTTCTGCAGCACCGCGAGGTAGTAGAGTTTTAACAGCTCTTGGTCGGGCATCCGCAACACCCAGACCAAGCCTACTCACCTCGTGCATCCGCAGCACCACAAGGCAGTAGAGTTTTAATAGCTCTTGGTCGAGCATCCGCAGCACCCGGACTAAGCCTACTCACCTCGGGCATCGCAACACCACGAGGTAATAGGGTTTTAACATCTCTTGTTCGAGCATTCGCAGCACCTTGGCCAACCCTACTCACCTCGGGTATCCGTAACACCAGGAGGCAGTAGGGTTTTAACCGGCAAGTACTTGGTGTTCTTCAAGTAATATTTCATTTACTTCTTTACTTATTGAACTGCAAGGTAGTGCCAACAAAAATACAAGTTGTATGTAAGCTACTTAAAATCTCACCGAGTACGATAAGGTCAGAGACGATTGACATGTCATGACCTCTCCAGCCCCTTGCCTTTGTCATCCTCTAGATAGTATTTGCCTCATGTGAGCTTTCTGGTGATGATGTAGGGTCCGCCTCACTGAGGCTCCAACTTCCCCTGGTCACCGACTGGCTTTATCCTTTTCCAGACCTTATCTCCGACTTCAAAGCTCTGGACGATCACTCGGCGATTGTAGGTTTGTTGCATACGTTGCCGGTATGCTTCAAGCTTGGCGGCTACTTTATCACGAACCTCTGACACGTGATCTAGGTTGATCAGCCGCTCTTGATCATTGTCCTCTTTGTTATAGTGCTGCCGCCGGACGGACTCCTCACCTACCTCCACCGGAATCACGGCCTCAGCTCCATACACCAGCTGAAAAGGACTTTGGTCGATTTCTTCTCGTGGAGTGGTACGATAGGACCACAAGATGCTAGGGAGCTCTTTGACCCAGCTACCTCCAACGTGATCTAGCTTTATCTTGAGTCCTTTGAGGATTTCCCGGTTAACAACTTTGTCTTGTCCATTGCCCTGCGGGTACGCGACCGACGTGAAGGCCTGGCGAATACCTAGCCCCTCGTACCATTCCTTGAGTTTGCGCTCGGCAAACTGTCTTCTATTGTCCGACACCAGTTTGTGAGGGATGTTATATCTGCAGACAATATTCCTCCATAGGATCTTTATCATAGCGGCCTCCGTGATGTGTGTTACAGGCTTAGCTTCCACCCATTTGGAAAAATAGTCTATGAGAACTAGCAGGAACTTCTTTTGCTGAGGTCCGATGGGAAATGGGCCTACAATGTCCATTCCCCACTGATCGAATGGCAGGGCATTGTGGAGACTCGCAGGGGCTCACTAGGTCGATGAGTCACATGCTGATGTCTCTGGCAGGCCTTCCATCTGGCCACGAATTTGAGAGCGTCGGCCTGCAGAGTAGGCCAAAAGTACCCTGCTAGGATCATCTTCCTAGATAGAGACCTCCCCCCAATGTGGCTTTCGCAAATGCCTTTATGTACTTCTCGCATCACATAGTCAGCTTTCTCTGGCCCGACACATTTGAGGAGTGGTCGAGTAAAGGCTCCCCTGTATAGTTGATCTCCAACTAATGTGAATCTGGCAGCCCGGCGATGGAATAGTCAGACTCCTTGGTCCATACTTGGAGCATTCCCGTTACGTAGGAACTCCACATACGGATCTCTCCAATCGGTTACGGTATTGCCTTCAACATCTTCTCCAATCTGAGCTATAGTCTCTTCAGGGGCACTAGGTTCGTCTAGCTACCAGGCCGAGATGGAGCTAGCTAACTTGGCTAGCTTATTTGCCTACATTGTCTGCCCGGGAGATCTTCTACAGGATAACCTCCGTGAAAGAAGCTTTTAGCTGCTCATAGAGGGCTACATACCTCTGCAGACGTTCACACTTTATTTCGAAGTCGCCCTTTATTTGCTATGCCACTAGCTAAGAGTCCGAATGTACAACGACCTGAGTAGCTCCCACATGTTTGGCTGCTTGCAGGCCTGCTAGGATCGCCTCGTATTCAGCTTCATTGTTGGTGGTTTTGAAGTGAAGTCAAATAAATAAATGTAATGTATCCCTGATAACTAGCATTTTATGATATTATATTTGCTCATTTACTTAACATTTTTTATCCTCTCGTACGTTTAAATCATGTTTATATCATATTTTACGATTAGGATTTATTTTTGGAGCTCATTATAATTTTCTCTAAAATTTGACATTATTTCATAATTTTTGTAGGGAATTAAAGATGAACCTTGGACCAAGGCTTGGATCAAAGTAATTGGATCCAATGCTAGTGTTGAGGAGCTTTGTTCAATTTAAGCATGGTCTAATTTGAAGGCTTGGTTCAATTCAAATGAAAATGGTTTACTTCATTCAACGCAATTTGGATCCAAGAAGAGGAAAGCTCAAACCCATCCAAAAGCCCATCAACATCATCCAATCCTTAAGCCCAATTACAACCCTTATTGGATTCGGATCTAAATTTCTTACTCCTCTCCTCAACCCAAAATCCGAAAACCCAATAAGAAACCCTTCCTTTTCTTTTCCTCACGCCATCGCACAAGGGGGCATCGCGATCGACTCCACCAAGGGGCCGGCGACGCTATACACCCACACCACCGCCGACCTTCACTTCTCCTTCTCCCTCACATCTCCTCAAGCTTCTTTCATCTTCCTTCATCCATATCCGCATCCGGCAGCTCGCTTCCGAGTCCCACCTCATCATTGCCGGCCGACCAAGCTCTTCTTCTTCCCCGTCCAACCCATCGACAACCTCCACCTCATTCACGTCCCTCAACTCACGGATAGAAACAACATCTTTCCTTCCACACCAAGATTTCGGATTGCTTCCTCCTCAAGCTCCGGCCATCTCCTCTTCGAGTTAGAGGAGGAGGAACTACTAGCCCCTTTTGGAGCTCCTTCATCCGAGCTTTGATCAGCCCGCTTCCGAAGATCCGTCCGCAAGCTTGGGTTCAGTTGTCCGATGAGTTGGTTGTGCCTTTTCTTTAGAGTGGTGATTGTTGATGTGTTGATTAATATTGAGTTTATTGTTGATTTGTAATGACATTAACCTCCCATATTTGAAATTCAATATTTTAGGCTTGGATTGGTAGACACATATTAGGTGTTTGATGTAATTTCCCAATCATTTTTGTTACTTTAATTGTTCAACTTAGGCTAGTTTAAATTCTTGCAATGCATTTCTTATTGAATGGTAGTTAGTTATGTTTGTTCTTTTCTTAATTAAGAGAAATTAGGTTAGATTAGGTTTCGTTCCATGCTTAGTTTCATTAATGCTTTACTTCATGTTGCCTTTTATTTTCTACAATTATAGTTAGGTTAGACTTAGCTTTTATTACTCGTATTATTATTATTATTTTTTGTTCTTTAGGTGTAGTTTCATTAAATGCGTTGTTATTTTGTTGCTTAGTCTTAGTACTTAAATCCAAACCCCGAGTTTAATATCCAAAATCCAAAAGCAATAACTTGGAATCCTAGGATTATTAATCTATCATTACATTCCTTAAGAGAGACGACTCGAGTTACTCTATACTACATTAGTTTAGAGGAGTTCGACACTTTAATTGTATTTGATACTCGTGGTACAATACGCGGGTCCATCAATCCCCCCGGGGGGGAGACCATTAACACTTCACTCCGCTGTGTCTGCTGTTGGAAGACCTGTCTACATAGATCTTCCAGACTCCTTCGGCCTCGGGCTCGGGGATAGATTCGAGCATGAAATCCGAAAGAGTGTGTGCCTTGATGGCAATGCGAAGCTGGTACTCAATCCCATACTCGCTCAGCTCCGCAATCCACTTGATTAGTCGACCCGAGGCTTCTAGATTGGTGAGAACTCTTCCTAGTGGGCTATTGGTGAGAACCACAATTGGGTGTGCTAAGAAGTGTGGTTTGAGCCTCTGGGCCATTAAGACCAGGGCGTAGGCCAACTTCTCCATCATGATATAGCGTGTCTCTGCATCCTTCAAAAGGTGTCCGAAGAAGTAGACTGGGTACTGCACCGTGCCTTCTTCTCGAATGAGTGCAGAGCCCACCGCTTGCTCAGCCGCGGATAGATAGACGAACAAGGTCTATCCTTCCACTGGCTTGTAAAGCATAAGGAGCTCCGCCAAGTAGGCTTTCAAATCTGCAAATGCTTTCTTGCACTGGTTGTCCCAGTTTTTTACTGTCTTCTTCAAAATCTTGAAGAAGGGCAGGGTCCTATCGGCAGACTTAGAGATGAACCTAGACAGAGTTGTAATCCTGCCATTCAACCTCTGTACCTCCTTAAAGTTATGAGGAGAGGGCATATCGAGGATGACCTTCACCTTATCGGTATTGGCCTCGATTCCCCTCTTTGTCACCATGTAACCAAGGAACCGATTGTTAGGATCGATGCCGTACGCTAGAGGGGGGTGAATAGCATTTTTCTTTGATTCTTTCAACCTACGTTGTTAGTTTGCACAGCGGAAATACAAGATAATAAAACCAACAACAAAGAACAAACGCTAACAAACCAGGTTTAGTTGGTATCCACCCCGGTCGGGTGACTAATCCAACAATCCTTCGGCGGATCAAACCCCGGATAACCTCCGGCTATCACGTGTCGCTCCTTGTGGGTGGAGAAACCTCACCACAACACCAAACAAAGCTCTGGACACGAAGACTACTAACTTGCCCTTAACCAAGACAAGTTTCGTCAAGAAACTCAGCCACCACGAAGTCCTCTTTAAATAGGACTCAGGGCTGATTTCTCGCTACCAGTCGACTGCCCCCAGGGCAGTCGACTGGTGCTAGTCAAATTCGACCGTTGCACCCCAACGTTCGAATTCTCAGCCAGCTCACCAGCCACCTACCAGTCGACTGCTCCCAGGGCAGTCGACTGGTCCAGGCCTGAGACCATTCTGTGAGTTTTACCAGTCGACTGCCACAATGGCAGTCGACTGCCCTACTCACACACCTAGGGTTTTCCTTCCCGAGTACACATCTCTCAGCACTCGACCCTAGGACTTTCTCGAGTACAATCACACGACACTCGTACCCTCACGACTCGACTGACTCTTCCTCCGCAGCCTCGACTGTTGCCTTCGCGCCCTCTTCATCTTCGGCTCCCGTCCCTCGGATGCACGCAAGCCTCCAGCTTGCCTCCATGCCATCCTTCACGCATGCCTCGAAGTCCGCGCCCATCAGCTCATCGTCCTTGCTGTCCAAAGTCCCTCGGATGCGCACGCAAGCCTCCAGCTTGCCTCCATGCCATCCTTCACCGTACCGAGGCCGTCCTGTCAAGTCTATACATGTGTAACCTGTACAACCTGCACACTCAACATACACATATAAGAATACAAGGGAAAACCTAACTTAAACCCTTTGCCCAAACATCAAAACCTATGGTCACTCCGGACCATCTTAGGGCTGATTGCTCCAACAATCTCCCCCTTTTTGATGTTTGGCAATCCGTTTAAGTTAGGGAAATAAGATAGTAGTCAATAGCAACAACCATGCTAAACAAATGCATATGCAATGCAAAAATGGATCCTATCCCAAGGTATCCCACACCTAACCCTCCAAGTTAGGAATTTTACACCTAGCTCTCCGAGCTAGAATTTTCACCACCTAACCCTCCAAGTTAGGATTTTCCCACACCTAGCCCTCTAGGACATTTACCACCTAACCCTCCAAGTTAGGATTTTCCAACACCTAGCCCTCCATGCTAGGACTTTTCTCACCTAACCCTCCAAGTTAGGATTTTCTAACAAATCGGGCTTTTTAAAGCTTCTCCCAAGCTCCCCCTTACACTGGACTTACAAAGGCTTTTTAAGAACCTCTCCAAGGTTCCCCTTACGTCAATAATGGAGCAACCATACTCCCCCTTAAACTCAGCTCTCCCTAAACCTAGGGTTTCATGCAAAGGTAAGTTTTGTTTCCCAACTTAAACCCAAACTTCTCTCTCCCTTTGTCATACATCAAAAAGACCCCAATAATTACCCAATTATTGGTTCTTTTAATCCCTAATGGTCCTAAACATAGTGTACTAACCCCCCATACACTTGTTTTTCATCATTTGGACCCCAAAACAGCTGCTGATACAAAAATTGGCCTTTACCAGTCGACTGCCAAAATGGCAGTCGACTGATACTCTGAAAGTCTGAAATTTCAGCATTTCTGACGAAATTCAGAAATGCGCCAAAAATTCCACAAATCTCCGAAGATTCCCAAATTTTGTGGAGAGGTTTGTGGTACCCATACCTACTTGGGAAAAATACATTCCAAAATGTATCTATCACAATTCCCAAGTTTGACACAAAACCCAAAAACTAGCAAAAAGGTTCACTCAAACCTTAACCAAAAGTCCTAATTTTGGTTTCCCCTTGATGTCTCTGCCCATGTCAACCCACAATGTGTCCTTAGCATTGATTTACATGGCAATTACACACCAAAAACTAATTTTCATGTAATATGACCCCAATGTCATATTTCCATGCATGAAACTCAATAACACCGTGCCAAAATCTAAAAATTGAGACTCAAGTCCGTCTCCAATTCTTTTGGCACATCTCATGGTCCATCTAGACCTCTAGGAGCAACCTTCCCAAGGACCATTCACCATATATCCCAAAGGCTCCTAGAGCTCCCCCTTGAGCTCTTAGCCCTAGCCACCTCCCTAGGTGACTCAACCAACACTAGGCCACATCGGTGTTCCACCGGTGACTCTTGGCCTACAAACTCAACCCTCTTAACCTTAGACACCTTGTCCTTGGTTAATTCACTCTTTTTACCTTTGGATGGCACCCCCTTGCCATCCTTAGACTTCCCCTTCTTGCCATGATCATATGCCTTCCCAGCATATTTCTTTTTGTTGGCCTTGGAAGTCTTAGATCGGTAGCCTAATCCCGATCTATCATAGTTGGGTTTCAAACTACCCAACACCATGTCTAGACCTTTAGATCCACTCTTGAATCTTTCTAAGGTCTTTTCTAAAGTATCAAGCCTTGCCCTCAAGGCTTGATTTTCCCTCTCTAAGTCCTTGAACTTGGTGTCCATATGTCCACCTTGGACATTTCTAGGCCTACCCATTTTCTTAGGTATTTGTTTCCCTCCCTTGGGGCTAATGCCTTTAGCCTTGGATACACCGGTCTTAGATTTACCATGATGCATGCTTTTCTTAGGATATGTATCTACCTTGTTATCCTTATTCCTATCATGATATTTAAAACCATGGTTATGCACAAAAAGACAATTTTCATGAAATCTAGCATGCATGGATGAATGATTTGCATTATTTCTAATATTCATGGATGGGTAATTGACATGATTCTTAGCATTCATGGAGGAACTTAAATATGAATGACAATTTAATCTAGGGTTAGGAATTACCTCCCTTACCCTTGTAGTCCCTCCTTGATGTGGGCTTCTTCTCTTCTTTCTTTCTTCTTTCTCCCATCTCCTTAGATGCTCCATTTTCTTTATTTCACCTTTCTTTGGGCACTTGGTGTGGTAGTGCCCTAGCTCACCACATGTGAAGCATCTAATCTTCATTTTTCTCTCTTGGGCTCCTCCATTCCTACAATTCATGTTAGATTTTAATCGAATGGACCCGGGTTTAGAGCGTACCTCCTTTTTACCTTTTGGGCACTTATCCTTGTAGTGCCCCTTTTCATTACACCCAAAACATGTAATGTGGTCTTTGTTCCTTGCTTTGATGGAGGTTGAGACTTCTTTAACTTTTGATGATGTGGATGCCTCTTCTTGATCCGGCATGGAAGTGGATCTCTCCTCCCCCTGAATCCTTGAGATGGAGACCTCTTCCTCTTCTTCTCTTGAGGAGGTTGACGATTCTTCACTTTCTTCTTCCTCTTCTTGAATCACGGGGTTTTTCTCCTTAGGCTCTTGAATTTTTGTAGGAGTCTCATGATACTCTTTCACCTTGCTCCATAATTCACATGCACTTTGATATGACCCTACACAACTCAAGATGTCGTTAGGTAATATATCAACTAAAATATTTGTTACCTTCTCATTGGCTCGGAATTGTTCTTGTTGCTCTTTGTCCCAATATCTAGGATGAAGCTTCTTCCCGTGCTTGTCCTTTGGAACTTCGAAGGGCTCTTCAAGCGCAATTCGGCATGCCCAATCCATTCCGAACCACGTCTCGATCCTCGCCTTCCAATATGCAAAATCTTCATTGTCGTAGGCCGGTGGTATGTAGATCTTGTCCCCAAGTGGACCTTCACCTTCCATTTCCTCTAGCGTATGCTCTCTCGGCGGTTAGTCCGATCAAGAGCGGTCCTTCACTCTGATACCAATTGTTAGGATCGATGCCGTACGCTAGAGGGGGTGAATAGCATTTTTCTTTGATTCTTTCAACCTACGTTGTTAGTTTGCACAGCGGAAATACAAGATAATAAAACCAACAACAAAGAACAAACGCTAACAAACCAGGTTTAGTTGGTATCCACCCCGGTCGGGTGACTAATCCAACAATCCTTCGGCGGATCAAACCCCGGATAACCTCCGGCTATCACGTGTCGCTCCTTGTGGGTGGAGAAACCTCACCACAATACCAAACAAAGCTCTGGACACGAAGACTACTAACTTGCCCTTAACCAAGACAAGTTTCGTCAAGAAACTCAGCCACCACGAAGTCCTCTTTAAATAGGACTCAGGGCTGATTTCTCGCTACCAGTCGACTGCCCCCAGGGCAGTCGACTGGTGCTAGTCAAATTCGACCGTTGCACCCCAACGTTCGAATTCTCAGCCAGCTCACCAGCCACCTACCAGTCGACTGCTCCCAGGGCAGTCGACTGGTCCAGGCCTGAGACCATTCTGTGAGTTTTACCAGTCGACTGCCACAATGGCAGTCGACTGCCCTACTCACACACCTAGGGTTTTCCTTCCCGAGTACACATCTCTCAGCACTCGACCCTAGGACTTTCCCGAGTACAATCACACGACACTCGTACCCTCACGACTCGACTGACTCTTCCTCCGCAGCCTCGACTGTTGCCTTCGCGCCCTCTTCATCTTCGGCTCCCGTCCCTTGGATGCACGCAAGCCTCCAGCTTGCCTCCATGCCATCCTTCACGCATGCCTCGAAGTCCGCGCCCATCATCTCATCGTCCTTGCTGTCCAAAGTCCCTCGGATGCGCACGCAAGCCTCCAGCTTGCCTCCATGCCATCCTTCACCGTACCGAGGCCGTCCTGTCAAATCTATATGTGTAACCTGTACAACCTGCACACTCAACATACACATATAAGAACACAAGGGAAAACCTAACTTAAACCCTTTGCCCAAACATCAAAACCTATGGTCACTCCGGACCATCTTAGGGCTGATTGCTCCAACACCGATCGCTCTTTATCTCGAACAGACACTTGGTCGGGTTCAACTTCAGCCGATTGGCCCTCAGGGTGGCAAAGGTCTCTTCCAAGTCAGCTACCATATCTTTACCCCTGTCGGTCTTGACCAGGATGTCATCTACATAGACTTCAATGTTCCTCCCAATCTGATATCTGAGGACCTTGTCCATCATGCGCTGGTAGGTTGCCACAGTGTTGCGCAATCCGAAAGGCATGACGTTGTAACAATATGTGTCGTCTGCCATCACAAAGCTGACTTTTTATTGGTTTTCAGGCGCGAGAGGAACCTGGTGGTACCCCTGGTAGGCGTCCAACATGGAAATGAACTCACAACCAGAAGTAGAATCTACTAGTCTATCTATACGAGGCAGAGAGTAGCAGTCTTTAGGGCAGACTTTATTGAGATCTCGAAAGTCAATACACACCCGCCATTTACCCCCAGGCTTAGGGATAAGAACTACATTAGCTAACCAAGTCGGGAATTAAACTTCTCTGATATGGCCAGCCTTCAGAACTTGGTAACTTCCTCTCTGATAGCCTTATCCTGCTCGGGTGCAAAATGTCTTCATCTCTGCTTTACCGGTCGAGCCCCAAGGGTCACATGCAAATGATGCATGACCAAGGCTGGGGGGACTCCTTGGATCTCCTCAGTAGTCCAAGTGAACACGTCCCGATGACTCTGCAAGCAGTCGATCAACCGAGTTTTCAACTTCGGTGGGAGGTCAACAACAATCTTTGTAACCCCCCCCCCCCCCCCCCCGCGCCCGCGTTTGGTGAGGGTATATTTGAGCTTCTTCACTCTCGACCTCTGTCCGTTCTTCTCTGGATTCTTCCTCCTCTCGAGGGTTGGCAAGATCAACTTGAAGAGCTTCTTCAACCTTGAGGTTCTTGCGGGCTTCTGATCTGACCTCCCCACTGTAACATCGTCGGGATGCCAGCTGGTCTTCCTTGACCTCGGCTACTTGTTCGCCCACCGGGAACTTGATCTTTTGGTGATAGACTGAGACCACTACCTGGAACACACTGAATGCGGGGTGTCCGAGGATAGTGTTGTAGGATGAGGGTGCATCCACGACCAGGAAGGGAGTCCTCCTCGTCCGCTCCAGCGTGTCATCTCCTAATGACAGAGATAGGGAAATTTGGCCTATCTACTGCACCCGGTACCCCGTGAAGCCGAAAAGTGGAGTAGATACCGGCCGTAGCTCGTCCCCGCCGATATGCATCTGGTCCAGGGCTGCCTTGTACAAGATGTTTATAGAACTACCTATATCCACGAAGACACGCTTAGCCTCATAATTAGCTATGTGTGCGAGAATTACTAAGGCGTCGTCATGAGGCGTCTCCACGTCCTCCACTTTATCTGGACCGAATGAGATGACAGGGCCTCTGCGCTGGCTACTGCTCATTCCGATGGGGTAATTCTCCAACCTTCGGGTATGAGCCTTCCTTGCCCGGTTTGAATCTCCTCCAGTAGGACCTCCGGAGATCACTCCTACGTGGCCCGAAGGAGGGCCTCGCACAGGGGCCTTGTCCTTCCTGGGGTCTCGCTCAAGAGAGGGGGATCGACGAGGTGCCACCTCCCAGCTTCTCCCCCTGGAACGTGATTGGGATGGTCGTCGGGGTCCTTCACCTCCTGATAGCCGTTCGCGAGGAAAAAGACTCCTTCTCGGGGACCTCCGGCGATACCCCGTCTTCCTCCATCGTTTCCGGAGCTTGCTATCTGCTTTCTCCGCCATCCTCTTCTTCAGAGCGTGACACTCTTCTGTGGAGTGCGTGGTACTGCCATGAAAATCATAGTACTTCTTCGGCGGTTCTGGTTCTTGAGTGTCTAGCGTCTCTACGAGCATTTTCTTACCGGTCTAGTGATCTCTCTCTGACCGAGAGTCTTTTGCCTGACCCGGTGCTGGTGGTTCCTTTCTCTCAAACCGGATCAAGATCGGTGCAAGAGCTCCGGCTGGTTCTTTACGGCGGGCCTGCTGCACTTCTTCGCCATTGACATGCTTAACTGAGCGCCCCAGCAAGTCGTCGAAGCTAGTTTGCGGCTTCTTCACCAATGATCGGAAGAAGTCTCCCTCGGAGAGACCCTGCGTGAAGGCGCTGACCAGGATCTCCGATGTCACGGTTGGCACATCCTGTGTCACTCGATTGAACCTCTGTATGTAATCATTCAGAGGTTCTTTCGCCTTCTGCTTGAGGGCGAAAAGATTCAACGCCATCTTCTGGTATCGACGGTTGCTTACAAAGTGATGCAAGAACGCAGTTTTAAATTCCAGAAAAGAGTTTATAAAACTCTGCGACAGTCTTTGGAACCATCTTTGAGGGGCTCCCGATAATGTGTTCAAGAACACACGACACTTAACACCATCTGTATACTGGTGCAAAAGGGCAGCATTCTCGAATTTACAAATGTCATCCTCAGGATCCGTCCTCCCATCGTAGTCAGTAATTCCAGGCCTGCGAAACTGCTTTGGCATGGGATCTTCCACCATTTCCAGTGAGAAAGGGGTAGATGGTGCCCTTTGGAAGTCCTTAGGTTCCTCCCTCTTCCCTAGTCCTTCTTCCTATTTCAATGCGTTGGAGGCAACTGAGTTGGCCTTCTCTAAATCTCCCAGAAAGTCCAATCAGTGCACAGGAACTGTTTTACCGTGTCCCTGACGGACCCGAAATGTTATGTTAAGTTGTCACGAATTGTGGGACCATCAGAATTTAGAATTTATAAATGAATGCTGGAAACCCTTTTTGCAATCAAAGAAGAAAAGCGTAGTAAAGTGGCCACAGGTTGTATTTTTCCTCGGGACTAGTTGATGTTGTTTGATTCGAGCTTGTGTTTAGGTGTCGTTGAGAATTTTGGGTTTCAAATTATAAATCTGGGTTTTGGGTTGAAATCATGAATGAAATCACAATAAAAAGAAAGGAAACTTAACAAGGGAGCTTAACAAGTGATGGCAAGTTATAGCTCAACCAAGGGAAAACTTAATCTACCAATGCACTAAACCAAATGTGAAAAACCAAATTGATCCTAGGCGCAATCCAAATGCTAAGCAAGTGCATCTAAACAGGGCTGCAATCTTAAGTTGAAGTTAGTGCAAGATTATAAACCCAATTTCAGGACTAAAGACTTGATACAAAATAAGGATTTGAAACAACTTGATACTCAAATGTTCAAACTTATGTGCCAAAAACAAGACTTATGCTACGCAGAAATCATAAACCGACAGTTCAGCATAAACTGGTCAGTCTAGTTTTGGAAATCAAGCTCATGGTGAAGTGCTCTGCATGAAGAAGTAAAGGAATTAACAATTGAAGGCAGCAAATGCAAGACAAACTCAATGCAGAGTGGAATGTTCGGAAATGCAGTGATGATATGGATGCAGAAATTTTGGATGCAGGCACACAAATTCAGTAACCATTCATTGATACACTAAAACAAATGCTCAGAAATCAGACTGACCAGTTCCCTTTCGATTCAATTCTGCAGGATCACCATGAATACAGCTGGAATTCGATGCAGGATATGAAGGCATAATTTCTGAACTGATTTCTACAACAGATAATCCCTAACAACCAATTCAAGACTTATCATGATTCATGCAGAGATTGATTTGATACTCGAGCTAGAACTGATACGCAAAAGAGAACTGATACAAAGTTCAGAAATTCCAACTGAAAATTTCAGAATTCAACCAAATTTCAGTAATGAAAATTCAAGTGCAGAAATGGAAATCAGTTCAACACAGCTAATGCAAAACGCAGAAATAGAATGGTGCAGAAATTTGGATGCAAAATTGATGCAAGTGCAGAAACGGATGCAGAATTTCAGCACTTATTTGAATGACGAACAAGCAAACCAACAAATTGAAATCAATGCACTAATCTACCGTTCGAAAAGGACTGAGAAGAACCAAAAATTACTTGACACAACTCAGGAATTCGAAACTGTAAATGGGTTTGCAGATTTGAAACTGCAATTTTTTGCAGAAGCAGAAATTTGGCACGCAGCAATGCAGCTGAGTCCAATTTGCAGAAATGGATACAGGCTTTGGAAATGAAACAAACTGAAAGGTAAACTCAGAAGAATAAACTTAAGCTAACTGATACAAATAAAAGGACTGAGACGCAGCAGCCCCTTGATAAGCACCATTTTATTGATTATTTTAATTGCTAAAATCCATGTTTGACCCATGTTTTTATTGCTTAATTATGATTTTACCCTAGGTTTTGGAACTTTATCTTATTTTGGACTTAATTGCAAAATTACACATTTTTGGATTATTTGGCCACTAATTTTCTGATATATTTTTGTAGGCATGAAAGGATCCTAGACCTAGGGCATACTGGGTCAAACCTGAGTCGGATGTGAACCGGATCGAATTATCAAGCCTACGATTAATCCGGGCCGTCCGATTCCAGAGCGGCTAGATCTGAGCCATCCGGGATGATCTGAAGCAATCCGAGCTAGGGTTAGGGTTGATCAAGCTCTATGATCAAGATCTGAAGGTTTCATCCCAATCAGAGCTCAATCAACCGTTGGATCAAGCAAGGAGGGCTCTAGAGCGTCCATTCACAGATAGAGTTGATCTGGACCATCCGTTGCATATCTGGAGGATCCGAGCTACCACAAGGCAGATCCTGACCCCAGATCATCATCATAAAAGTTTGGCTCAAATCAGATCAAGATCTACCGTTGGATTTCATCAAAGCAATCTGAGCCGTCCATTTGTTTCTATTTAATCAGATATGCGCAGCAGCTCCTCCCCGTCGCGTCTTCTTCGCCGCAAATTTTTCCTTCAGCTGTTCTTCATTTCTTCGCTAGTTTTTCTTCAATCCAAGGGGCGCGACCCCTCAATTCCTTTCTTAGAGCATGTGTTAGGTCATTTGGAAGGTTTCATTGGTGAGGTTCTAGCTCAGATTTGCCCAAAAACAGAGCTGTTGAGAGGTTTCCGCAGTTTTGTTCAATTGCTGCCTTTGGATCGGTTGTGCTCCATTTCCATCCACCCGAGCTTCTGGAGGGGTTCCCTAGATTGCTTGGATCATCCCCAACTCATCATCAATCGCGGACACAGCTGAATTGAAGGATGCCGAATGGAAATTCAGAATTGAGCAAGCTGAGTTGGAGTTGAATCGCAGAGACAATTTCTTGATGATTTGCTGAGCTTGCGGGTTCGAGGCTCACTCTTGCTTGACGACCAAGAAGCATTTGAGCTAGGGAGTGATTGAGGAGTAGTTTCATTGGTTAATTTTAGTTCTTTAGCTGTAATGTCGTTTCTGTCATTTAATTTCAGTTTTAATTTCAGTTTCAGCTGTTTTAATCTCATTTTCTTTATTGCTTAGTAGTTGTTAGCTTACAATTCAGCCTCTTAGTTAGTTAAATTGTTTGTTAATGACTAGTTACTTTTAAATTCAGTGCATTTTCTGCTTTCCAGCTTTTGTATCAGAATTCTCTGATTTCAGCATGCGTATCAAAGCTGTCCTGTTCTACTTTGGCAATTTTCAGTTATATCTTGTGCGTATCAGTTCTTTCTCATCTTTTCCTAAGCATTAGATATGTGCCTTAGCATCTCAGTTCTTTATTTGATCTGCATTTAGGCAGTAATTGTATTTCAATGTAGGTTCTGTTTTCTGAAATTGATTTTGCATATCTGATAACCTGCTGCGTATCATTTTATTGAACCTGTTTTTGCACAACAAACCTGATTTGGTTTCTGCATTTAGTGCCCAACGAGTTTTAGTTTGCCTTCCAAGTTTTCAATGTGGTTTGTTCCAATTACATAGTATTCCATATCAATTACTGCAGTTTGTTTCAGCTTGCATGCTAGCTTTTTATTTCTGCAAAAGTCAACTACCAATGCTGCGAGTTCCTTGTTTTCAGACCAAAATCTGTATCGAATGATGTCTAATTCTTGTGAATCTTATTTGAATCTTGGATTGAAGCATTCTAGATCAGTCTTTCTGCTGATTTCGTATCCAAATTGTGGCTGCATACCTGTCTTTTTGCTGCTGCAATTCTGCCACAGATTTCTGCAATTGCTGTTTTGGCAATTTTTCATTCCAATCAGTGAATTGATTAGCCTATTGTCTGAGTATGAGTTAGAGTAATCTGAATTTCTTTTCGAGCATTGGTTTAAACAATTAATCCCAGCTTGTGCGTATCAGTTAGGTCTGCGTGCCAATTTCTGAACATTGCAGTGTTCTTGTGCAGTTTCTGAATTTTCATTCCTCCATCAGCTGTGTTGAGTGATAAGTTCAGTTTCTATTGCGGCAATTCAACTTAATATCTGCTGAATTATGTATCAACCGAAACCCAGCAAACTGATTGACTTTAGCTTGAATCTTAGTCGGCTTGTTTTGAATTTTTACATTGTATCAGTTCTTAAATTAGCAGCTCTCATTTCTGCATTCAATATCTCTGAAATTCTGCAGTTGTTTGCAATCCAGTTTGTTTGGGTCTGAGTTCTCGAGATAAAAACATTTTGTAGTGTATGTTTGAGTTCGGAAATAGTTTCTTATGCATTCAGTGCATTCTCGAATTGCAAGTTCTTTTCGGAAGTCTCAATGTGTAAATGGCTTGCACTTAGTATCAGATTTTAGCATTGGCACATATGTTTGAATAATTGTCTCAACTAAAGATTGCAGCCCTGTTTTAGATGCATTTGTTTATCAATTGTTTTACACTTGAAATCAGATTTTGCTTTCTGGAATTGGATAAGTGCATTGGTTGATTAAGTTTCTCCTTGGTTAAGTGCACAAATTGCATTGCCCTTGTTTGATTCATTGATGTAAGTTTTCTTTCGTTTAATTGTGTTTCCATTTATAATTGAACTCAAACCCAGAACTTAAGTGAAACCCAAAATCCACAAACGACACACAAACACAAGCTCGAATCACACAACGTCAACTAGTCCCTGAGAAAAATACGACCTGTGGCCCCTATATTACATTTTCATATTTTGATTGTAAAAAGGGTTTCCAGCATTTCATTTATAAATTCTAAATTTGAGGCCCACATTCGTGACACATAGTTTGGGCCCGTCACCCCTAAAGCTGATACGCAGAATGAAGGCTGATACGTAGCAGAAAACAGGATACGCAAGTAATTAAACAAGAAACCAAACTGAATTCAACTACAATTGTTAACTAACAACCAAACTAGCTAATTAACTGACATAATTGAAACTAATTGAAGCAGTAACAATTCATACAACGAAGTTAACGAATCTGAAACAAAAACAGAAACGAACTAAAGCAGTAATGGAAATTACAGCTACAAACAACTGAAATTAGCTAAATAACTAAGCCTCAATCCTCCCTAAGCTCAAATACTCCTTGTTCGTCACGCAAGGGTGAGCCTCGAACCCGCAAGCTCAGCAAATCGATGGAAACAACCCCTGCGATTCAAATCCAGCTCAGCTTGCTCAAATATGAAATTCCCATTTGGTATTCTTCAATTCAGCTGTGTCCGCGATTGATGATGAGTTGGAGATGATCCAAGCAATCTAGGGAACCCCTCCAAAAGCTCGGGTGGATGGAAACGGAGCACAACCGATCCAAAGGCGGCAAATGGAAGAGCTGCGGAAACCTCTCAACAACCCTGTTTCTTGGGCAAATTGAGACTGGAATTTCACCGAGAAGCTTTCCCACTGACCTAGCACATGATCTAAAAGAGAAATTGAGGGGTCGCGCCCCTTGGATTGAAGAAAAATGGAAGAACAATGAAGAACAGCTGAAGGAAAAGTTTGCGGCGAAGAAGACGCGACCACGCTGAAGGCAGGGAATTTCTGTTTAAGTAGCTAGCAATGGACGGCCCAGATTGATCGGATGAATCCAACGGCTGATTTTGCTCTGATCTGACCCAAACTTTCCAGATGTTGATCAGGGGTCAGGATCTGCCTTGTGGTAGCTCGGATCCTCCAGATTTGCAACGGATGGTCCAGATCAATCTCATCTTTGAATGGACGATCTAGAGCCCTCCGAGCTTGATCCAACGGTTGATTGAGCTCTGATTGGGATGAAACCTTCAGATCTTGATCAGAGTGCTTGACCAACCCTAACCCTAGCTTGGATTACTTCAGATGGTCCCGGATGGCTTAGATCTAGCGGCTCTTGAATCGGACGGCCCGGATTTAATCCTAATCTTGATATCTCGATCCGGGTCACTTCCGACTCAAGTTTGACCCAATATGCCCTAGGTCCATGAACCTTTCATGCCTAAAAAATAGATCAAAAATTTAGTGGCCAAATAATCCAAATATGTGCAAATTTGCAATTAAGTCCAAAATGAAGGTAAGTTCTAAAACCTAGGGTAATTTCACAATTAAGCAATAAAAACGTAGGTCAAACATGGATTTAAGCAATTAAAATAATCAATAAAATGGTACTTATCAGTCCCACCGGCGGTGAGACAAATCTCCGTTGTTGAGGATGCGATGTGGAGATCCTGGGGATCTCCCCTTGCCCAGAAGTCACTAGTCGTGAGGCGGCCTGTTCGATTTGGTGTTGCTCGAGCGCACCTTTAACAGCGTTGGCCACTATGTGATCCAATTCCTCTTTCGTCAGAATGATGGGTTGTCCCTCCGGCTCTACCATCGCTGTTCTTTCTGGTGCTTTGATTGATGGTTTGCCATAAATGACGTCAAACTTGTTCCGGAAGGTATCAACGCGGATGACCAGTCACCAGTGTCCAGCCCACGAGGATGATGACTAAAGGGAAGGAGCTCTCACCTTGCGATATTAACACGAGCGTTAATGGGAACACGCCGGAGGGTTTCCGGTGGAGTCCACTCCGACGCTCAAGTCAGCACTCGAGTTTGGAAGAAAATAACTAAGGAAAAGTATAAGTAAGATGAGTGTAACCCCCTTTACCTGGGGGTTGGAATATCTTATATACCTGAGGCGGCGGTCACACGTGTCTACACGTTCTTCTCCACATCCCCTTAATTGTCGGTTACTAGATAATCCTTGTAATGACCCTTGCAGCAATTAAATCCAGGTCGTTGTGATAATTAAGATTTTAATGACCGCATATTATGGGAAGGAGCTCTCACCCTGCGAGATTAACATGAGCGTTAATTGGAACACGCCGGAGGGTTTCCAGCAGAGCCGACTCCGACGCTCAAGCCAGCACTCGAGTAATAGATTTTTTTATATTTAATGATTTAATTTTCTATTAAAAATTAATAAAAGAAATCGTGTTGTCTTAATTAGTGTTCATTAATTTCATTTTAAAAGAAAATTAAATATAAAAAAATCTATTAAAAATCATTCCGATTTCGAAAATTAGAGATTTGTGTCATATTTTCATTCTGATTTTTATTATTAATATGCATCGTTTAAATATTTTTGCTCCGGTTTCAGAAAAATCATTTTTTATGACAAAATTATTAAAAAATGTTTAGATATTTTCTAGAAAGAGTATTTGTTAATCACAAGAGTTTAAAGCCTTTAATTAAACTTAATTAAAGGAGGCAAAGGATACAAAAAAAAACAAAAATAGCATTCAATTGTTTTTGCCGTTTATATAGGAGAATTGACGAAACTGCACACAACACGATCAGAGCCATGGCAGAGGTCCAACTCACTGCTCTCCTCCTCCTCCTCCTCCTCCTCGCCTTCTTCCTCTTCGGCACAGAGAGGAAGCTTTTCTCCAACTCCGGTGGCGCTCGCCTCCCGCTCGGCCCGTCGAAGCTACCCGTCATTGACAACCTCCACCAACTTCGCGGCGGGCTCCCCCACCGTGTCCTGCGTGATCTCGCCGGCGTCCACGGCCCCCTCATGCTCCTCCGCCTTGGCCAGGTCGATTTCGCCGTCGAATCCTCACGCGATGCCGCCCTGCAGGTCACCAAGAGCCACGACCTCAACTTCGCCCACCGCCCCCAGTTCCTGGCCCCTTCCATCATCTGCTATGGATGCTCCGACATCGTCTTCTCCTCCTACGGCGACTATTGGCGTCAGATGCGCAGGATCTGCGCCACCGAGCTCTTCAACGCCAAGCGTGTGAGGTCATTCTCCTCCATCCGCGCGGAAGAGGTCGCCAAGCTCCTTTGCGACGCTGCGGCGGCAGCTGCGGCCGGCCAGCCGATGAACGTGAACCGCAAGCTCAATGCAATCTCGAGCAGCATCGTTTCCCGCGCCTCCTTCGGCTTCAAATGCCATAACCAGCACGCGTTCGTCGAAACCATGAAGGAGGTGATTAAGCTCGCGTCGGGGCTTTGCGTCGCGGATCTGTTCCCGTCGTTGAAGTTCGTGGCCTCGATCTCCGGCCTCGCCTCCAAGCTGAAGAAGCTTCACCGCAAAGTGGATGAAATTCTCGTCGCGACCATCAAAAAGCACCAATCGAGCAAGAGCGAAGGGGACGAAGAGGATCTCCTCGACGTTCTACTTCGTCTACAAGACGACGGAACTCTAGAAACCCCAATCACATTCGACAACATGAAAGCTGTGATTTTGGTAACAGAACTCCAAAAAAAATCGACTTTTTGCGCAACAAATTTGGGGGAATGTCTGACCTAATTGTGTTTAGGACGTCTTCACGGGAGGGACTGAGACCTCGTCAACGGTTGTAGAATGGACGATGTCGGAGCTCGTCAGGAACCCTGCCGTGATGGCGAAGGCACAGGGGGGAAGTGCGAGAAGCGATGATGCGAAGGAAAAGCAGGCATTTCGACGAGGAAGTCATTGGCGAGCTCCATTACCTGAAGCTAGTGATCAAGGATGTTAGCCCAGACCCAAAGAATAGCACATCCAAGAATCACACCAATATGCAAGAGGAACAAAAAAAAACAAAAAAACCGAAAGAACGAAAACGAACGAATTTATTTTTCTGGAAGAAACAAACTTACAAAAAACTGAGACATTTTTCTACACACTCTTATGCTCTATTTATACAACATAAGAGATAAGAGATTAGTCATAAAATAGGAAAGACTATCACCCTAAGATCCACAAAAATAGGAATGATCCACAATAATAAGGATGATCCACAAAAATAGGAAAGACTAAGCCATAAAAATTATCAACATAAAATAAAATTAAAATGTGATGATAATGTTTGGATTAATTATTTTTCTCACATTATTCCCCCTAATCCAGACATGGCTGTAAATCACGGATACCGAGTAGTTGTCGCATGATAGCTAACTTCACTCTTGGCATTCCCCCCACCATGACAGCAACCTCTATAAGTGCATTTTGTATTGTAGATTCTCCAGACAGTTTGGGATGCTGGAGACCATCATGTGAAGCGTTGCCATCTTCCACTTCCAATGTAACCAATCCAGCAACACGATCTAAACTTGGCTAGGGACATGTATGAAGATAAGACAACACAGCACCATGTGAAGATGACGATAATGCATAACCTCTTCAAAGTAGATGTCTTGTCGTTGTACATAGCCTTTAACAACTAATCTTGCTTTGTGCTTAACAACTTTCCCATCTGAATCTTTCTTCAATTTGAACACCCAGTTTAGACCGATAGGTTTGCGGCCTAATGGGAGCTCAGTTAGGGTCCAGATCTTGTTCTTCTCAATAGATCTCAGTTCTTCCTCCATAGCTTCGTACCAGCAAGTCTCAGTTGCAGCTTCTTGATAACTTGTTGGCTCATCAGACACCATCATCATCAGCTCTTCCTCTTCTTCATCAATACCAACCACTTCCTAAGTGTTGGCGTAGATATCGGCAAGGGACCTATAGCGGACTGGCCATTCATAAGAATCGGGCGTGTTTGTTACCGAAGGCGAAGTAGTTGCATGAGCGTTCGATGATGGTGTAGATGGACTCGAGTTCGATGATGGTGTAGATGGACTCGAGTTCAATGTGTTAGTGATATCAGAGAAGTGTCCTAAGGCAATCGCCTTATGATTGTAAACATTTATTTCGATAAATGATAATTCACTATTTGAGTATACATGTTTATGTATTTGATTGGGATCTTAAACTCATCTATTGAATGTCCGCCATACAGTTCACAGCATAAGAGAATTTGTGATGGGATCACAACTAGTGATTATCTCTAAATGTGCAAATGTGAAGTGTTGGAAATATCCCTAGTCGATGAATTGATAAATACGGACATTATCAGTTCTGTTGAGACTAGCATGGGTTATTCTCTATTCAGCTGATTCTCACTGGCTGGTGACATTGGGATGTCCAGAGATAAACATGGATGCTAGTTAAGGGAACTAGTTCATTGGAGTGACTAGCTGCAAGACTTCATATGGGAATCTACATGTAGATATGTCAATGAAGATCTTACTGCGGCTTAAGTGCGATGTTCCTTTGACTTGCGGTGTTCAAGTCATCTTGGTCATAGAGACTTATACTTTGACATCTTAAGCAAGCATCTCCAAGGAGGTGTGGACCCAGGATGATCGGGTATAAGCCGAAGTGCCCGAAGATGTTTGAACAGCCTACAAAGGATTCACCACTCCTTGCGAGGAGATGTATACCCAGGCCTATCGTCGGATTGTTACTCAAAGCCTCTAGCCAGAGCATATCATGTTTAGAGTGAGAGTCTCTAAAATACATGAGAGTAATTAGAAATCCAAAGGACGAGTAAGACATTACTTGGGCTAGGTGTGACGTAGTCAGCCTAGTGGGGACTGACACTATTGACCGTGTCCAGAACCAAGTGGGTATAAGATGGTGAAGGGAATGGGGCACGATTCATTAGAGCTACTGAAGGGTTTCAGAATAATTTCTTCTGAGGTCAAACCGTTGATCTTTCGATTAATTGGGGGTCATGATGTACTACTAGGTGCCACTCATGACCGTTCTATAATTAGTTAAATTATAGACGGCCAACATAAATCGAAAGCCTATTTAGTCACACGCACTACGAGTAATCCGAGGGATTTAAAACGAGTTGAAAATTGGATTTTCCGATTAAGAGAAATAAGTCGAATCTGAGTTAGTCAGAGGCGCAATGGAAGCTAAAAATGGCTAAGTCTTTTGAAGGCTTTTTGGGCGAATTAAATGAGTTTAATTCGTGGCGGTCCGGGTTGGTTTGGCCGGCCAAAGAGGGTGTCAAAACCTTCTTTGATGGCCGGCCAAGATGGAGGAGAAAAACCAATTAATTTTGGTTTAATTAATAAAATAAATCTAGTGCGATTTATTTTATAAATTATGGATAAATAAATTTGTATATAGAAATTTATATAAATAAAATTTATAGAAATTTATTCTTTTATGGAAGATTAAAATAATCTATGAATTGGTTTATTTTAATTTTATAAAATCAATTAGGAATTGATTTTTCCATAATAAGAAAGTTTATAAATTTCTTATAAAAATTTATTCCATAATTTAAAGTGAAGAAGAATTAGTTTTATTATAAATTGGTTTATAATAAAGACTCGGTTTAAACGGAATAATTAATAAGAAAATTTATAAGATAAATTTCTTATAACTAATTCCGTTAATTCGGTTTAGAGGGAGACTTAGCAAAGGAGTTGCTACGTACTATATAAAGGAACCAAAGGCTAGCCCTTATTCCAATCAATTAATCAAGAGATTAATTACTCTCTCTCTCTCTCTCTCTTAATCTCTCCTCTCCTTCTCTTCTTCTTCCCTTAGGGCCGGCGCACCCTAGCTCCTCTAGGGCCGGCGCCCAACCAAATCCAAGAAGGTGAAGTTGCCGTGAGCATTGAAGAAGAAGGAGAACCCGAACACGAAGTAGAAGAAGCGGATAGCGACTCCTCTCTTCCGGAATACGATTCCGTTACTTCATTGGTTAGTTTTTCCATTATTTCTCTTGTCCTTCTAGTTGTGCCTTCCGAGAATCTAGTAGTTCTCGTCGGCACAAAACTCGTGACTTTGTGAAGTCATCCCGAAGAGAACTCGGCGTGGACGCGAATAGAGGCGGAGCTTCCAAGGGACGCTACGGTTGGATCTCGTCCCTTACTTCGAAATACGAGAGGTACTTGGTAAATTTGTTTACTTTTCCACAAAGTTTTATTTTATGATTATGTCAACACAATGTAAGGTTGCATGCTAGATACGAAGTTGAAATAATTTAGAAAATTATTTTATGCAAACTCTTCCGCTGCACGAAAAATTTTGAATTTTACGAACTCGTATCCTTGTCGACATGCACCCGGTCCCAACAGTGGTATCAGAGCCGGTTAGTGTTCGACTTAATCAAATAATTGTTTTGTGGAAAACTTTGTCATGATCTCAATTTCGGAAAAATTTTTCAATTATGGAAACTTTCAAATTATAATAAATTTTAGATTTAGGAATTTCAAAGTTTGGAAATCCTCATGAAATTTCGCAAACGTTTGAAATTTTCTAATTTCTGAAATTTTATAATAATTTCGAAACTTCCCATCTTTGGAAACTTTCCAATTTTAGAAATTTTTCTATTTTAGAAATTTTCCAATTTTGGAAATATGTAAGTTTCCTTTGTACCAGAAACTTACAATTATTCTGAAAATCAATTTTCGAAATCTCGCAATTTTGGGCACTTTCTTTTAAGAAAGTCTAGACAAATTCATGGACAGTTAATTGACAATTAAATTTGAATTGGTTTTTAAATTGACAACAAATTCTTTATTTTGGATTGAGCCTCGGGGAGCCGTCCAATTTAAAGTTAGTTGTTGTAATTTAATTTCCCAATTTTTAATTGAAATTGTCATGTTTGATTGGATTGAGCCTCGGGGAGCCGTCCAATTGGATTTACAACACATTATTTTTCTTTGGGTATCTGAGCCTCGGGGAGCCACCCTTAGAAAACAATTTGTTGTAATTAATTAAATCCATGAATAAAATATGTTTGAAGAGGTGATGCTCTTACATATTGTTGTCTCCAAAATTAATTAGGAAAATGGTTTCCTATAGAGTTTCTTAAATAAGATTTTCATGAAAATAATATGTGGTTGAATTAAGGGATTTGTCTCTTAATTTAATAAGATTTGATTTAGAGAAATCAAAGTCTTGAACATATTATTTCCGAAATTAATTATGACAATTTAGGAAATTGTTTCCCAAAACAATTCCTTTAATAAAGTATGAAATTATAATTAGGAAATCCGGTTCCTAATTTAATTCATGAGACTTGATAAATTAAGTCACATACATACTTTGTTAAGGAAATCGTTAGTCATGACATAATTTTATGTCATGAATGTGCTTAAAGAGAATGAGACCCAAAACCCCTTACAAAATATTAAGGCCTACACCTTCCATTAATATGGTTAGAATCGGAGTTTTGTTTCTCGCTTGGGTTGATGGACACATCCATGCCCGACTTGAACCTCAACATGTTCAAACCATGGAATTAGTTTATGAATAATATAGTTGGAGTCAGAGGTCAATCATTAGTTTTGGTTGTTGGACACATCCAAGCCTGACTAAGCGGTTGAATGAGCTCCAACCATGTTAAAACTATTTCTTGATTAATGGGTCAGCCTTAAGCTTGGAGCATCGATTTGTTGTGCCACAGCCAAGGTCGATGTAAAGAGAGGTGCAGTTGGGTGCTATGTATAATGATACGTACTTGTTAATGAGTTAACAACCCAATGTTTTATGCAAACATTCAATTAGTTGATAGCATAATGTGATAGTTACATATATGTGATGTGTAATCGGTATAATTACCTACCTTCATAGCTAAGAAGAACTTGATGGCCACAGCCATGGTTGTTCTTATCTATGGTTGGATATCAACCTATTTGGAGATGCTCCTATGATCTCCCGAATTGATAATAAGGGTGACTCAATTCGTAAAATAAATAGGATTTAATTTATGTATGTTGATACATTCTTTAATAAATCTTCTCACATAATCTCAATTTGTATTTCTAGGATAATCACTCGATCATGTCTTCTCTGAATTTGCGTTCCATTTTGGATACCAATAAACTGACTGGGCCGAACTTCATGGACTGGCTTCGAAACCTAAGGATAGTCCTTAAGGCAGAAAAGCTTGCTTATGTCCTTGAAGATCCACTTCCCAACCGTCCTCCTGAAAATGCAACTCTAGACCAGTTTCCTGAGATGCTCAACCTGCTGAAGACTGTAGAGCCTTCTGTGAAGCAGGATCAGAAGACGGTACTGTTAGTTGGTTCCTCGAAGAAAGGTTCTAAGAGGAAGGCCAAAGAACAGAATAAGGAAAAGAAGAAAAAGGCCAAAAAGACTGAAATACCCTAAAAGACACTTGCCATTACTGTGGCAAGGAGGGTCACTGGCGAAGAAACTGCAAGGTTTATCTTGAGTCCTTGAAGAATAAGGCATCCGATGCCTCATCCTCTTCAAGTATCTTCGTTATTGAATGTCACTCTATTTCCTCAAACACATGGGTACTTGATACTGGGTGTAGCTCACATATATGTAATGACATACAAGAGCTAAGGAATAGAAGAAGACTCGTCAAAGGAGAAGCGAATTTGCGAGTTGGAAACGGAGCAAAGATTGCTGCTGTTGCCATCGGAACATATTTGCTAAAGCTCCCCACTGGACGTGTCTTAGAATTGGATAATTGTTATTTCGTTCCTTCGTTGATAAAGAACATTGTATCTATTTCATGTCTGAATGAAAAGGGTTATCATTTAACTTTTAGTAACAATTGTTGTTACATAACTTTAAATGGTGTTCATTATGGGAATGGAACTTTGTGCAATGACATCTACACGTTAGATTTATCCAGTGACGTTTTCAATATCGAAGTTAGCAACAAACGTGCTCGAATAGATAATTAAATAGACTCCTACACTTGGCATTGCCGTCTTGGCCATGTAAGTAAGAAACGCATGACCGAATTGCACCGATGTGGAATTTTGAAATCATTTGAACCCGATTCATTTGATACATGCGAATCGTGCTTAAAAGGCAAGATGACCAAATTACCCTTTACCGGAAAAGGTAATCCAGTGGGAGAATTGCTTGGTCTAATACATACTGATGTATGTGGACCAATGTCAACTCTTGTACAAGGAGGCTATAGCTACTTCATCACCTTTATCGATGATCACTCACGATTCGGGTACGTGTTCTTGATGAAACACAAATCTGAAGCCTTTGAGAAATTCAAAGAGTTCAGAAATGAAGTAGAGAAACAGCTTGGCAAAAGTATTAAAATACTTCGATCCGATCGGGGTGGTGAATACTTAAGTCAAGAGTTTCAAGATTATCTAAGGGACAATGGGATATTATCCCAATGGACTCCGCCATATACACCACAGCATAATGGTGTATCTGAGAGGCGAAATCGAACCTTGATGGACATGGTTAGGTCGATGATGAATCATGCAACTTTTCCAAAATCCTTTTGGGGTTATGCACTTAAGACAGCTGTTTATTTATTAAACAGAGTCCCGACCAAGGTAGTCTCTACTACTCCATATGAGATTTGGAATAGTAAGAAACCTCACTTAACTCACCTTAAGATATGAGGTTGTCCTGCTTACCTGAAGCGGGTCATATCAGACAAATTAGATGCTAAGTCTGATAAATGTCTATTTATTGGATACCCTAAGGAAACGAAGGGTTACCAATTCTATCATCCCTTGGAACAAAAGGTGTTTGTTTCAAGGCATGCTGTATTTCTAGAAAAAGAATTTCTTTTACAAGAAAACAGTGGGAGTGGCATTGAACTTGATGAAGTTCAAGAAACTCCAATAGACATTACAGAGACACCGAGTCTAGGCCCACAACCAATAATTCATAATGATGAGCTATCAGTTGAACCTAAAACTACACCACCTCTTCGTAGGTCTGATAGGACACGCAACATTCCAGAGAGATACGGATTTCTCGTAAGTGAATCGAACGACGTGTTGCTCATTGGCGATGACGAACCTATCAGTTATGAAGATGTTCTGAAAAGTTCAGAAAGGGACAAATGGCTTGAAGCCATGAAGTCGGAAATGGATTCCATGTACGAAAATCAAGTATGGGACTTGGTTAACCCACCTGAAGGGATTAAACCCATAGGGTGCAAGTGGGTTTTCAAGAAGAAAACCGACATGGAAGGTAATGTTGTTACCTTTAAGGCTAGATTAGTGGCAAAAGGATATCGTCAGAAACAAGGAATTGATTATGACGAAACCTATTCGCCAGTAGCTATGCTTAAATCCATTCGGATGCTTCTAGCCATAGCAGCTCATTATGATTATGAGATATGACAAATGGATGTGAAAACAGCTTTCCTTAACGGAAACCTGCTTGAGGACGTATACATGATACAGCCTGAAGGTTTCACATCGGTTGATAAAACCAAGGTATGCAAGCTTCGACGATCCATATATGGACTGAAGCAAGCATCTAGGAGCTGGAACATCCGTTTTGATGAGACAATCAAAAAGTTTGATTTCTCACAAAATCCTGACGAACCCTGTGTGTACAAGAAGGTTAGTGGGAGTGCAGTCGTATTCCTAGTATTATATGTCAACGACATCTTACTTATAGGAAACGATATTTCAGTCTTACAGACAGTTAAAATTTGGTTATCCAAAACTTTCTCCATGAAAGACCTGGGAGAAGCAACCTATATCCTTGGGATTAGAATCTATAGAGATAGATCAAAACGGTTGCTTGGTCTTTCGCAGTCTACATATATAGACCGAGTGCTAAAAAGGTTTAGCATGTCGGAATCCAAGAAAGGTTACCTTCCCATTAGGCATGGGATCAACCTTTCAAAGTCTATGTGTCCGCGCACAGAAGACGAGAGGATTTGCATGAATAAGATTCCAAATCGCAGTCTGGATACGTATTTACTTTGAATGGAGGGGCAGTAAGTTGGAAAAGTTCCAAACAAGACACCGTAGCGGATTCTACCACGGAAGCGGAATATATCGCAGCTTCGGAAGCAGCAAAGGAAGCAGTCTGGATCAAGAAGTTTGTCTCCAAACTTGGTGTGGTTCCAACCATTGATGATGCAGTGCCGGTTTACTGCGACAACAATGGAGCTATTGCACAAGCAAAGGAACCAAGGTCTCATCAGCGATCCAAACACGTGCTTCGCCGCTATCATCTGATCAGAGAGATTATAAGTAGGAATGACATACAAATTGAGAGAGTTCCCACTGAAAGGAATATAGCGGATCCTTTAACTAAGGCCTTGCCTCAAAGCAAGTTTGAGGGTCATGTTAGAGCCTGTGGTATTGGATACCGTAGCGATTGGCATTAGGCCAAGTGGGAGTTTGTTAGTGATATGAGAGAAGTGTCCTAAGGCAATCGCCTTATGATTGTAAACATTTATTTCGATAAATGATAATTCACTATTTGAGTATACATGTTTATGTATTTGATTGAGATCTTAAACTCATCTACTGAATGTCCGCCATACAGTTCACAGCATAAGAGAATTTGTGATGGGATCACAACTAGTGATTATCTCTAAATGTGCAAATATGAAGTGTTGGAAATATCCCTAGTCGATGAATTGATAAATACGGACATTATCAGTTCTGTTGAGACTAGCATGGGTTATTCTCTATTCAGCTGATTCTCACTGGCTGGTGACATTGGGATGTCCAGAGATAAACATGGATGCTAGTTAAGGGAACTAGTTCATTGGAGTGACTAGCTGTAAGACTTCATATGGGAATCTACATGTAGATATGTCAATGAAGATCTTACTGCGGCTTAAGTGCGATGTTCCTTTGACTTGCGGTGTTTAAGTCATCTTGGTCATAGAGACTTATACTTTGACATCTTAAGCAAGCATCTCCAAGGAGGTGTGGACCCAGGATGATCGGGTATAAGCCGAAGTGCCCGAAGATGTTTGAACAGCCTACAAAGGATTCACCACTCCTTGCGAGGAGATGTATACCCAGGCCTATCGTCGGATTGCTACTCAAAGCCTCTGGCCAGAGCATATCATGTTTAGAGTGAGAGTCTCTAAAATACATGAGAGTAATTAGAAATCCAAAGGACGAGTAAGACATTACTTGGGCTAGGTGTGACGTAGTCAGCCTAGTGGGGACTGACACTATTGACCGTGTCCTGAACCAAGTGAGTATAAGATGGTGAAGGGAATGGGGCACGATTCATTAGAGCTACTGAAGGGTTTCAGAATAATTTCTTCTGAGGTCAAACCGTTGATCTTTCGATTAATTGGGGGTCATGATGTACTACTAGGTGCCACTCATGACCGTTCTATAATTAGTTAAATTATAGACGGCCAACATAAATCGAAAGCCTATTTAGTCACACGCACTACGAGTAATCCGAGGGATTTAAAACGAGTTGAAAATTGGATTTTCCGATTAAGAGAAATAAGTCGAATCTGAGTTAGTCAGAGGCGCAATGGAAGCTAAAAATGGCTAAGTCTTTTGAAGGCTTTTTGGGCGAATTAAATGAGTTTAATTCGTGGCGGTCCGGGTTGGTTTGGCCGGCCAAAGAGGGTGTCAAAACCCTCTTTGATGGCCGGCCAAGATGGAGGAGAAAAACCAATTAATTTTGGTTTAATTAATAAAATAAATCTAGTGCGATTTATTTTATAAATTATGGATAAATAAATTTGTATATAGAAATTTATATGAATAAAATTTATAGAAATTTATTCTTTTATGGAAGATTAAAATAATCCATGAATTGGTTTATTTTAATTTTATAAAATCAATTAGGAATTGATTTTTCCATAATAAGAAAGTTTATAAATTTCTTATAAAAATTTATTCCATAATTTAAAGAGAAGAAGAATTAGTTTTATTATAAATTGGTTTATAATAAAGACTCGGTTTAAACGGAATAATTAATAAGAAAATTTATAAGATAAATTTCTTATAACTAATTCCGTTAATTCCGTTAATTCGGTTTAGAGGGAGACTTAGCAAAGGAGTTGCTACGTACTATATAAAGGAACCAAAGGCTAGCCCTTATTCCAATCAATTAATCAAGAGATTAATTACTCTTTCCCTCTCTCTCTTAATCTCTCCTCTCCTCCTCTTCTTCTTCCCTTAGGGCCGGCGCACCCTAGCTCCTCTAGGGCCGGCGCCCAACCAAATCCAAGAAGGTGAAGTTGCCGTGAGCATTGAAGAAGAAGGAGAACCCGAACACGAAGTAGAAGAAGCGGATAGCGACTCCTCTCTTCCGGAATACGATTCCGTTACTTCATTGGTTAGTTTTTCCATTATTTCTCTTGTCCTTCTAGTTGTGCCTTCCGAGAATCTAGTAGTTCTCGTCGGCACAAAACTCATGACTTTGTGAAGTCATCCCGAAGAGAACTCGGCGTGGACGCGAATAGAGGCGGAGCTTCCAATGGACGCTACGGTTGGATCTCGTCCCTTACTTCGAGATACGAGAGGTACTTGGTAAATTTGTTTACTTTTCCGCAAAGTTTTATTTTATGATTATGTCAACACAATGTAAGGTTGCATGCTAGATACGAAGTTGAAATAATTTAGGAAATTATTTTATGCTAACTCTTCCGCTGCACGAAAAATTTTGAATTTTACGAACTCGTATCCTTGTCGACATGCACCCGGTCCCAACACAATGATGGTGTAGATGGACTTGACGCTCTTGTCATGGGTACCACGGCCGCTACTGATGGTATGACATTTTCCGCCCCTGCCTCAACGTCTGCTGCAAAAAATCGCCTCGTCGAAGCAGAGCGGATCCAACATCATAAAACTCGGCAAGTTTTCTTCATTGTTAGCACCTACATTCCATGTCCATTCAGAATTTTCTTGAAATATGACATCTCTACTTACTTGTAGCTTGCCATGGCTTTGATCAAACAACCGATGAGCTTTGCAACCTTCCTCGACACCCAAGTATACCATGGGTGAGCTTCTGTCGTCAAGTTTCTTCAGATGAGGGATTGTGTTTTTCACATATGCAACACAACCGAACACTCTCAAGTGGGCGAGATGTGGCTTTCTCCCCATCCAGGCTTCAAATGGAATGTGTTCTCCTAGCACCTTAGTTGGGAGACGGTTCAGCAGATAGACAGCATGTCTAACCACCTCTCCCCAGAACCTTGCCGGCATATGTGTACCTTTGAGGAGAGATCTTGCCATGACCATCACGGTGCGATTACGCCGTTCTACTACACCATTCTGTTGGGGTGTGTAGGGAGCCGCCATGTGCCGCTCGATTCCTTCATTTTCACAGAACCGAGTGAACTCCGTGGATAGAAACTCGCCGTCTCGATCTGTTCGAAGTGTTCTGATCTTATATTCAGTCTTGTTCTCCATCAAAGATTTGAACTTCTTGAATGCTTGGAATGCATCACTCTTTGATGCCAATACAAACACCCACATCCACCTTGTAAAATCATCAACAATCAAAAGAAAATACTTGTTACCGGCTAGCGTACATGGTGTGATTGGCCCGCAAATATCAGCATGGAGAAGTTCTAATGGCTTCTTTGCTCTAAAGTTTGCTTGTTACGGGAACGGAAATCTTGCATGCTTGGCGATCACACACACCTCGCAAAGCTTGTTCGGCTGGGGCAATATTGGCACATCAACTGCCAATTTCTTCTCACCCAATAGCTTCAAGTCATGGAAATTGACATGCCCGAGCTTTGCATGCCACAACCAAGTTGGGTCTTCTAGGCTTGCTAGGAGACAGACTTGCTTGAATGTCTTCAAGGCTATCTTATACAAGCGATTTTGTGTTCGCTTTACCAGCATCAAGAGCTTCCTGCTCTTATCAATCACCTTCATGGTATCTCCTTCCATGTGCACCTCGTGCCCAGTTTCTGTCAATTGATCAAGACTTATGATATTACTACAAAGTTTTAGAATGTAGTATATCTCATGGAAAGCCTTTTGATCGTCGTTCTTGCATTCGAACACAACCGTCCCCTTGCCCATGATCTCAATGGTTGATCCATCGCCAAACCTCACCTTCCCAGTGATGGTTTCATCTAGTTTTTGAAACTTCTCGCGATGGCCTGTCATGTGGTTGCTGACACCGTTGTCAAGGTACCAGACGTCTTTATCTTCCCCTTTCTTAACGTTGCGATACATCTCTAGTAGAAACCTTTCTTCATTGAGCAGAATCATATCTTGCCGCTCTCGGCTAGCGTCAGACTCCTCGTGGAACATGCTCATCATCAGTGCTGGCTCTTCATCGGTGTCACAAGTGAGGTGAGCCTCATTATCACAATGCTTGTTGTAGCATTCGGACGCATAATGCCTCATTTTCTCACAATTGAAGCACTTTATATGACTCTTGTCACGAGTGTCACTGTTGTTGCCGCTAGTGCCTCCTGCACTGTCTTTGCGCTGAGTACCATGACCACGATCGCGCCCTCGCCCACGCCACTTGCCACGATTAGGGTTTCTGGACCCGCGCCCCTTGCCTCCTGACGGAGTGTCCACGCTGCTCCCTTTTTGTCGCATTTGCCATTCGGCATGAGTAAGCAAGAGCTCACCTTCAGTGCTCTTGGTGTTGCCTCGTAATCGCAGTGTTCGTTCCTCGTATGCCTTCAGTCGCCCGATAGTCTCCTCAAATGGCATAGTCTCAAGGTCGTGGAACTCCTCAATACCAGCAATAATAGGGAAGAATTTATCAGGGACAGAATCGAGCAACTTCTTTACCAACGAGGAATCTTCAAGCGTGGCACAAAAGTGGAGAACTTGCTGCTCATAGCGCTGAGTTTGCCAGCAAACTCATCAATAGTATCGGTCTCCTTCATCCGGAGGGAGTCAAACTCGCTCTTCAACGTTTGTACGCGAGTCTTCTTCACTCGTTCACTGCCTAGGTACCTCAGCTTGAGGCTGGCCCAGACTTCTTTTGCCTTCTTCTTTGTTGCGATTTGGAGAAGAATATCTTCGGGGACACACTGCAAGATGTATGCACGTGTCTTTTTGTTCTCCTTTGCATCCACCTGGGCTTCTTTCTCTGGCTCCACCGCCTCCCAAACTCCCTGGGCATCGAGAATTGCCTCTGTCTTCATTGCTCACACAGTATAATTGTGAGGGCTTAGCATCGGATAGGGAAATGACACTCCGCCGTTTTCTTTCGTTAGGATGCTCGACATTTTTATGGAAGCGTGGATTCTTGGTTGCTCTATACTACCAAAGCTCTGAAACCAATTGTTAGCCCAGACCCAAAGAATAGCGCACTCAAGAACCACACCAATATGCAAGATGAACAAAAAGAAAACGAAGAAACCGAAAGAACGAAAGAAGAACGAATGAATTTATTTTTCTGGAAGAAACAAACTTACAAAAAACTGAGACATTTTTCTACACACTCTTATGCTCTATTTATACGCCATAAGAGATAAGAGATTAACCATAAAATAGGAAAGACTATCACCCTAAGATCCACAAAAATAGGAATGATCCACAATAATAGGGACGATCTACAAAAATAGGAAAGACTAAATCATAAATCAAAGATTAAGTCATAAGAACTATGAACATAAAATAAAATTAAAATGTAATGATTTTCTCACAAAGGAGAGCCTGAGGCTACACCCACCGCTACCGCTATTGGTGCCGAGGGTGGCGAAAGAGGCGTGCCAGGTATTGGACTACGAGGTTCCGACAGGCACGAGAGTGCTGATCAACGTGTGGGTGCTAGGGAGGGACCCGCTCTACTGGCCAGGCGGCGACGCCGAGCGGTTCCGGCCCGAGAGGTTCGAGGACGGTGAGGTGGACTACAAAGGGAGCCACCTGGAGTTCGTTCCATTCGGCGCCGGGAGGAGGATTTGCCCCCAGGATGGCGACGGAGGAACTCGTATTGGCGCAGCTTCTGTTCTACTTCGACTGGGAGGTTCCAGGAGGAGAAGTGAATTCGGAGGCTGAGGAACTGGACATGGAAAAAATATTTCTGAATTCGGGGTGAGCGTGGCACCCAAAGACTAATGAATAAGCACTTTAAGGTTTATAGATACAATCAATTCATAAAATATTTTTTCTTTGATAGCACTACTTTTTGACAGAATACTAAAAGAATTCAGAAAATGTAAAGAATATTTAACACAACAATTTCATAAATGGGATACCTATCAACTATTTAATTAGCAAAATAGAGTTGAATATATTATAATATAGGTGTTTTCAATATATTATGTTAAATTGATATTTAAAAATATAAATATAATTAGAAAAACTTAACAAATATATATAACCTGATTCTATATTAGTTCAAATTCTATAGGTCTATCAATTGATTTTCATTGAATTTTGGTCACAATCAATTGATAGACCTAGAAAGCTTAAGATAATTTTGAAACTATATCTTTTGCGTTGGTCTAGTTATCCTAATTATATTTATGCTTTCAAATATTAATTTGATAGAATTTATTGAGAACGTTAATTTTTTTAATATGAATAGACTCAGTTTGCTCATCTCCCTCTCCTCCTTTTCAACTCACTCAGTTTACACTTAGTCAAACATGAAATGAAATCCTATTTTTTAGCTTATTAACTTATTTTGTGATAATTTGCATTGTTTCCAATGATCTACTATTCCAGAAGTGAACGACGAAAATGACGAATCATCAAAGCATAGTCTGAGGTGGCGACAGGGAGATAGAACGCTAACGTCTGCAAAATTAACACGAACATAAAGGGGATACACCAGAAGGAGTTCCGATGGAGCTCTCTCCGACGCTCAAATCAGAAATCTCTCTAATATGGAGCAAACGAGAAAAAGTATTAGAATTTAGTTTTCATCGTGATCGAGAGCCTTCACATGGATGCCGAAGCACCTTATATACTCGATGTCTCTCCTTTCCACGCCTCCACCTCCCCCCCCCCCCCCCCCCCCCCCCCCCCCCTTTAATGGTCCTCCTACGTTGTTTGGTAGTTGTTTTCCACTTAGGAAGGCTGATAATGGCCACCACGACCATTAAGTCCATTATTATCATACGTTACGGGCAATAACTACCTGCTGCATTTCCTATTCTGAAGAGGGAGGGTTCGAAGCTTTTCCCAGTTTGTTTTCTGCTCCTTGAACTTCTCTTTGGGCTCCACTCTCCTGAGTTGGTCTCGGGGCTCTGCTTCCCGGTCGGGTCTTGGGGACCCTCCCGATCCAGTCTCGGGGGCCCTCCTTCCCAATCTGGTCTTAGGGACCCTCCCGATACAATTTCGGGGACTCTTCTTCCCGATCTGGTCTCGGGGGCCCTTCTTCCTAATCTGGTCTAGAGGACCCTTCTTCCCAATCTGGCTTCGGGGACCTTTTTGCCGGGCTAACCTCGGATATTCCAGTATGGTCAGTCCTACCACGCAGCTTCCTCATGCCAAATGTCTTCCCTAGATTATTTATCCCTATCACAAGTCACCCCTTTAAGTCTAATTGAAGGAAGTGAGACTGACTGATTAGACTTGTGGCGTGACGAGGGAGCGAATGGGGAGTGTACATTACATTTCTTCTTCCTTAACGACTTGTCGGGTCCTAGGAATCGAAACATTCACTCCTTGACCCGAAGCAGTTGCTTGAGTCGGTCCAACAGCATGTACGAGTTCCGAGACCCTGTAATAATGGTTGTTCATCACTTATTAAGGGCGCATAAGGTATATTAATGATGGGAGACTTTCCTTGCCAATGAATTGCTGCCACATGACAGGATCCCTTCAACGTGATCTTGCTTTGATGCACTTAGTCGAGTCATACCAATCGGCGGCTATAATGAGCTGCAATGCCTCGAGATTTGTGATTCATTCTCATCCATGCGTCGTGCATCTATTCCTTCGCATCGTGGCTGCCCCTTCCTTATAAAAGGGGAGGCGGAGCTGGCCTTCCATCTTTTTGCATCACCGACTATCAGAGCTTTTGTCTTCTGTTTTCGCTTGCTAAAGCTTCTCCTCTCGTGTAAGTCTTACTCGCCTCCCTCTTCTTTTTCCATCCCCCCTTCTCTTCTTTAGGACTATGGGCAAGAGCGGAGAGGGAAAGAAAAGGCAAAGTAAGAAGGAAAAAATCAAAGGGGAACGGACTTATCATCTGGAGTAGTATGAGGCTACTACATCAAAAGTTAAACCCAATGCCTTGAGGGCCGCCTGCGAGACCTACAGCATCCCAGCAGACTTAGAAGTTAGGATTCCTATACTCGACCAATTTCCCATGAACCCCCTCTAGGGTTTTACACATTCTTCCTAGGTCATGTAGAGTTTAGTCTTTGTTTTTCAATCCCTCCTTTTTTATGGTCATCTCTAAATATTTTGATGCTCCCCTTCACCAAATGGCTTTGAACGTCTTCGTTCAGATGGATGGGGCGTTCATTCTATTTAAGCTGTCGGCATACCTTTGACCCCCCCCCCCCATTTTTTTCATTATTTTTTCCTTCTCAACCTCGCGTCTAGAGGAGCCCATAGTTTTACTGCTCGTTCTAGCCACAAATTTATAGGTGGTCTCCTCTCTTCCCATAAGGGATGGAAAGAATGCTTCTTCTTTATCCAACTTTCTGAGCGCCCTTTTTATCTGACTCGCTGGCGAGAAGACTTACCTCCCCTCCGGAGTTGGGCGACTTCTAGCAAGATCAAGGGTATCAACGAGCTAGAAGCATCTTGGTTGGAATGGAGTTTCATGGCCCTAACCTGGTCCAATATGAAGGGCTTCTGTATCGGGCTGGGATTAGCCCCAAAGCCACCAGCCTTGGCCGCAACCTCAGTAAGTGCATTGTTTCATCACATGTCTATTTATTCTAACTGATGCTCCTTTGCTTGTGTTTTGCAGAAGCCATCATGCTTGCCCCATCTATGAGCAAGCTTCTCAAATGGGAGCTTGCAGATGAGAAGACACTCACTTCTCCTCAAGCTCCTACGGCTCCAACATTCAAGCCTTTTGAAGACTCCAAGCAAACCCAAAGCCAGGAGCTTCCCCCCACCGAGCTACCCATCGCCCAGGAGGTCGATCTCTCCCGTACCCCTGCTGGAGCACAAGGGGATGAGGAACCACTAACTCTAGTTCCTGTGTGGGTACCGGAGCCGACTAGAGGGGTGAGCCCTCTACCTACCGAATGAAGATGACTTATCCTGCAAGATGAGGAGGAGGAAGAGGGTGCGCCACCGACTCTCCCTCAAAAGCACTCGGCTCCTCTCACCTCTTCAAAGAGGAGAACCTCCTTGGTCCAAGCTTCTCCCTTTGCTCTCAAGGAGGAGGAGGGCATCGCTCCTCTCTCCAAATGTTACCAGAGGGCAACACCAGCCGTTGCGGAGTTCGGGGATGATGTCGAGCCACCTGTCGGGGAGGTCCATTCTCTTCCTCCTTCGCCCCGAGTTCCCAACTCCCGGGCAGCCCCAAAGGCAAGAGGGCGAGGTCTGATGAACCAGAATTCACGAGTGTCCATCTATGCAGAAAGGTACAAGCGGCTGAGAAGCCGACCACCTTGGGAGCTCAGCATATACAGATTAAGGAGAAGCCACAGGTGGGTCATCCTTCCGAGGAGGTATCCTCCAACACCAACAATGGCGCCCAGGCCCCTTTGTCGTACCCTTCGAAGCGATGCATCTCGTGATCCTCCCCACCCGCCGCTCTGGAGCTACTTCCGGCATACCTTCTTCGAGGAGTTGGGGGGTCATGAGGGAGCGAACTGAAGAACATCATGCTTCCCTCAGAGGGGTGACTTCGACTGGAGTAATCGTCAGTCTATATGAGTCTCTTTTGAAGGTATAATTCCCTTTATCCACCCTTATTATCTTTGTTCTCTTCTCTGACCCTTTTTGCTTCTTGTGTTAGGCTACTTCTGAGTGTCTCCTTTTGGGCCGTCGGATGCTTCCCGAGCAGGAGATTGAAGCCCTACGTCAGCAAGTGGCGGAACTAAAGGCGGAGGTTTATCGAGTCCATCGGGAAAGCCAGATGCAAGTGGAAGTTAGCAGAGACCTGCGAGCTAAACTGTACCATTGTATAGACAACCTCTTAGCTTCCAAGTCATCTCTGCACGGTGCCCCGACATCGGGAACGTCTTCTGTCAGAGAGAGCGACAACCCTCTCTACAGAAGTGAGTCAACTAACTCAGGAGAGGGGGCGACTCTATGCTCGGGAGACAAAACTATTAGAGGACGTCTGTCTCTTGGAGTCATCGACCGAGGCGCTTAATGGTCGAATCAAAGAGCAAGCAGACCAGCTTGCTAAAATAGAAACAGTGATACACGCTGCTGCTGCTTACACCTCTGACCTGCAGGAGAGCCTCAATCGCGCTAAGTCACGCCTCTCAACCACTAGAGAGCAGCTTGAGGAAGCGCTGGCAACCCAAGACCAGGCATCGTCCGAAGCTGCTGGGCTGATGACTGATTGGGACCAATTTCTGAAGAACTGAAAAATTACAAAACTAGCGAAGAGTCCCGACAATCGGAGGCAGAGGAGGCATTCAATGCAAAATTCCTCCAATCTGAGGATTTTGGCGATATTCTGGTCGGCCAAGTGTTGAAGTGGCTCAAGCAAGGCTTCCATGGAGCTATCCAGCAACTCCAACAAGCCAATGCATTGAAGTCGGATGTTGACCTGAGCTTCCTCAGTGTTGGCCAAGTCTGGGAGGAGCTATCGGTGGAAGAGGAGTTGTAGTATTTTTTTTTTTTTTTGCACCAGGAGGCTTTCGGGCATGTAAACCTTGATTTTTTGAATGAAGTTACCTTGCTCTCTGCGTCCTGCTTTGTATTTTATGACTTATGGGCTATATTTCGTGTTGTATCTTGTCTCGTCCTAACTTCTTATAAAATTCCTTGAAACCACAAAATCTTTTATTTTGATTTGAAGTGAAGGCAGGTACGTGGTGCATTCTCACCCTCCTGTGGCGGCACGGATAGATCTTGACATCACCTGATTAGGCGAATGCCTCCTCATGTGTCGAGTATTCGGGCCTTCCTTGGTTCCCCAAGCTAATTATAAGAGCTCAGGCTGATCTCAGCACCCTGGGATAGTAAGAGCTCGGGTTGCTCCCGATCAAGCCTCCTATAACACCTCGGTCAGGTCTACACATCTTAGACATCCTCGGCACCACAAGATGGTAGAATCTTGGATGGCTCTCAGCTAGGCATCCTCGGCACCTTGGCCAGGTCTACACATTTTGGGCATCCTCGACACTACAAGATGGTAGGATCTTGGGCTGCTCCCAGATGGGTATCCTCGGCACCTCAGCCAGGTCTACACTTCTTAGGCATCATTTGAAGGCGGGTACTTTAACTATATCTTTGTTAGATATAATCGCTTCTTATGCATAGTTAAATATAGATAGCAGTAGGGATATCTGATACTTCCATGTCTATACCTTTTCTTTCGGTAGTTGTTCCTGTTTAGTTTTACTGCTTACTGTTCTTTATTACTGCGTGGATTTGGTTCTATGTGCTACTTACCTTATACCTGGCGTTAGGGTTTAGGCTATGGTGCATACCGATTACCTGGACTACTGCATATCATGTAGATGACAGTAGGGTTAGATAGTGAGTGATGCATGGGTTAGAGACATGCATCATCGTTGCACGTAGCATAGGTGGGCGACCTTTGACTCCCTGGAGATTGAGATGGGTCGTCGGACTTGCTACTGGTGTAGGGGCATATGCAGGCGACCTTTGACTCGCTGGTGGTTGAGATGGGTTGTCAGACTTGCCACATGACATGTCGTGTAGTCCCAGTTCCACTCTTCGTTAGTGGATTATAGGTCACGATACTGCGACAGGTCCCCTATTTTGTCTGGAGATAGTTAGGAATGTGAGAGCGTTACTTTTTCCTAGGTCGAAGTACGTTCCGGTCCAAAACCCTACTCATTCGATTTCGCATGATGTGCGACGGTAGTCGTCTAAGTGGAGGGAGGATCTGATCAGAGCCTTACCCACTCGACTTCGCATAAATGCGACGGTGACCGACTGACGTCAGAGGTGACCCATGTTGCATCACGAGCATGTTATGCATCTCTGTATTTGGTTGTATTTGCTGCACTTGGTTGCTGCATTTGGTGGATATGCATACTACTGGGTTTAGATCAGCACAGGTATGTACTTTTTTTAAGTGGTTCAGTTCTATATTTTTCTTTTCTACTACTGTATTTTTCTTTAGTTTGTGATAGATGGTGACTTTCTGTTAGTATAGCTTCTTATGTATATCGGTCTGTATTCGCTGAGTTCTTTGGACTCACCCCGTTAGTCTTGTTTCCCCCCCTTTTAAGGATGATCAACTAAAGTGTCCAGCAGCCTGTCCTGATTCGCGTATTTTCGAGACAATTCTCGGGGTTGTCTTTGTATTTTGATGATGATACATGTTGGTTCTCTTTTTCTCTTCATTTTATCTTTTCATTTCCGCTACTGTATTTAGGTTCTGTTGTGTCATTTTGCACGACAATATAGTCATATTTTTGTGTGCCATGGAGGCCTTTGTATCATTTTACTTTGTCGTAAGTCGTACCGGTTTGCAGCTTTTGGTCATCATCTTCGTTTTCTTTTTATTCAGTCGCTTGCTCCAACCCCATAGGCTGCGGTACAGGCAGGCTAAGAAAGTCGTAGAGGTTAGGTTTTCGTATTGTCCACTGAATCGAGAGAGTAGTAGTCCGATCAGTATCGAATGGGTAACTCCTCGAGAAGTGACAAATACAACCCAAAATGAGGGGGGAATATACCGAGAGTATAAAAAAAAGGACACCATCACTCATTTTTCTTGAGTGAATATCACGGCAAAAGGACAAATAAATATTTTCTTCTAGTGAAAATTGCGGCAAAAGGAGAGGCGAAGAAGTAACAATTAGGCATTAATGATAAAATACAGTGTTTGAATGCAACCTTCAAATTAGATGTTAATTTGAATGTAATTTTATTTTATTGGCATGAGGTACAGGCAAGTTGAGAAAATTGTAGAGGTTAGATTTTTCGATTGTCCATCGGATTGAGAGAGTAGCAGTCCGATCAATATCGAACGGACAATTTCTCAAGACGTGACAAATGCAACCCAAAATGAGGAGGGAATATACCGAGAGTATAAAAAAAAAAAGGGGACACCATCACTCCTTTTTCTTGAGTGAATATCACGGCAAAAGGACAAATAAAAATTTTCTTGTAGTAAAAATTACGGCAAAAGGAGAGGCGAAGAAGTAACAATTAGGCATTAACGATAAAATACAGTGTTTGAATGCAACCTTGGAATTAGATATTAATCTGAATGTGATTTTTTTTTATTGGCATGACTCATGAGGTACCTGACATTCGATTAATTCTAGAGTAAATTAGTCTGATTTTATGAAAAATTTCTATCAAACAAATCAAAAAGAAATTACATGCAGGCCTATGTCAACATTCTGAGTTCACTATTCGTTAAATGAAAAATCCTCATAATACACCGAAATATAAGGACCAGAATTGAGGAAACCGCCCACACACAACACGATTGGCGCCATGGCAGAAGTCCAACTCACTCCTCTCTTCCTCTTCTTCTTCCTCCTCCTCCTCCTCGCCTTCTTCCTCATGGTCACAGAGAGGAGGCTTTTCTCCAACTCCGGAGGCGCTCGTCTCCTGCCCGGTCCGTCGAAGCTACCCGTCATTGGCAACCTCCACCAACTTGTAGGCGGACATCCCCACCGTCTCCTGCGCGATCTCGCTGGCGTCCACGGCCCCCTCATGCTCCTCCGCCTTGGCCAGATCGACCTCGCCGTCGTATCGTCCTGCGATGCCGCCCTGCAGGTCACCAAGAGCCACGACCTCAACTTCGCCTACCGCCCCCATCTCCTGTCCTTTTCCATCATCTTCAACGGCTGCTCCGACATCGCCTTCTCCTCCTACGGCGATTACTGGCGCCAGATGCGGAGGATTTGCGCCACCGAACTCTTCAGCGCCAAGCGCGTCAGGTCATTCTCCGCCATCCGCGCGGAAGAGGTCGCCAAGCTCCTTTGCGACGCTACGGAGGCAGCGGCGGCCAGCCAGCCGATGAACGTGAACCGCAAGCTGACGGCGCTCTCGAACAGCATCGTCTCCCGCGCTTCCTTCGGCATCAAATGTCATGACCAGCACGCGTTCGTCGAGACCATGAAGGAGGTGCTGATACTCGCGTCAGGGTTTTGCGCTGCGGATCTGTTCCCGTCGTTCAAGTTCGTGGCCTCGATCTCCGGGTTTGCCTCCAAGCTGAAGAAGCTTCACCGCAAAGTGGATGAAATTCTCGACGCGACCATCAAAGAGCACCAATCGAGCAAGAGCGAAGGCGACGAAGAGGATCTCCTCGACGTTCTACTTCGTGTAAAAGACGACGGAAACCTAGAAATCCCAATCACATTCGACAACATCAAAGCTGTGATTTTGGTAACAGAACTCCACAAAAATCGTTTTTTTGCGCAACAAATTTGGGGGAGTGTCTGACCTAATTAATTGAGTTTAGGAGGTCTTCACGGCAGGGACGGAAACATCGTCGACGGTTGTAGAATGGACGATGTCGGAGCTCATCAGGAACCCTACCGTGATGGCGAAGGCACAGGGGGAAGTACGAGAAGCGATACTGCGAAGGAAAAGCAGGGATTTCGACGAGGAAGTCATCAGCGAGCTCCATTACCTGAAGCTAGTGATCAAGGAGAGTCTGAGGCTACACCCGCCGCTACCGCTGTTGGTGCCGAGGGTGGCGAAGGAGGTGTGCCAGGTGCTGGACTACGAGGTGCCGGCGGGCATGAGGGTGGTGATCAACGCGTGGGCACTAGGGAGGGACCCGCTCTACTGGGGCTGCGACGCCGAGAGGTTCCGGCCGGAGAGATTCGAGAACAATGAGGTGGACTACAAAGGGAACCATCTGGAGTTCATTCCATTCGGCGCCGGGAGGAGGATATGCCCCGGTATGGCATTCGGGATTGCGACGGTGGAACTCGTATTGGCGCAGCTGCTGTTCTACTTCGACTGGGAGGTTCCAGGAAGAGGAGAAGTGAATACGGCGGCGGAGGAACTGGACATGGAAGAGGCATTCGGAGCGACCGTGGTGAGGAAGGAGGAGCTCCGTCTGGTTCCGGTGCTTCGATATCCCCCGCCACCCGCTGCTTAGTCGATTGCAGATTCAGATCGCTATTGTATAAATATAAATAAAATTATACTCCCATAAATAAAAACGAAATATAATTATAAAAATAAAATATGATATAAATTCTCCTGTAATTCTAACAATACTCTGCGTGCATTTTCTATTTATTTTTTTTCAAAAAAAAATTGATTATGGCAATAACATTTTATCTTTACAATTTAGGATTGAAGTATAATATTAAATATAATTTTTTTAAATTGAATAAATATTTAAAATTTAAGTATATAGAATAAAATCTTTAGGATAATTATATATAATATATATATATATATATATATAATATATATATATATATATTTATATATATATTATTTATTATGCTAAGTATCTCACCGATCAAACTCGTGTGAATTAAGTATATTATTACTCTGTTTAAGATTTTATATTTATAGTTTAATGGTTGAGTAAGGTTCTTTTGCTTTTTTTCTGATAAGATTTTTTTAACATATATATATATATATAGAGAGAGAGAGAGAGAGAGAGAGATAATCTCCTGCGGGATCAAATAAGCGCGCCTGTACGCGTCGCGACGCGTTTTCGCGTTTGCGCTTTTTTGTTCTTCGTTTACTTAGTGTTATTAATTAAAAAAAACCCAACTTTTCCTACGCATCCCTCCTCCCGACTCTGCGTTCCCTCCTCCCGACTCTGCGTGCTAGGGCTACGGCGAAACGGCGGAACCTTTTCGCCGCCGCTCATCCTCCTCTCTCTCTCGCCGGACCCCGAAGCCACATCTCGCCGGTGGCCTCGCGCATATATCACTGCCCACCATTGCCTCCACCGCCCCTACCGTCTTTTCCCTCAACTCCCTCCCGACTCGCGTGCTAGCCTGCTAGGGCTACGGCGAAAAGATTTCGCCGCCGCTCTTCCTTCTCTCTCGTCGGAGTCCGAAGCCAAGCAAAGCCAACCTTTGAGAAGATTTCGCTGCCCACCATTGCCTCCACAGCTACGCCTTCGAGAAGCTTCGCCGTGCCGGAGGCCACAACCAAGCATAGCCCCTCGCTCTAAAGGTCCTCCTTTTCCCTCCTCTAAGGGTGTAGCCCAAAAATTGTTAATATCTTAGATCTTATACATCCATTGCAGAAATTGAAATCTGAATCAACAATTTACAATTTATCCCTTACCTTGTCCAACCTTTTGTTGTATGAGTGAACATCAAAACATGGGATGGATTTTATGCTGTGATTTTTTTGGTATCAATTTTTGCTGAGTCAAGCTTGCTATGATTTTTTTAATTTTATGCTACCAATTTTTGGTATCAATTTTTACGCAGAGCCCAGCTTGCTGTGATTTTTTTAATTTTATGTTACCAATTTTTATGGTATCAATTTTTGCCCCTAGCACGCAGAGTCGGGAGGAGGGAACGCAGAGTCGGGAGGAGGGATGCGCAGGAAAAGTTGGGTTTTTTTTTAATTAATAACACTAAGTAAACGAAGAAAAAAAAAGCGCAAACGTGAAAACGCGTCGCGACGCGCACAGGCGCGCTTATTTGATCCCGCAGGAAATCATTTCTCTCTCTCTCTCTCTCTATATATATATATATATATTAAATTGATAATTCTAATATCAAAATTTTAAAAATATTTTTATAATTTCAAAATTGGGTGTTTATCTTTTTTTTATCTCAAATTTTAAAAGTGACAATTTTAATGTCATGCAACGAAAAGAGCCTCAAGTTCTTTTTTTTTAAAAAAAAATTATGATTGAACATTATAATCTAATTGGGAAGATGAACCTAGGGGTTTTCAATTTTTAATTTTTTTATAACTTAAACACTATAACCCAATTAAAAATGTGAACTCCCGGAGTTTTCGATTTTTAATTTTTTTTAGCTTGAATATTATAACTCAATTGAGAAGACGAATCCTCAACTAAACTATAAAGTGCTAACTTTGGGATTTTTTTTTAAGTTTGGTATTCAAAATGCCAAAGACAAGTCAAATTTAGTATCCAAAATGTCTTTTCCTCTCTCTATATATAAAATAAATCTTGTCGTGTTACGTCGGATAAAACAAAGGCAAAATCACTAAATCCCGAAAGTAAAATTTTAAACGATATAATCGCAAGCTAAAATAAAATAAAAAAATATTAAAAAAATCGAATACACTTGGTCCGCATGAGTTTACGCAATAAGATCCTATATATATAATAGTTAGGATACGGGCCTTCTTTTACAGATTATTACGGACCTGCAATTGTGGCTTGTCCGAGTCAGTTTTTCTTTTATTTTCTTTTTATTTTTTTAAATATAACTTTTTCTCTTGTCACCACTTAGGTTTTTTTCCCACACTCCCTCACCCGATGCCCTCCCTCGCCACGATGGCCCTCGCTCTCCCTCGATGAGATGAGTCCCCTACCTACCTCCCTGTGATATGCCCACACATCCCAAGGTTGTTGGAGTTACAGGAAGAGGAAGAGGGCAACCCTTCCTCTTCATCTTCAATCCTTCAAATCCTCCATTGATGGAGGCAGAGGAAGAGTTTTCTTCCCCTTATAAATTGGGCGTCCAACTTCAATCCAAGGGAAGTAAGAAGTTAGAGCATTGTTCTTAAGAATTTGATTTGTGACTGAAAGAGAGATCGCCCGCTCTGTGATCGTTCTCTTGACAACAAGAAGAAGAAAAGAGGAGAAGATCATCCAATCCAATCACTGTAAGTCTGATTTATATGCGAATAAGTTTCATGCTTAAAGATCTAATAAAGGCTTCTATTTTCTTCGGCTGATGCTCTTCTTCCTCTTCATTCCCCTCCACTTGGGTGAGAGAAGGGATTTAGAGAAGGTACATCCGATTCTTTAAAATTTCTATTTTATAGGTAGCATCGTTAATAGGGATGAGCATCCTGGGGTGGACGCGTGGTACGGGAAAGTTAAGTGGCAGGGCTCGCTGAACTAGAGCGTCGAGGTTAGACCGAAAATCAAGCTCCCGATACTACCTCAGGAGAATGGAAGAAAGTCTCCAAGATCAGACTAGGAATCGGGCTCCCGAGACTATCTCTGAAAAATGAATGAAGGCCCCGAGTCAGCTCGGAAGATGAGACTCCGTGACTGACTCGGGAGAGTGAAGCCCAAAGATTAACATAGGAGTCAGAATGCCCGACTTCAAGTATTCGTTCCTGCTTTCATAACAAGAAAGTCATCGGATAATTATTGTCCGCAACGCATGGTAATAAGGCCTTAATCATCGCAGCGACCGTTACTAAAAGATAGGATATCTATCAAGTAACCGATGATTAAGGAACGTGGAAGAAAGCGTGAGGACACGTGTGATAAAGCCCTCAGGTATATAAGATGCCTCAGGATCCGGGTAAAGAGATAAGCTTTCTGAACTGATAGCAAACTTGATTCCTCGTTGTCCTCCGAAAAAGATAAGCTTTCTGACTTGAGCGTTGAAGAGGGATCCACCGGAAAATCTCCCTGTGCGTCCCCTTTAACGCTCGTGTTAATCTCGCAGGGCATAGACATCCTCTCCCCATTATCGTTGTCGTGGGCTGCGCATTGGTGACTCGCCATCCCCGTCGTTTGCTTCTGGAACAAGTTTGATGTCATCTGTGGGAAACATCAAACACCAGAAGAAGCATCGTAATGGCAAAGCCAGAGGGACAACCCATCATTCTGACGAGGGAGGAGTTGGACCGTTTAGTCACCAACGTCGTCAGAGGAGCGCTAGAGCAACATCAGATAGAGCAAGTCGCCTCATGACGAGCGGCTTCGGTGTAGGACGAAATCCCAAGAATGTCTGTCTCGAATCACCGAAATCGAAGATCTATCTCGCCACCGCCGGGACTAGCAATGACAGGCCCAGCGCCCTAGCGAGATTCCTTGAGAGAAATAAAGAGGGAACATTCCGTCGCCTCTAGTGTTTTATGGCAGGAGGAGGGGTCGGGGAAGATCGAAGCTTCCAAAGCCCTAGTGAAGTCTCCGTTTACCCCATTTTCTCCGGTCATTATAGTGGATTCTATGCCCAAGCAATTTCGCAGTCTGAAAATTGCTGACTACGATGGGAAGACCGATTCGGAGGATCACATCTGCAAATTCGAGAATGCGACTCTCTTACACTAATACACAGATCTTGTGAAGTGTCGGGTGTTCTTGAACACCTTATCGGGGGCCGCCCAGAGATGGTTTTAGAGGCTGCACCAAAATTCGATAAACTCTTTCTTGGAGTTTAGAACCGTCTTCTTACTGTTGATGCAGTCTGGCCCTGATTGTTATTTTGGTGTTAACACCGATTTTAGTTTAGGTTGATGATTATGATGATTATGATTAAGTCCTGATCGAGGATTAGGCATGATATGGAAAATCCTAGCCTGGAGGGCTAGGTATTGGAAAATCCTAACCTGGAGGGTTAGGTGTGAAAAATCCTAGCTTGGAGGGCTAGGTGTATGAAAAGTCCTAATTCGGAAGAGGTGGGTGAAAAGTCCTAGCTTGGAGGGCTAGGTGAAAAGTCCTAACTTGGAGGCCTAGGTGCAAATTCCCATCTTGGAGAATTAGGTGAAAAGTCCTGGCTTGGAGGGTCAGGTGCCTAGCTTAGAGGGCTAGGTTGGATAAAGTTCTAACTCGGAAGGGTTGGGTGAAAAGTCCTAGCTTGGAGGGATAGGTGAAAAGTCCTAGCTTGGAGGGCTAGGTGAAAAGTCCTAACTTGGAGGGTTAGGTGCAAATTCCCAACTTAGAGAGTTAGATGGAAAAATCCTTGGCTTGGAGGGCTAAGGTGGATGAAACACTAGCTTGGAGGGCTAGGGTTGAGTCCCTGGATCGGTTTGGTGACCGATCAGGGATATTGGCACTCTGCTCCTTCGTGGATCGGTCTGGTGACCGATCCAGCAGGGACTGATCGGTCGAGTGACCGATCAGGGAGCGCATAGTGAGGTTGGGAACCTACTGTGTGGCTCCTGATCGGTCCGGTGACCGATCAGGGAGCAGGCTGCTTCCTCGCTGCCTTGCTCCTGATCGGTCTGGTGACCGATCAGGGAGCAGACAGTGAGTGAGTTCCCTTGCTGATCAAGTCCTGAACGGTCCGGTGACCGATCAGGGACTTAGGATTTAATTTCCGGAGTTACTGTTCATTAGACCTGATCGGTTTGAGTGACCGATCAGACTTCACTCTGATCGGTCTGGTGACCGATCAGGCTTCACTCTGATCGGTCCGGTGACCGATCAGGCCTGTGTTGCCGTAAGAGCTGGGAATCCCAGCGAAGAGGTGGATCGGTCTGGTGACCGATCCACAAGCCCTGGATCGGTCCGGTGACCAATCACTTTAATTCAAATTGCGTTGTCAGACGCTCTGAACATATCCGATTCTCTGCGCTTCACTTCTGAATCTTGATTTACTGCTTGATATGCTGCTCTAACAATCTGATTAAGCTGCAGGTGACAGGGGAGGATTCAAACACTAAGGAGAAGTCAATGGAGGCTTTCCTTGGAGCAGGTTTATCCGTTTTTCCATCTCAGGTTGCAACGGCCGAGCTGCAGACTGGAGCTGAGACTGGAGCTTAGTTGAGGGAAGCTCAGGGAGTCCAGGGATAGCTTAGTGGTAGCTGGCGTTGGCAGATGAGCAGCTGGGAGCTGCAGGGATGGTGTCATCCGATGCTTGGTGGAGAAACAAAAGAGAGAAGAGACTTCGGTTGAAGCAGAGTTTGTGAATCTCAAGTGTTTGAGCTTGCTGAAGTTCTTGCTGCGATTTTGTGTTCTCCACACTTGACTTGCTGTGTGCGTGTTCTGTTGATTCTTTGAGCAAGTCATTGAGATCTGAGGAGCAACCAACTCTTACGTGAGTGCTTGGAGGAAGGAACAAGGAGCTTGGAGTCCAACAGTGAGAAGACACGAAGGAGGGAGTCCTTGCGTGAGATCGTCGCTGGGTGGAGCTCGGAATAAGCTTGCTGTGTTCTTGTCTTTGCTAAGTGCTTGAGTAAGATCCTTCTTATTGTTTCATTGTGCTTAAACATATATTTGTGATTGAAACGCTGTGGAGAGGTTTCTCCACCGAGAAGGAGGTTGTCTTCTATCCGGTGTTAACCGGGGCTTGATCTGCCGACGATCAAGGGATCGCCCACCTTAAGGGCACGCCAAGGAGTAGGGGCAAGTTATCTCTGAACCTTGTAAACTCTCCTTGTTAGCGATCTTGCTAGTTGTGTTTGTTTTGCTTCCGTTTTAGTTTTCTGCACACTCTGTTTTCTACTCTTTCCGCTGTGCTACTGATATCTGAGTTACAGAAACCTCATAAGTGTTTAAAGTCGAAGTGATTGGCTATATTCACCCCCCCTCTCTAGCCATCCGTTTCCAACACTTACACCACTTCGCCAGCAGCCGGTGATATTAGAAGACGGTGTTGAACCTGTTCGCCCTCAAACATAAGACCAAAGAATCGCTGAAGGATTATATCCAGCTGTTCAATTGGGTGGCTCAAGATGTGTCAACCGCTACTTTAGAGATCCTCATCAGCACTTTCACACAAGGACTCTCTGAAGGTGATTTTTTTTTTGGTGAAGAAGCCACCAGCTAGCTTTGATGACTTATTGGGGCGGGCAGCCAAGCACGTCAATGTCGAAGAAGTGCAGCACGTCCGCCGCAAAGATCTGGCAGGAGTCCCTATCTAGATCTTAGTATGATCCGAGAGGAGAGAACCACCCATACCAGCTCGGGCAAATGATCCTCACACCGGGAAGGATCACTTGGCCGGTAAGAAGAGGTTGGTGGAGACGGTCGACATCGTAGGACCCAAGCTACCGAAGAAGTTTTGCGATTTTCACGGCAGCACAACGCACTCTACCGAAGAGTATTATACCCTGAAGAAAAGGAGGTCTTAGGACGTGGACACCAAGCCCCACAAACGGTGGAACAAAGTGGGGTATCAACAGCGATCCCCTTGCTGAAGCCCTTCCCCTCATCGACGATAATCTGGGGAGGACAGATCCAGGCGTCGGTCCCAGTCACGTTCGAGGGGAGGAAGTCGGGAGATAGTGCCCCGCCAGTCTATCTCCCCTTAAAGAGATCCCAAGAAGGGCAAAGATCCGACGCACGAACCTCCATCGGGCCATATGGGTGTAATCTCAAGAGGACCAACTGGAGGAGACTTTAATCGGACAAAAAAGACCCATACCTGCCAGGTGGAAAACTACGCTATTGGAACAAGCAAAGACAAGCGCTAGGGCCCAGTTATTTCATTCGACCCTGACGATCTGGAGGACATGGAAGCCCCCCACAAAGATGCACTATCAATTCTAGCCAAATAGCAAATTACTAGATTAAACGCATCTTTGTGGATACAAGTAGCTCCGTCAACATCCTGTACAAGGAAGCTCTGGATCAGATGTAGATCGACGAGAACGAAATGCATCCTGTCTCCACTCCACTCTTCGACTTCACCAGGTATAGGGTACAACCGATGGGATAGATCTTCCTGTCTCTGTCGCTGGGGGACGACACACTGCAGAGGACAAAGAGGACTTCCTTCATGATTGTGGATGCCCCATTGTCCTACAACGCCATCCTGGGGCGACCGACACTCATCCTATTCTAGGCGGTGGTCTCAGTCTACCACCAGAAGATTAAGTTTCTGGTGGGCGAGCAGGTGGCCAAAGTCAAAGGAGATCAATTGGCTTCCTAGCGGTGCTACAGTGGCGAGGTCAGAATAGAAGCCCACAAGAATTCGAGGACATATGAAGCGTTGCAAATCGACCTGACCAATCCTCGAGAAGGAGAGGGGGCTAAAGAGGAACGCAGGGAGGTCGAAAGCGAAGAGATCCAAATTTATCCTCAACAAGTTAGAGGAATCACTAGAATTGCTGCTGATCTTGCGCCATAATTGAGAAACCATCTGATCAACTGTTTAATGGACCAATGGGACATGTTTGCATGGGCTACTGAAGAGATCAAGAGAGTCCCCTGCCTTGGCCACGCATCGATTGCATAAAACCCTAGGAGCCCGGCCAGTGAAGCAGAGGCGAAGACACTTTGCACTCGAGCAAGACAAGACAATCAAGGAGGAGGTCGCAAAGTTGCTCAAGGCTGGACATATAAGAGAAGTTCAATTCTTGACTTGGCCGATGAATGGTGTACTAGTCCCTAAGCCCGAGGATAAATTATGGGTCTGTATTGATTTCCGAGATTTAAATAAAGTCTGCCTTAAAGACTATTACCCCTTGCCTCACATTGATCTGCTGGTGGATTCTACCTTTGGCTATGATTTTATTTCAATGTTGGATGCATATCAGGGATACCACCAGGTTCCCCTTTCTCGGGAACACCAAGAGAAGGTTAGTTTCGTGACGGTAGATGACACTTATTACTACAATGTCATGTCGTTCAGGTTTCGCAATGCAGGGGCAACCTATCAGCGAATGATGGATAAGGTCTTCCACCACCATATCGGGAGGAGCATTGAAGTATATGTAGATGATATCCTGGTCAAGAAAGAGAAGGGGAAGAACATGATAGCCGACCTAGAAGAAATATTCGCCACCTTGAGGGCCAACAAGCTGAAACTAAACTCCGCTAAATGTTTATTTGGGGTGAAGACTGGTCGGTTCCTTGGGTACATGGTGACGAAAAGGGGGATTGAGGCTAATTCGGAGAAAGTGCAAGTTATTGTCGACATGCCCTCCCCTCGCAATTTCAGAGATGTACAGTGGCTGAATGGAAGAATTACAGCTTTCTGCCGGTTCATCTCCAGATCTGCTGACAGAACTTTGTCATTCTTCAAAATTCTGAGAAAGGTTGTCAAGTTCGATTGGGATGATCAATGTGAGAAAGCTTTTACATATTTAAAAGCATATCTCTTTGAACTCCCCATCCTATACAAACCGTTGGAGGGAGAAACCCTATTTGTCTACTTGTTCGCAGTTGAGCAAGCCGTGGGTTCTGCGATTATTCAAGAGGAAGGTACTACTCAGTTTCCCATTTACTTCTTCGATCATCTCCAGAAAGATGCAGAATCTCAGTATACCACCCTGGAGAAGCTGGCCTATGCCTTAGTAATGATGGTTCGAAGACTGAGACCGTATTTCTTGGCGCATCCCATTGTGGTGCTCACCAATAGTCTACTCGGGCACACCCTCACCAATCCAGAGGCTTCGGACGACTGATCAAGTGGACAGTAGAGTTAAGCGAGTATGGGATTGAGTACTGTTAGATCATGGCGCTTGCTAGAGGGGGTGAATAGTATTTTTCTTGATCTTTCTCTACAAAAGGGTTAGCACAATACAAGCAAAATAATGAAAGATAATGAAACACAATGCTAACACCGAGAATTTACTTGGTATCCACCTCTGGAGAGATGACTAATCCAAGGATCCATGCACAAGCACACACTCCACTATAAAAAGCCTCCTTCAAGGTGGAGAAAACCTTTACAAGGTTGTCCTCTTCCTCTTACAAAATGAAAGTGAAAGCGAGAGGAAGAGGAAGAGCAAGGGAATTTTTGCACTGACAGCACTTTGGTACCCCCTCAAAACCGTACCTTCCTCGTGCCAAAAATCCCCTTTAAATAAGAGTAAAGGACAACTCCGCGAGTTGTCCAGCACGCTACCAGTCGACTGCCCCTGGGGCAGTCGACTGGTCTAGCCTTAATTGTAGCCAACGGCTAACTCAACGGCTAGTTTTCGTGGTTACCAGTCGACTGCTCCTGGAGCAGTCAACTGGTCCAGGCCCGAAAACATTCTGTGAGTTTGAGAATTCGCTAGCAGTCGACTGTCTTTCTAACAGTCGACTGCCCAGCTTACATAATCTCTCTTCCTCACTCCGAAGACCCTCCTTCACGTGTGCCTTCAAGTATACTCCCTTGGCTTGCCCCTTGAAGTCCTCCTCCACCGGCTATCGTCCCTCGGATGCGCACACAAGCCTTCCCTTGGCTTGCCTCCATGCTATCCTTCACGTGTGCCCTTTGAAGTCCACTTCCTGGCTTGCCCATGGAGTTCTCTTCCCTCGGATAAGTCCTCCATGTGTGACCTTCCAACTCCTTCAAACTCAATCACATATATCAAATAACAACACAACACCCTAACCTTAAACATATTGACACACACACATCAAAATCATGATCTTCCCGATCATCCTTGGGCCGATTGTCTCAACAATCTCCCCTTTTTTGATGTGTGGCAATATGTTTAAGTTAGGGAGTAAATAATAGCCAACAACAGTAATTAAAACAGCAAGACATAGTATAAACAAAGAGATAGCCTCCCCCTTAATCTATGTCTTCTCCATTTTCAATTTTCATAAACCAATTAACCAAAGTTAAATTACAAACCTAACTTAAACCACCCATTCTCCCCCTTTGACACCATCAAAAGGATTGCCTGAAGCAATGTTAACCAATGGCATCAAATGGGAGAGTATTTCATTTCTGAAATTTCTCAGATTTCTGAATTTAGCCGTATCAGTTGGCTGCCCTTCAAAGGGCAGTCGACTGATACTCTGTCAGTCAGACTTTCAGGTTTCTGAGCTGAACTTCAGAAACTTCCCAAAAATTCCAGAAAATTCTAAAAATTATAAAAATTTGCAAACATGTTTCATATGATATATTCTATCAGGGGAAAATATAATTTCAAACATGTTTGACTTTTTGACAAAAATTCAAATTTCTTGAAAAACTCTAATTTTGTATCAAATTTTCAACCTAATTATGAACTCATACACCTTCCAAGCTTATGGCAAAACATATAAAGCACAGAATGGTTTATAAATGTTTTAAAATGTCCAACTATGATCTTTGGACAAGATATCCATTAATTAAACACTTGCTTTCACCATAGTTGGTCTATTTTTCATAATTTGATACATCTAATGACCCAACACTATGCCACAAGCACAAGTGAATCATTTGTATCATCCTAATGGATCAAGCACCACCTTCCTATTGTATTGCTCCAATGTTCATCCTATACTTCTATAAAACATATACCAAGGCCTCTTCTTAAGGATGTGAACTCTGATTCGGGAAGAGGCTTGGTAAAAATGTCGGCAAGGTTTGACTTTGACTCAACATAGTGTAATTCTATGTCACCCCTTGCCACATGATCTCTAATGAAGTGATGCTTCACTTCAATGTGTTTTGTTCTAGAATGGTGAACCGGATTTTTAGTCAAGTTAATTGTACATTATCACACAAGACCTTGACCTTGGAGTAATGCAGCTCATAATCCTCTAAGGTGTGCATGATCCAAAGTAGTTGGGACACACAACCACCCATTGCCACATATTCGACCTCCCTTGTTGATAGGGCAACACATGGTTGTTTCCTACTACTAACTAACTAAAGATTATCCAAGGAATTGACATCCTCCACTAGTACTCTTCCTATCTAGTTTACAACCCGCATAGTCCGAATCGATGTATCCAAAAAGATCAACATTTGGGGTTCTAGAATACAAAAGCCCGACATTAAGAGTACCTTTAATATACCTTAGGATCCTCTTTACTACCACTAAATGAGACTCTTTGACACATGATTGGTACCTTATACACATACCTACTGCAAATAATATATCGGGTCTACTAGCGGTAGATACAATAGACTACCAATCATGCTCCTATATTATTTTGAGTCTATCATTTTTCCTTCAACATAACTATCCATTTTGACATTTGTTCCTATAGGGGTAGATGCTACCTTAGCATTTTCTAGTCCAAATTTCTTTAGCATTTCCCTAACATACTTAGTTTGATACACATGAGTCTCTTCATTTGTTTATTTAACTTATAAACCTAAAAAGAATGTCAACTCTCCCACAAGACTCATCTCAAATTCATTTTTCATACATTTAATGAACTCATGAAGAAATTCATTATTTGTGGACCCAAAGATAATATCATCCACATATACTTGGGCCACAAAGATGCCTTTATCCTTAGATTTTAGGAAAAGAGTTGGATTAATTGTACCTCTCCCAAAACCCTTGGATACTAAGAATGAGGAAAGTCTTTCATACCAAGCCCGGGGAGCTTGTTTCAATCCATACAAGGCTTTTCTTAGTTTGTAGACATGTCTAGGGTAATTTGGGTTTTCAAACCCGGGAGGTTGTTCTACATAGACTTCTTCCTTAATGACCCTATTAAGGAATGTCGACTTCACATCCATTTGGAGAAGTGTGAAACTCATGTGAGCGACATATGCTAATAAAATCCTAATAGAATCTAATCTAGCTACGGGGGCATATGTTTCATCATAGTCAAGGCTTTCTACTTGATTAAACCCCCTAGCTACCAACCTAGCCTTGTTTTTGGTTATCTTCCCTTGATCATCTAGCTTGTTCCTAAAGACTCATCTCGTGGTGACAGTGGTGCAATCATTGGGCCTAGGAACTAACTCCCAAACTTCACTTCTTTCAAATTGATTCAACTCCTCTTGCATAGCTAGGACCCAATCCACATCACCTAATGCCTCATCAATAGATTTCGGTTCTAATTGAGAAATCAAGTTAATTTGACTACTTTATTCTCTAAAGTGGGACCTAGTCCTCACCCCTTGAGTGACATCACCCACTATTTGGTCAATGGGGTGATCTTGGTGATGCCTTAAGGGTCTAGAGGTTATGGTTCATTGACTACATGATGCTTATCCTCTAGTGTACTTCTCTCTCCCCCTTGATTATTGCCCCTAAATTTAGGTCTTGAATTTCTTGGGTAAGGGGTTGACCTTCCTCTATGTCCTTATCAATAGAAGATTTCCTAGGGTAGGTGTTTGTGGACTCATCAAAATTCACATTGGATGACTCCTCAATTACCTTAGTCCTTTTGTTATATACCCTATAACCCCTACTAGTGGATCCAACCAAAATCCCCTCATCCACTTTAGATTCAAACTTCCTCAAATCATCCTTGGTGTTCAAAATGTAAACTTTACATCTAAAAACTCTAAAGTAGTGAACTTGTGGAATTCTCCCATTCCACAACTCAAATGGGGTTTTTTCCTAAAAGCCTATGAATTAAGACCCGGTTTTGGATGTAACAAGCGGTATTTACCGCTTCGGCCCAAAAATAGCTAGGAAGAGAATATGCATTAACCATAGCCCTAGCGGCTTCTTGTAATGCTCTATTTCTCCTTTCTACTACACCATTTTGTTGAGGGGTCATTGGGCATGAAAATTCATGCTTGTACCCATTTTCTAAACAAAATTGTGAGAAGTTTGAATTTTCAAACTCCCCACCATGGTCACTCCTAATTTGGTTAATCTTGAGGTGTTTTTCATTTTCAACCCTCTTACTAAAACCTATGAAAATTTCTAAGGTATCATCCTTATGTTTCATGAAAAATACCCAAGTAAATCTAGAGAAATCATCTACAATAACCAAACAATATTTACTCCCTACCAAGGATAGAGTACTATGACAATCAAATAGATCTATATGCAATAATTCTAAAGGTAAAGTAGTGCTAGTTAAGGTTTTACCTTTGTGTGATGATCTAGATTGTTTATCCTCTTGGCATGCATCACACATCTTAGTCTTTTCATACTTGATCATGGGAAGCCCCTTCACCAACTCTTTCTTGGCAACTTTTGCAATATTCTTTATGTTGATGTGCCCAAGTCGCCGGTGCCACAACCATCCTTCTTCTTCTTTAGATATGAGACACTTAGGCAAATTGTTAGAAACATAAGCAAGATTAAGATAGTAAAGATTAGCCTCTCTATACCCTTCTAGCATAACATTTTCGGATCCATTTTGCTTAATTAAACACTTTCTAGCATGAAACTCAACTCTATATCCCGCATCACAAAGTTGACTTACACTAAGTAAATTAAACTTCATTCCCTTAATTAAAAGAACTTTGTGGATAGTGATTGTAGGAGATATCCTCAATAGTGCCCCTACCAATTATTTTGAGTTTTCCACTATTTTCGAATGATACGGTTCCTTCCCTTAGATAGCTAATAGTGGAGAACTTGCTCACATCTCCGGTCATATGTCTTGAGCACCCACTATCTACAATCCACATTTTTTAGGCATCCTTCACTTTCACCTATACAACATGGAAAACACAAGCTTTTGGTACCCAAATTTTATTTCCACAAGAATAATTTAAATACTTCTTTGGTACCCAAGCCTTCTTTGCATTTCCCTTAACCCCTTATCTCCTAAAAGCACCCTTTCTACCCATAAGTGAAACAAAAGCTACTTCCTTATTTTTTGGCCTATAACCTATCCCGGCTTTGTTGTAAACGGCTCTTTGACTATTTATAATCATATCAAGGTTGCTAGAGCCAACTTAAAACTTTCTAAGTGCTTTGGTTAGGTCTTCTACCTTTTCTCTTAGTTCCTTATTTTCATTTTCAAGACATGAATCATTTGATATAGTAGAAGAAATATGCACATTATCTTTGAGTTTCATGGATTCTACTTTAAGTATGACAACTTCATCCTTCAATTCTTTAATTTTCCACCTAGCCTTAGCCAAATCAACATTTGTACTAGTAATAATTTTTACAAGAGTAAAGGAGGGTAAGCTATATACCTCACTTACCGATACATCGGATTCGGATGATGATGAGCCTTCACTTTCATCTTCACTACTTGAGCTCCTCTCATCATCGGATGACTCCAAGTTGTCCACTCCCATTAGCGTGAAGTGTGACACGTGATCTTCTTCCTCCCAAGACGATGGATCATCCCAAGTAGCTTTTAGGCTTGTGGCACTCTTACCTTTTTCTTTTGACTTCCTCTTCTGACTCTTCTTCTTTTCTTCCTTCCTTTCTTCTCTTTTCTTTAGTTGTGGGCACTCATTCTTCATGTGACCCTCTTAATGGCAATTGTAGCAAATGATATCCTTGCTTTTGCTCTTGCTTCTTGACCCTTTCCTACCAAAAGACTTGTTAGAAAAACTTTTAAAAGCTCTTCTCATTTTTCTTACCATGTAGGTTTCTTGGTCACTATCCAATGAAGCACTAGACTCCTCCGATTCAGATGATGAGGAGTAGATGATCTTCTTCTTTTCCTTCTTCTTTTTCTTTTCCTTTTCTACAATGAATGCCACACCTTTTTCTTTGGAAAAAAATGTTAGCTTGCTCATGTAACTCAAATTCACAAAATAAATCATCTAACTTTACCATAGAAAGATCCCTTGATACTTTGTAGGCATCGACCATTGATGCCCACAATGTAGACCTAGGGAATGATTGTAAAACATACCTCACGAGATCTCGGTTCTCAACCTTCTCACCAATTACATGGAGCTCGTTGATGATTTCTTTTACCCTTCCATGTAGTTGGCTAACCGTTTTGTTAGTCTTCATTGATAGTGATTGTAGTTGAGCCACCAAGAGGTCCTTCTTTGCCCTCCATGACTCATTTGATCCTTCGTTGAGTTCAACGAGTTTCTCCCATAATTCCTTTGCGCTCTTGAAAGGCCCCACCTTGTTGAGTTATTCCTTTGACAATCCGCATTGAAGTGTTGTGGCGGCCTTGGCATTTGCTTGCACCTTCTTCATGACTTCCTTTGGCCAAGTTCTCATTGGTAGTGACTCTCCTCTTTCGTTGATAGGTGCATCGAAGCCATCTACAACACTCATCCAATTCTTAATGTCATTCATCAAATAGTACTCCATCCTACCTTTCCAATAGGCGAAGTCGTTTCCGTCAAAGAACGGTGGCCTTGCAGTGCTATAGCCCTCTTGAAACGTCATTTCTTGTTACTCTGGTGGACGGTGAGTTCTTCCAAAGCGAACCTTGCTCTGATACCACTTGTTAGATCGTGGCGCTTGCTAGAGGGGGGTGAATAACACTTTTCTTGATCTTTCTCTACAAAAGGGTTAGCACAATACAAGCAAAATAATGAAAGATAATGAAACACAATGCTAACACCGAGAATTTACTTGGTATCCACTTCCGGAGAGATGACTAATCCAATGATCCATGCACAAGCACACACTCCACTATGAAAAGTCTCCTTCAAGGTGGAGAAAACCTTTACAAGGTTGTCCTCTTCCTCTTACAAAATGAAAGTGAAAGCGAGAGGAAGAGCAAGGGAATTTTTGCACTGACAGCACTTTGGTACCCCCTCAAAACCGTACCTTCCTCGTGCCAAAAATCCCCTTTAAATAAGAGTAAAGGACAACTCCACGAGTTGTCCAACACGCTACCAGTCGACTGCCCCTGGGGCAGTCGACTGGTCTAGCCTTAATTGCTAGCCAACGGCTAACTCAATGGCTAGTTTTCGGGGTTACCAGTCGACTGCTCCTGGAGCAGTCAACTGGTCCAAGCCCGAAAACATTATGTGAGTTTGAGAATTCGCTGGCAGTCGACTGTCTTTCTACCAGTCGACTGCCCAGCTTACATAATCTCTCTTCCTCACTCCGAAGACCTCCTTCACGTGTGCCTTCAAGTATACTCCCTTGGCTTACCCCTTGAAGTCCTCCTCCATCGGCTATCGTCCCTCGGATGCGCACACAAGCCTTCCCTTGGCTTGCCTCCATGCCACCCTTCACGTGTGCCCTTTGAAGTCCACTTCCTGGCTTGCCCTTGGAGTTCTCTTCCCTCGGCTCTTGTCCCTCAGATAAGTCCTCCATGTGTGACCTTCCAAGTCCTGTAAACTCAATTACACATATCAAATAACAACACAACACCCTAACCTTAAATATATTGGTGCACACACATCAAAACCATGATCTTCCTGATCATCCTTGGGCCGATTGCCTCAACAAGTACCACCTCCGTACTGCCATCAAGGCTGAAGCACTAGCTGACTTTATACTCGAAGCTGTCCCAGGACCTGAAGCTGATGGAGTGTGAAAAATTTATGTTGATGGTTCCTCCAACAACAAGCATAGCGAGGTCGGAGTTCTGATGATTTCCCCCAGGGGAGATGCACTATAATTATCTATCCGATTCCACTTCCGAGCCACCAATAACGAAGTCGAATATGAGGCGCTCCTAACGGGGCTCCAAGCGGCCAAGAAAGTGGGAGCTACTTGGGTTATCTTGCACTCAAACTCTTTGCTCATAGCTCAGCAGATAAAAGGCGAGTTCGAAATTAAAAATGAGCGCTTGCAGAGGTATGTGTCCATATATGAGCAACTGAAGTTTTCCTTTACTGAAGTCTTCCTTTACTGAAGTTGTTCTACAGAAGATATCCTGAGCTGATAATGTCAAGGCAAATGAACTAGCCAAATTGGCTAGCTCTATTACATTATAAACGCTGGAAGAGCCCAGCGCTCCGGAAGGAACAGTGACCCAAATCAGAGAGGAGGCCGCTGACACTATATTACCCAACTGGAGAGAGCCCTATGTGGAGTTCATACGTAGTGGAGCTATGCCGGCGGGTGATAAGGAAGCTCGGCTTTTCCGTCATAGGGCTGCCAGGTTTATGCTGGTCGGGGAGCAATTATATAAAAGAGTCTTTGCACAACCTTTGCTCAAGTGTATTGGTCCAGAGGAGGTCAACTATATTATGCGGGAGGTTCACGAAGGCATATGTAAAAGACATATTGGGGAAAGGTCCATGGCTAGAAAGATCATTCTGGCAGGACATTTTTGGGTCACGCTGCAAGACAATGCTGTCAAATTTGTTGTCGGATACGAAACCTATCAAAAGCATCAGCATATCACTCATCACCCGACTGAACTACTTCGAGCCTCCATTGTTTCCTGTCTCTTTGACCAGTGGGAATGAACATTGTGGGTTCTTTTCCAATCGAACCTCAGTAGAAGAAGTTCCTGTTAGTGCTAGTCGACTACTTCTCCAAATGGGTTGAAGTTGAACCACTTACACACATCACGGAAGCCGCTGTGATGAAGATCCTGTGGAAGGATATAGTCTGCAGGTACAACATTCCTTATAAGTTGATGTCGGATAATGACAGACAGTTTACAGGGCGCAAACTCAGAAAGTGGTGTGAAGGACTAGGTATTCACCAAGCCTTCACTTCAGTCGCATATCCCCAAGGAAATAGACAAGTAGAAGTGGTCAACCGGGAGATTATCAGAGGGCTCAAGATAAAGATGGACCACGTCGGTGGCAGTTGGGTCGATGAACTCCCAAGCATCTTGTGGGCGTACCGCACCACTCCCAAAGAATGAACTGGTCAGAGTCCTTTCAATTTGGTGTATGGAGCGGAATCAGTGATTTCGGTGGAGATAAGCGATGAGTTAGTCCAGTGATAACACTACAATAAAGAAGACAATGATCAGGAACAACTAATCAACCTAGACCTGGTAACAGAAGTGCAAGACAAGGCAACTACCCGACTAGTTGCATATCAACAGCGTATGCAGCAGGTGTACAATCGCTGAGTGATCACTCGGACTTTCCAAGTCGGGGATAAGGTCTGGAGAAGAATCAAGCCGGTCGGCGACCTCAGAAAGCTCGAGCCTCAATGGATCGACCCTTACACCGTTGTTAAAAAGCTCACCAAAGGCAATTATTATCTACAAGACGATGAAGGCAAAAAGCTGGAGAGACCATGGCATACAAATCACCTCCAGCCGAATCGTACTCGGTGAGCCATGTGGGCAATATATGTATTTGTATACATGATTGTACTTCTTTGCAGTTTCAGTAATGAAAGAAATAAAGAAAATGTCTCATCAAGACCCGATGCAAAAGCTTGAAGACTCTACCGTCTCGTGATACCGAGGATGCCCGATGTTGGTGACGAGATGGCTAGAGAGGGGGGGTGAATATAGCCAATCACTTTTACTTTGAGAACTTAGCAAGTTTCTGCACTTGAAGTTGTTAGTAGCACAGCGGAAGAAGCAAAGGTAAAAAGAACAGTGCAGTAAACGAAAACAGAGATGATGGCAAACAAAGACAACTACCAAGAACGCTAACAAGAGGGTTTACAAGGTTCGGGGATAACTTGCCCCTACTCCTTGGCGTGCCCTTAAGGTGGGCGATCCCTTGATCGTTGGCAGATCAAGCCCCGGTGATCACCGGATATAAAGCAACCTCCTTCTCGGTGGAGAAACCTCTCCACAGCGTTTCAATCACAGATAAATGTTTAAGCTCAATGAAACAACAAGAAGGATCTTACTCAAGCACTCAGCAAGGACAAGAACACAGCAAGCTTCCATGAGCTCCACCCAGTGGCGATCTCACGCAAGAACCCTTCTTCGTGTCTTCCCACTATCGGACTCCAAGCTTCTTGTTCCCTCCTTCAAGGCTCAAGTAACGGATGATTGCTTCTCAATCGCTTGCTCAGAATGATGGAAACCTCAAGAACACAGCAAGCTTGATGTGGAGAACTCAAGGCACAGGAGCTCTAGGACACAAGCTGTAAGCGCTCGAACACTCTCCTTCACCGAAGCTGTCTCCCGTTGCTTTTGTTTCTCCACCAAGCATCAAGTGACCTCATCTCCAGAAGCCTCCAGCTGCCTCACTGCCAACGCCAGCTACACTGAACCCTTACTGAACTTCCTGAGCTCCCTCAGCCAAGCTTCAGTTAGCGGCTTCAGTCCTGCAGCTCCAGCCGTTGCAACCTGAGTTGAGAAATGGACAAACCTGCTCCAAGGAAAGCCCTCTTTGACTTCTCCTTGAGTGATTGAATCCTCCCCTGTCACCTGTAGCTTAATCAGACTGTTAGAGCAGCATATCATACAGTGAATCAAAGATCAGAGGTAAGTGACAGCAAATATCAGATGTTCATACGTGATCAGAGCGTCTGACAATGCAATTTGAATTAAAGTGATCGGTCACCGGACCGATCAGAGAACCTCCTGATCGGTCACCAGACCGATCAGGCTGGTTCCAGACCGATCAGGCTTCGTCCTGATCTATCCCCAACGCTCAATCAGAAATCTTGATTTCTTTGAGATTCTCTTGGACTGATCCCAGGTCGTGGATCATTCACCGGACCGATCCACCCTTATATTGGGCGATTTCTGAGTTTCACAGGCTAAGCCTTCTGATCGGTCACAGGACCGATCAGGCAGCCTCCTGATCAGTCACCAGACCGATCAGAACCTGACCAGACCGATCAGGCTCCGTCCTGATCGATCATAGAGAGGAACCTGCGACGCTTGATCGTTCTCCGGAACGATCTGCACAGTGATCCTGATCGGTCATCAGACCGATCAGGAGCAGTTCAGCAAGGGAACTCAACCTCACTGCTCGCTCCCTGATCGGTCACCAGACCGATCAGGAGCCAGTCAATGGGTGAAACGCATACTCCCTGATCGGTCACCAGATCGATCAGGAGCAGCACAGTAGGTTCCCATCCTCACTGTGTGCTCCCTGATCGGTCACCCGACCGATCAGTCATCGCTGGATCGGTCACCAGACCGATCCACGAAGGAGCAGCGTGCCAGAATCCCTGATCGATCACCAGACCGATCCAGGGACTCAAACTCAGCCCTCCAAGCTAAGTTTCCATCCACCTTAGCCCTCCAAGCTAAGGATTTTCCATCTAACTCTCCAAGTTGGGAATTTGCACCTAGCCCTCCAAGCTAGGACTTTTCACCTAGCCCTCCAAGCTAGGACTTTTCACCCAACCCTTCCGAGTTAGAACTTCATCCAACCTAGCCCTCCAAGCTAGGTACCTGACCCTCCAAGCTAGGACTTTTTCACCTAATTCTCCAGGATGGAAATTTGCACCTAACCCTCCAAGTTAGGACTTTTCACCTAGCCCTCCAAGCTAGGACTTTTCACGAATTAGGACTTTTCCAACACCTAGCCCTCCAAGCTAGGACTTTTCAATACCTAACCCTCCAGATTAGGATTTTCCAGCACCTAGCCCTCCAGACTAGGATTTTCAACACCTAACCCTCCAGGTTAGGATTTTCCCAAATCATGCCTAATCCTCGATCAGGACTTAATCATAATCATCCTAATCATCCACCTAAACTAAAATCGTTGTCAACACCAAAACACCAATCAGGGCCAGACTGCATCAACAATCTCCCCCTTTTTGTTGTTTGACAACCCGATTTTAAGTTTAGGGATTCTCAATCAAGTTTCAAGTTTTCCAACATTTAGAATCATAGGGGAATCCAGATCCTCCCCCTACAACATGATCATTCTAAACTTAACCAATCCACACTCTCCCCCTTTGTCGAACACCGAAAAGGGGCAAGAGGGACTGTCAAGATTAAAACAAACTCCCCCTCAACCCTAGAGGTATCCCAAATCAACAAGGATAGGTATGATTTTTAGATAACCATATGACCACATGTGTAAAAGATAGAGCAAAACATAGCAAACACATGCATCATATGAGCATGAGGTATCAACTCACAAAGCATGACATAATATTCATCAGTATCAAGTATACATGGCATTGTAAGCATGAACATGGCAATTTAGCAAACATGCAGATAAAACTCATATAACCAACATGACATCAACAGTAGACATACTATCATGTGATAAAAACATAATCATGGCAATATAGCACAAATCCAAATAGTAGTCATCATAGCATCAACAAACAGTAACATCTTAAGCAAGATGGAACACAAAGGTCAGGATGTACACATCCGTCAAAAACAACAAACACGAACATAGAGCGGTCAATCGTCAGCTGGATCATCGTCCGAATCATCAATGTAGATGATATCTCCTGGTGAAGGGCCACTGGGAGATGCACCATCTGGAAATATATGATGATACCATTCTTCATACCATCTGTCCTGGAAGGAGTGCATCTCAGAGACATCAGAGGCTAAAGCATCGAGACGGTGATCAAAAGTCTGAAACTCTGAGCGGACCTCCTGTCGCCAGAGCTCAGAGATATGCAATTCGTGCTCTATCTTCCGCTCTATCTCCGCTACCTGCCAGCGTAGATCAGGAGCCCACTCATCATAATCTGCAGTAGTAGCTGGCGCCCCCTGGTCACGGGCTGCTCTCGGTAGCTCCCCTGCATGTCTGCGATCCTTCCACCTCAGCCCTTGAGTCCCGAGAACAATGCCGGACTGAGCAAGCATGCGACGATCCAGACGGCAGTCCTGTCGAATCATGGGCACAATGCGGCCCTGTGTAATGTCGATGCCAACCGACTCCAGCCAGGCAGTGATGATGTGGCCAATGACATATAGACTGACTGGGACAACGATATACTGTGGACGATGATAGAGAAATAGACCGAAACCACTGGGTCAAAGTCTAACTGTTGATGCATCCCGTAAAGCATCAAGCAGTGGAACGGTCGAATCTCATCAAGATGTTTCGAGGTAGTGGGAAGGAGACAATTGGTGATGATTTTAAACAACACATAGTCAACAGGGGAGAGACAAAGAGCAGGAAATGTGGGAAAGTCACGGGTGCACTCACTAGAACCCCCTGGCCTGGGGTGGCCTAGGAAGTACTCGTAGATGGAATCGGGAGTCACTCCATCGAAGGGAACTGGAAGAGGATTAGGAGGGAATGGATAGAGAAAGAAATCATTGTCTGACCGGCGACAGCCGAGAAAATCAGTGAAAATAGATCGATTGAAATCGAGATCGATACTAGCAACACGGGTTTTCCACCCCGTGCCCTCTCCACTCACCATGTTATTATAGAACTCAGAAACAAATCAAGGTTGATCGGTCCTTCAAAGTGCAATATGGGTTGAAAATTATAAAATTCAATTCGTTGTCGGATTGTTGGACAGTGTTCATAGATAAAGGTTGGGTCTATAGTTCGACACGGCATGAGTTTAAAATTGTGCCATTGGAATTTGAGAGCAAGACTGATACTCTGAAATCGAGTATGTGGGGGAGGTGGAGGCCTTGAAGAAGGTGTAGATGAAGAAGGAGTCTTCCCCCTCGAACTGCCTTCAGCAATTTCCTTGCCCTTGGAAGACTTTCTAAAGGGGTTTGAATTGGTCATACACATAATTTAAAGTAGTTGATAAGATCGATCATACAAAACAAGAATTGATCATATAAGATGATACACAATCAAAAGATAGATAGATTCGATCATAGACGATGACACCCAATCAAAAAGTTAGACATTAAATCAAAAAGAAGTTTGAGAAAGGGGGTCACGGCCAAAGGGTCACGGCACAACAGTAAGAACAAGAGCAAAACCAAAATATGATTAGCTTCACAACACATAGTTCATGAGCTTTTTGAAAAGAAAAACGAAGCCAAACACTTACTTCGGTGCCATTGAAGAGATTCTTGAAGTTTTGAGGGGAAGAAAACGTGCGCAGGAAAAGACTCCCGGCGCAAGAACTGGTCGCAAGGTTGTTCCGCGAGAGAGAGACGTCACGGGACTCGGAAGATCCTCTCAGAGCCACCAGAGCACACTCGCAAGAGGAAGGGGAAGGCACTGAGGAGATTTCGCACGAAGCAAAGGATGCGCGAGTGGGAGGTTTTCGGCGCTAGGGTTCGGCCGATAAGAGGTTTTCGCGAAGTTAATCGGTTGGTGGATCGGTCCACCAACCAGAATTTAATGCATCTGAACGGATCACCGTTCGATCTGATCGCACCCAGACCGATCAGGCTACATCCTGATCGGACTGAGCGGATCTTGATCGGTCGGGTGACCGATCAGACGCGCTCCTGATCGGTCGGATGACCGATCAGGACACGAACAGTAGGGTCTGGAGGGAAACTGATGGGCTCCCTGATCGGTCTGTGGACCGATCACCATAGGGTGCCAGATCAGTCCAGGGACCGATTCAGGCTAGCTCAGTACACTTAGCCAAATTCCGGAAGATCACGACTTGCCTCGCTGATCGGTCTGTGGACCGAACACCACAGGAAGAAGCCAGATCGGTCCAGGGACCGATCAGCCCTATGCCTAATCGGTCTGGTGACCGATCAGGGTTCCTGATATTCCCTGATACGAACTGAAATGTTTAGTTTCAGAATTTCTGAAACTTTCCAACGAGATCTGATGACCTTTATCGAACTTGGACATGATTTCCTGACTAAAATTGATCCCTTAGCAAGAATCAAAGGTCCTTATAGGTTCAACAATCACTTTGACCCATACAAATGGAGTCAAACTCAATCAACAAACAATCAAGCAAATTCAATCAAGTTTGAGTCAAATCCAAGTTTCCAATCAAGTTGCCTTGATTGGAATGTCAAAGTATGATCATGGAGCCATATACACATATGTTATGCAATGGTTTTCCCCATACTTGGTCACCACCATGATTATTATCGTCAACTTAATTTCTCAAGGGATGCATTGACATTTTGAGAAATTGAGTTGATCCTAACATCTCACCCCATATCTAGCAAACAAAAATATTTTGGTAAACCTTATAGTTTGTGTGAGATGTCCCCAAAGTTACCGAATTGATTCCCAACAATTTCGAGATAATCATGAAGGGTTTTGAATGCAATTTGAAAATCATGAAGCGCGACACATTCCCAATTCCCGTCTTAGGAAACTAAATTCATTTTCGGGAAGTGGTTTAGTGAAAATGTCAGCTAGGTTTGACTTGGACTCTACATGAGAGAGTATGATGTTCCCCCTAGCTATATGATCCCTAATAAAGTGGTGTCTTACTTCAATATGCTTTGTCTTAGAATGATGGACTGGATTCTTGGTTAAGTTAATTGTGCTAATGTTATCACATAACACTTGCACACCCTTGTAACTAAATCCATAGTCCTCTAAGGTATGTATCATCCACAACAATTGTGATACACTCTCTCCCATGGCGATATATTCTGCCTCGGTCGTGGAGAGAGCAACACAATGTTGCTTCCGACTTGACCAACTTACTAAAGACGAACCTAAGAATTGACAACCCCCACTAGTGCTTTTCCAGTCCAACTTACATCCAGCGTAGTCGGAATCCGTATAGCCAATCAAATCAAAAGATTCGGTACGGGGATACCAAAGACCTACACCAATTGTGCCCTTGAGATATCTCAAAATTCGCTTAACAGCAACTAAGTGAGATTCCTTGGCACAGACTTGATACCTAGCGCACATACCTACAGCAAATAGTATATCTGGTCGGCTGGCTGTGAGGTATAGCAAACTACCTATCACGCTTCGATATTAAGTTATATCAACGGGTTTACCACTCTCATCATTGTCTAATCTTGTGTTTGTAGCCATGGGAGTGGTTACCTCTTTCGAATCACTCATATTGAATTTCCGAAGCATTTCTTGTGTATACTTTGATTGGTGCACATGGATACCATCGCGAGTTTGCTTGCTTTCAAGTCCAAGGAAGAAAGTCAACTCTCCCACTAGACTCATTTCAAACTCACTCTCCATGTGTCCAATAAATTCACTTAAATATCCCTTATTGTTTGAGCCACAAATTATGTCATCGACATATACTTGGGCTACAAATATATTGTCACCATCTCTTTGTAGAAATAGTGTAGGGTCTATTTGACCTCTAACGAAGCCCTTTTCAATCAAGAATGTTGACAACCGCTCATACCAAGCCCGGGGTGCTTGTTTAAGGCCATAAAGTACCTTTTTGAGCTTGAACACGCGGTTTGGAAATTCGGTACTCTCAAACCCCGGAGGTTGTTCGACGTAGACTCTTCTTTAATCAGACCATTTAGAAAAGCCATTTGACGTCCATTTGATATAATTTGAAACCACGATGTGCTGCAAATGCTAGCATCAATCGGATGGACTCTATTCGTGCCACAGGAGCATAAGTCTCATCATAATCAAAGCCTTCAACTTGACTGTAGCCCTTAGCTACCAAGCGTGCCTTGTTTCTAATGATTTCTCCCTTATGGTTCAATTTGTTCTTGAAGACCCATTTGGTTCCAATAATGGTGGTCCTCTTAGGTCTAGGGACTAAGTCCCACACTTGACTCCTCTCAAATTGACCTAGTTTATCGTGCATTGCAATGATCCAATCGGGGTCATTTAATGCTTCATCAATTTTTCAAGGTTCAATTTCAGAAATTAGGGCAACTTCATTAGCCTCATTCCGGAAGAATGATCTAGTCCTAACCCCATGATGGATGTCTCCAACAATTTGGTCTTGGGGATGACTAGAGGCTAATCTAGTTTGCCTAGGAGTTGGTGGTGCTTTTTGAACGGTTTCACTAGACACAAGTTCAGCCTCAGGATCCGGCTGATCAATGGGTTGTCTAGGTTCACCATCATCAGACTCATCACCATCAACAACACTTGGAGTTTCATTCAAACTTAGTCTCCTAAGTTCAAGTTGAACTCCTTCCACATTTTCTGATTGGTCAGTTGATTTCGGAATTTCTTCAAAGACCACATCAGAAGACTCTTCAACTAATCTAGACTTCTTGTTGTAGACTCGGTAGGCTTTGCTAACGAGGGAGTACCCGACTAGTATCCCTTCATCAGCCTTTGCCGTGAACTTTCCAAGATGATCCTTAGTGTTTAGGATGAACATCTTACAACCAAACACCCTAAGGTGTTTAACCGTAGGTGGTTTCCCAAACTAAAGTTCATGGGGAGTCTTTCCTAGAAACCTATGAATCAGGACTCTATTTTGCACATAGCAAGCTGTATTTATAGCTTCAGCCCATAAGTAACTCGGGAGTGAGTACTCATTAAGCATGCTTCGTGCAGCTTCTTGAAGTACACGGTTCTTCCTCTCTACAACACCATTTTGTTGTGGTGTTCTAGGAGTAGATAACTCATGCTTATATCCTCTAACTTGACAAAATTCTAAAAACCTTTGATTTTGAAATTCACCTCCATGATCACTTCTAATTGTCTTAATGGTTGATGATTTTTCATTTTCAACTCTTCTACAAAAAGAAATGAAAATATCTAAGGGTTGGTCCTTATATTTTAAAAAGTAAGTCCATGTATATCTAGTGAAATCATCAATAATCACAAAGCAATACCTATTTCCGTTTAATGACATGATGGTACTACAATCAAATAGATCCATATGAAGTAAATCTAAAGCATTGGAAGTACTTACAGCGCTTTTACCTTTATGTGCAAATTTTGTTTGCTTACCCATTTGACATGCATCACAAAGTCTATCTTTCTCATATTTGATGCTTGGTAAGCCACGGACTAACCCCTTGTTGGCCAACTTCCGGATGTTCTTCATGTTCACATGAGCTAATCTCCGGAGCCAAAGGGTGGACTCTTCTTCTTTTGACATGAAACACTTAGCAGAAGCATTAGTAGCACTTTTAAATGAGACTTGATAAATATTGTCTACTCTTGCTCCTACTAGTACCGTGTCCAAGGTGTCATTTTGTCTAACTAGACATTGACTTGGTTGGAAATCAATTGTGTAACCCGTGTCACACAATTGACTGACACTTAGGAGATTAAATTTCATCCCCTTGACTAGAAGGACATTTGAAATTCTAAGACATTCGGATATTTGAATGTCTCCTATTCCTATGACCTTAAGACTACCATTGTTACCAAATGATACATTACCTCTACTTTTCTTGTGAAGTGTGGTAAACAATGATCTATCCCCGGTCATGTGTTTGGAGCATCCACTATCAACGAACCAAGTTGATAGATGCTCCCCCTCAATCATAACCTACACAATTCGAAAAATAGAAGTTTTAGGTACCCACACCTTGGGACCTAAAGCATCAACTAAACATGACTTAGGCACCCGTGCCTTGACCACTTTCTTTTGGGTCTTGGGTATCCTAGATTGTCTCATGTCAGTCCTAGATATGAGAGACACAAATGAGGGTTCCTTAGGGCGGTAACCAATACCGGCCCTATTATAGACTGCCCTTTGGGCATTTAGAATCATATCTAGGGTCTTGGAGCTAGTTGAGAATTTCCCAAGAATATTCTTGAGCTTCTCAACCTCACTCTTCAAAGATTGGTTTTCCTCTACTAACAAGTTATCATGCAAATCACTGATCTCCTCAACCTTAGAGGATTTCAAGCTTACAATCTCATGTTTCAACGATTGAATTTCATCTTCTAGTAATTCAACATGCAAATCATCAATGTTATCATCTCTAGATGCCTTCAATTGATCAATTTCTAATTGCAATGCCTTAACCTTATTCTTTGATTTCTTAAGCATACTAGTTAAACATGCAATTGCTTTATAGCACTTTTCAAGCTCGGGAGAAGTTACTCTTCATCATCCGAAGATGATGAAGCCGCGTTTGAGGAGCTTGAAGAATCATCACTGCTCTCCTCTCCAAGAGCCATGAGTGTCACTTGCCTTGTGCTTTTCTCCTCCTTTTCTTCATCAGATGAGCTAGAGGATGACTCATCCCAAGTGGCTTTCAAAGTCTTCTTCTTCTTCTTGGATTTCTCTTCTTTTCGTTTAGATTTCTCCTCCTTCTTCTTAAGCTTTGGACATTCATTCTTGAAATGCCCTTTCCTACCACACTCAAAGCAAGATGCATTATTCTTATCAAGTTTGGATTCACTAGGGTTACCTCTACTTTTGAAACGTCGATCCCTTCGCATCATCCTCCTCACAAAATTGGCCATTTCGGATGAAGAGGAGCTGCTGCCATCTTCCTCGGAATTGGACTCGGATTCGGAAGAGGATGAAGATGATGAGACCTCCTTCTCCTTCTTCTTCTCCTTCTTCTTCTTGTTGGTTCGGTCCCCTGCAACTAAGGCAATCCCCTTCTCCTTGGGGCCTTTGTTAGCCATTTCATGCAATTCCATCTCACAAAATAAATCATCTAACTTTACAATAGATAAATCCTTGGATACTTTGTAGGCATCCACCATGGATGACCACAAAGCATTCCTTGGAAATGCTTTCAACACATACATCACAAGGTCGCGGTTCTCGACCTTTTCATCAATTGAATGAAGTCCATTGAGGACATCCTTGAACCGGCTATGAAGCTCACTTACCGACTCATTCTCCTTCATGGAGAGATTTTGGAGTTGATTGAGGAACAAATCCCTCTTTGCGATTCTAGAGTCCCGGGTGCCCTCGTGAAGCTCGATGAGTTTGTTCCACAAGTCCTTCGCACTTGTGAAAGGACCAACTTTGATGAGTTGATCTTTGTTCATTCCACATTGTAGAGTGACAACCGCCTTCGCGTCGGCTTCACTCTTCCGAGTTTGTTCAGCAGTCCACCTCCAAGACTCCAGCTCTTTGCCTTCGTCATCCTTAGGAGGAATGAATCCCTCCTTCACTGCGAACCAAGTGTGGATATCCATCTTCAGATAGTATTCCATCTTTGATCTCCAATATTGGAAGTTAGCGCCATCAAAGAATGGAGGTCGGGTGATTGAGAAGCCTTCTCTCAAAGCCATCTTGTTGATAACTCTTGGATGTTAAGCCGTAAACAGAGCCCCAAGCTCTGATACCACTTGTTGGAAACGAGATGGCTAGAGAGGGGGGGTGAATATAGCCAATCACTTTTACTTGCGATTAACAAGTTTCCTACACTTAACTTATCAGTAGCACAGCAGCGGAAGAAACAAAAGAAACTGAAAGTGCAGTAAGCTAAAACAGAGATAAGATCAAAACAAAGACAACTGCCAAGAACGCTAACAAGAGGTTTACAAGGTTCGGGGATAGCTTGCCCCTACTCCTTGGCGTGCCCTTAAGGTGGGCGATCCCTTGATCGTCGGCAGATCAAGCCCCGGTTTCACCGGATATAATGCAACCTCCTTCTCGGTGGAGAAACCTCTCCACAGCGTTTCAATCAGGATAAAGTTTAAGCACAAAGAAACTACGAGAACGATCTTACTCAAACACTTAGCAAGGACAAGAACACAGCTAGCTTCCCTGAGCTCCACCCAGTGGCGATCTCACGCAAGAACCCTTCTTCGTGTCTTCCCACTGTCGGACTCCCAGCTACTTGTTCTCTCCTTCAAGCGCTCAAGTAAAGATTGGTTGCTTCTCAATCTCCTGCTCAGAATGATGAAGAACTTCAAGAACACAGCAAGCTTGATGTGGAGAACTCAAGTCGCAGCAAGCAATCAGTATTCGAACTCCCTGCTTCCACGAAGCTCACTTCCGCGCTTTTGATCCTCCACACAACACCAGGTGACAACATCCTCCGTAGCCTCCAGCTACCACACTGCCAATGCCAGCTACCACTGAGCCCTCTCTGGTCTTCCTGAGATCCCCTTAGCCAAGCCCCAGTCTTGGCTCCAGTCTGCAGCTCGGCCGTTGCAACCTGAAATGGAGAATCGGACAAACCTGCTCCAAGGAAAGCCTCCTTTGACCTCTCCTTGAGTGTTTGAATCCTCCCCTGTCACTTGCAGCTTAATCAGACTGTTAGAGCAGCAAATCATACAGTAAATCAAATTTCAGAAGCAAACATCAGCGAATCGGATGCGATCAGACGATCTGACCATGTCTGACAGTGCAATTTGAATTAAAGTGATCGGTCACCGGACCGATCCAGGACTTGTGGATCGATCACCAGACCGATCTACTGCCGTGCTGGGATTCCCAGCTCTTATGGCAACACTGGCCTGATCGGTCACCAGACCGATCAGGATGAAGCCTGATCGGTCACCAGACCGATCAGAGTGAAGCCTGATCGGTCACCTAGACCGATCAGGGCATATGAACAGTGATTTTTTAATCAGATCCAAGATCCCTAATCGGTCACCAGACCGATCCAGGACTTTGATCAGCAAGGGAACTCACTCACTTCCCACTCCCTGATCGGTCACCAAACCGATCAGGAGCAAGGCAGCGAGGAAGCAGCCTGCTCCCTGATCGGTCACCGGACCAATCAGGAGCCACACAGTAGGTTCCCAACCTCACTGTCCGCTCCCTGATCGGTCACCAGTCCGATCAGACATAGCTGGATCGATCACCGGACGATCCACTAAGGAGCAGCGTGCCAATGTCCCTGATCAGTCACCAGACCGATCCAGAGACTCAACCCTAGCCCTCCAAGCTAGTGGTTCATCCACCTTAGCCCTCCAAACTAAGGATTTTTCCATCTAACCCTCCAAGTTGGGAATTTGCACCTAACCCTCCAAGTTAGGACTTTTCACCTAGCCCTCCAAGCTAGGACTTTTCACCTAGCCCTCCAAGCTAGGACTTTTCACCCAACCCTTCCGAGTTAGAACATCATCCAACCTAGCCCTCCAAGCTAGGCACCTGACCCTCCAAGCCAGGACCTTTTCACCCAATTCTCCGGGATGTGAATTTGCACCTAACCCTCCAAGTTAGGACTTTTCACCTAGCCCTCCAAGCTAGGACTTTTCACCCAACCCTTCCGAATTAGGACTTTTCCAACACCTAGCCCTCCAAGCTAGGATTCAACACCTAGCCTCCCAGACTAGGATTTTCCAACACCTAGCCTCCCAGACTAGGATTTTCCAACACCTAACCCTCCAGGTTAGGATTTTCCATATCATGCCTGATCCCCGACCAGGGCTTAATCATAATCATCATAATCATAATCAACCTAAACTAAAATTGATGTCAACACTAAAACAACAATCAGGGCAAGACTGCATCAACAACATGCACTTATAAGAAAGGAATTAAGAAAATAATTCTAAATGCATAAAAGAAATCATACCGGGGAGGCATGGTTGAGATTGAGGAAGCACAAGTGTCACTTGATCTTCTTGGAAGGAAGGAAGTGAGGAAGGAGGATGGTTTTTGGTGTGGGAAGAAGAGAGGGTTCGGATGCCTTTTTATAGGCAGTTTATTGGGGGCGCCCGGGAGTTCCCGGGCGCCCGGGATAGTGGTCTTTGCCTTTGGCAGTGACTAGGGCTGTTGGGGGCGCCCGCAGTGGCCCGGGTGCCCCGCTCAAGTTAATTTTGCAGCTTTTGCTGCTTTGACTGATATGGGGGCGCCCGCGTGGTTCCGGGCGCCCTGGTCAAGGGTCAGAGGCAGCTTTTTGCCTTGAGAGAAGATAAAGGCATGGGGGGCGCCCTAGGAGTCACGGGCGCCTGGAGTGTGTAGGAAGTGACAAATTTGATGTCTTGTCATTGTTTGACCATGGTTTAGTTGGTTTGACCATGGTTTTACATGATTTGACTGCTTTGACTATGGTTTGACTGCTTTGACCATGGTTTGACTATGTTGACCATAGTTTGACTACGTTGACCATAGTTTGACCACGTTGACCATGGTTTGACTACATTCTGAACTACAGGATTAAACCACAATATAGGTATTAAAGGAATTACAATTGAGTTTAATTTTATTGTCTCACCCAATCTAGGGTTTTCAATCATGTTAGCCTTACAGGTTTTGTGAGACAGGTTTTGATAAGTAAAATTATTTTGAAAACTTATGATTTATTTTGAAAACCTTAAATTAATTTTTGAAAACAATTAAGTTTATTTTGAAAAGAAATGTTTGAATCTACACCTAACTGATAATTTGTGTTAGATTTGAATTTTGACAAAGAATAATTTGAATTTGAATTTCAAAAATTGGCTTCCAGGTCTTGGCGAGGCACTAGGCCTTCTTTGGCCGTAGCCTTATTGGATCATCAACCCTTTCCTTGACAAAGCCTTTTAATGAAATTTCATTTTCAAAATTAATCTTTGAAAAATTCTGGTCTAACTAGTTTGGGTCTTGGATCGATAGCTTCGGCTAGTTTCACCAGTCTAAAGAGACCAAGTAGAAACTACTTGACCTTATTAGAATTGATTTCCCTAACGTACTATCATCTCACCTCCACCCAATACTATGTTGTCAAGTTTCAGTTAAGTTTGTTCAGTCCTTAAACTAACCATTCCTAAGTCTAAGCATGGTAAATTGCAGAAATTAAACAATCAAACAAGCAAATTGCAATCAAGAATTGAATTTTATCTAATAATAAATATAGTTTTTAATTTGGCTCCCCCTGGACTAAAGCCACGATAATGGTTAGGCAAGATATGAATCTTGTCCTTGGGGATCCAATACTGATTTGATCCAGTTTGTTTGTTCAGGTACAGTTTAGGTACCCATGCCTGAACTTTATTTCTGGACTGATTTAGTACAGCAAAGTAGGATCTTTGTCTAGATTTAGTTCTATAGCCTAGTCCAGATCGATTTAGAACCGATTTCTGTTTTCCAAGAATCATGTCAAGACCCTTGGAACCAGAAGTGAATCGTTCTAAAGCTGATCTTAGATCCTTAACCTGAGTTTTCAGGGAGGAGTTCTCTTTCTCAAGTTTTTCAACTTGAGTAGAGGTTCCTTCTTGAACCTTCTCAGTTAAGGGTCTAGAGTCAGCTCCCTCTTTCAGGAGTTTTACTTCCTGTTGGAGGGATTCAACTCGGAGTTTAGCTTTCGCCAAATCTCGAGAAAGATAAGATATTAATTCATTTAATTGACTTCTAGTAAATACACTTACCTTGATTTCGCCGTCCTCTGAAAAGGTCAGTCTGCCGTCGTCCTATTCTGATTCTGACTCGGTCTCGACTTCTTCTGAGGCGGTTAGTGCGAGTAGGTTCGATTGTGGGACCTCTTCTTCTTCGGAGGAGGAGGACTCGTCCCACGTTGCTTGAAGTGCCTTCTTCTTCCTTGTCTTCTTTGTTTCCTTTAGGTTGGGGCATTCGGTCTTGTAGTGGCCCTTCTTCTTGCACTCGTAACAGGTTACGTTGGGCTTGCTCTTTTCATTTGCGGGTTTAGCTGGTTCATCCTTTCTTCGGCTGGCTTTCCTTCTGTTGGTTTGGTTCTTCAATTCCTTGTAGTAGTTTCTTGCCAGTCGGACCAGCTTTGGTCGATCTCCTTCGTCTTCAGAGTCTGAGTCTGATTCAGACTCAGGAGTTGGTTGAGGTTTCTTCTTGGATTTCTTTTCAGATTTACCTGCAATAAAGGCAATGCCTTTCTCGGCCAAGGTGCAGTTAGTCTGCTCATGTAATTCTAATTCAGAGAACAATTCATCTAATTTAATTTTTGAAAGATCCCTTGAAACCTTGTATGCATCTACCATAGATGCCCACAAGGTGTTTCTTGGGAAAGCATTTAAAGCGTACCTTATTAGGTCACGATTTTCTACCTTGTGACCGATGGTGTGCAGTCCGTTCATTAGTTCCTGGATTCGGGCGTGAAGCTGAGCTGTTGTTTCGTTGTCGGTCATTTTAATTGTATACAGCTTGTTCAAGAGCAGGTCTCTTTTGCTGATCCGAGTGTTTGAAGTTCCTTCGTGCAGCTCGATCAGCTTCCCCCACAGCTCCTTGGCACTGTTGAAAGGACCCACCCGGTTCAGCTCTTCTTTTGTTAAACCGCATTGGAGGGTCTGGGTAGCCATTGCATCCGCTTCAATTTTCTGTTTCAGAGCGGTGTCCCACTCTGTGTAGGTTTGAGGTAGTCCTTCAGCATTTTTGGGAATCTCCAGTCCGGACTGGATGATTATCCACATGTCCACCTGAGTTTTCAGGTGGACCTCCATTCTGCTCTTCCAGTATGAGAAGTCTTCTCCACTGAAGAGAGGTGGTCTTGCGGTGCTGAAGCCTTCTTGCATGGCCATTTTATCTGAAAAAAATAAACTAACAAAAAAAATATCCCAAGACTTGGTCTTGGATTAGTAGTGCGGGATAAAGAGAGAATATTTGTCGAGGGGTGTTGCACCAACCTCGACTAACGAGAAAAATTTCGAAAAGAAAAGAAAAGATTTTAAAAAATTAAAAAAAATCCGAAAAATTCTCAAATTGGTGGTTGCACCAAATTTGAGCTTCTCCGCTCTGATACCACTTGTTAGATCGAGAGAAATGATAGAGGGGGGTGAATATCATAAAACGTTCGGATTAATAAGTTAAAGAAATTACGCAGTGGAAATCTAAATCAAACACGCAAACACCAAGTTTTTTACTTGGTTCGGAGTCGCGGTCGGCTCCTACTCCAAGGCCCACGGTCGTTGACCGTTTTTTGCGGGCAATTCTATATTTTCACAAAACCAGTTTACAAGATTGAATTACAAGTATAGTAAAGTAAACTTTAAAGGAAGCTCTTCGTTACCGACGTCCGGTGTAGATTGTGTTTTTAGAGCAGGAGGACGTCGTCGACGCTTGTATCTCGAGTCGGGAGGTTTCCGGAGCAGAGCGCGGGAGCAGAAGAGCGTGAATGCGTTGGAAGAATTGATTGATGGAAGCCTTGGGGTCGAGGGCCTATTTATAGCCCCTGGGGGCGCCTGGAACGTCGGGGGCGCCCCCCCCCCCCCCCCACGTGTCAGCCGATCCGATTCCCTCTCGGTCAGCTCTGATCCCTTAAAACTCGGGATCAAGCTTTGACGGGGGCGCTCGGAACACTGGGGGCGCCCGGGTTGACCGGGTCTCCTCTTATCCGTTGGCTTCGCTGGGTTCTGCTTCGTTAGCTTCAACTGGGGGCGCCCGGGACGCTGGGGGTGCCCGGGAGCAGTGGGGGCGCCCGGGAGCACGGGGGCACCCCGCCCATAAGCTGCCGAAGCTCACTTTGCTTTGCTTTATTTTGTGTTCACCTTGGAGGCGCCTGGGACACTCCGGGAGCCCTGGTCAGCTGCTGCCTCACTCCTTTGAGGCTCTCTGAGCTGCAGACACTCGTTCCTTCGGTCCTGCATCCAGGGTTAGTCCAAAACAACATAAAACAATAATGTGTTAGTTTTATACAGCCTTAGCTGTCTTGGTTCTGACTTTGGGTCTCCAAAATGGAACCCTAGGTCGAACCGACGCCTACTGTTCCCTCGACGGGGAACGCGTCCTCACCTACTCCTCTCGGGAGAATGTACCTGATGCCAACCAGCTCCTCCGGTTGGACTTTTGCCTGGCGGTCCTTCGTCAGGTCTTGTATACCGAGCTGTCCTTCGCCCGGTGCCTAGCAGTCCTTCGCCAGGTCTTCAGTACCAAGCTGTCCTTCGCCTGGTGCCTAGCAGTCCTTCGCTAGGTCTTTGTATCCTAGCAACCCTTCGCTAGGTGCCCAACGGTCCTTCGCTAGGACTTTGTATCCTGGCATTCCTTCGCCAGGTGCCTAGCAGTCCTTCGCTAGGGCTTTGTATCTTGGCATTCCTTCGCCAGGTGCCTAGCAGTCCTTCGCTAGGACTTTTCCTGCACACTTGAGTAACGTGTTAGATAAACATTATACCTTAACTTTTGAGCCCTTTTGCCATTATCAAAACACAGGTTCGACTTGGGTGCTTTCTGCACCAACATCTTGGTCAGGGGCGAAGTGCCTCCGTTTCTGCTTCACCGGACGGGCTCCTGGCGTCACGTGCAGGCGATGCGTGGCCAACGCCGAGGGAACCCCTTTGATCTCTTCAACGGCCCAAGCGAAGACGTCTTTGTGATTTTGCAAGCATTCCATGAGGCGATTTCTCATCTCCGGTGCGAGATCGAGGGCGATGCATGTGCTTCCCCCTCCCCGTTGAGGGTGAATTTGCACCTCCTCGCTCTCCACCTCCCTCCGCTCTTCCTTGGGCCCTTCATCTTCTCGCGGGTTGGCGAAGTCTTCTGGCGAGGCCTCCCGCATAGCCAGGTCTTTCCCTGTGAGAGCGAGGGGTTGTTCCTCGGATCCTGCCATCGGGGCCCCTTCGGGTGCTTTACGGGTTTTCCACAGACGGCGCCAAATTTGTTCCGAAAGGAGTCAACGACGATAGCTAGTCACCGAGGTTCTACCCACGTGGAAGGTGCCGGGCCGAGGAGGAACTTAGACTCCTGCAAGATTAACACGAGCGTTAGGGGATACGCCGGCGGGGGTCTGGCGGAGTCCACTCCGACGCTCAAGTCAGTCTATCGTCCGAAGTGTGAAGGCGGTAGAAAGTAGAAAAGGATGTAGACTTGAGAGAGCGTGTACTCTCCTTACCTGGGGGGTTGGACTACCTTTTATACCAATGGTGACAGACTAGACGTGCCCCCTTAGTTGGTGCCACGTCTCTGGTTCTTGAGCCACGTTCCCCCCCCCTCCTTCGGTGGTTACAGGATATCCTTTGAAACGGTCTGAGCCATTATCCCGTTAGGCCCGTTGCGACTCCTGGGGGTCGCAAAGAACTATTCTAACGGGGGCGCTCATCCGTACCGCAAGGGGGATCCGTGTCTGAAGTCGGTTACGGTGGGGACTCCACCTCCCGAAGTGGCTCGGGGTCTTCGAGTGCCATAGCTTTCTAGGTGTTCTCGGGAATGGGCTCCCGAGGCCTAACCTCTCGGGATGCTCCCAAGAGGGGTCTCCCATGGTCCTTCCCGGGTGCGCCGCCGTCAGGGAATCCCGGGACCCGGAAGGAGAGTCGTTTCCACCCGCCGTTGTGGTGTCAGTGTCGCGCAGCTTCCTCGCTCCTTGTCCTGGCCCGAGATCATTCTGGTCGACCTTCCGGGCTAGTCCCCCGCAGCTTCCTTATCTTACGTGCCCGCCACGGGCTTATTCAACCCTATCAAGTATGATTTAACTTTAAGAACTCATAAATTTTGATTCGTATTGAACTATAGGACACAATAAATCAAATCAAAGCTTAAGCAAATATCTTTGATTTGATATATTGTATATCTCATAGTTCAATTTGAATAATAAATTATAACTTCTTAAAGTTGAACTTGTAATTGTAGTAGCTACAATTTTGTAGTTGTTATAATATGTATGCTAGGAAAATTTGAAAAGTCGTAACTTTTGACTCAGATTACCATAGAACCCATAATATATCAAATCGAAGATCTTTAAATGAGCTTCGATTTGATCTTCGATTTGATATATTGTGCGTCTCATGGTTCAATTATAGTCAAAAGTTATGGTCTCATAAAGTTTATGTTAGCAGTAATATTATTGCTAGTTTTCGTGTTAAAAAAAATCATCATACTTAAAGCAATTTGAAAAAAAAATCACTACTTTCAATATAATTGCTAGTCTTTAGAAGATCAACAACATGTTGTTGCTGGTCTTCTAAAGAACAACAACACGTTGTAATAACTATGCAATGGTAACTGTTATAACTACAAGTTATAAATTTGAGAGATCATAACTTTTGGTTCGAGTTGAATTACATGACGCACAATACATCAAATCGAAGTTCATTCAAAGATCTTCGATTTAATATATTGTGTGTTCCAGGGTTCAATCTAAATCGAAAGTCATAACCTTTTAAAGTTGAACTTGTGGTTCTATCGGCTATGATTTTGTAGTTATTGCAACGTGTATGCTGGGTAAACTTTAAGAAGTTATAACTTTTGACTCAAATTGAATCATGTGATGTATAATATATCAAATCGAAGGCCTTTAAATGAGCTTTGATTTGTTATATTGTGAGTCACGTAGTTCAACCTGAATCAAAAGTTATGACCTCTCAAAATTATAACTTGTAGTTATAGCGGCTACGATTTCATAGCAGTTACAATGTGTTGCTAATCTTCAAACGACCAACAACAATGTGTTACTAATCTTCTAAAAACCATCAATATAGTCTTCTATAGATCAGCAATCATTAACCGAATTTGTTTCAAAAGTGGTTGATGACATAGAGATGTCTGATTCACTTCAAACAAAGTAATATATGCTCGACTCAGTCTCCGTATTACACATATGTTGTCAAACACTATCACGATACATTATATTGAGCAGTGTTTTTTTTCAACTCGATTCAAATATGATAAATTTCCAACATGAAGACCAGTAATAATGTTGTTGCTGACTTAATTTTGAGAGACCATAATTTTTTACTGAAATTGAACCACGGGATGCTCAATATATCAAATTGAAGCTCATTTAAAGATCTTGGATTTGATATATTATGTGTCACGGGGTTCAATTTAAGTCAAAAATTATGGTCTCTCAAAATTTAAGTCGGCAACACGTTGTTGTTGATTTCTTAAGATCAATAACATGTTATTGCTGATTTCTTAAGATCAACAACATAAAGAGTTGATGGTCTTCTGGAAGATCAGCAGCACATTTTTGTAGACTTAAACTTTGAGAGATTATAATTTTTTATTGAAATTTAACCACGAAACGCACAATATATCAAATAAAAGCTCATTCAAAAACTATCAATTTGATATGTTATATATCCCATGGTTTAATGCGAGTCAAAAGTTATGGTCTCTCAAATTTTAAGTCAGTAACACGGGAAGTCTTAGTAGGTCGAGTAGACCGATAATGTAGGAAGACCTAGTAGGTCGGTTGGACCGAGGGGCAGAAAGTCATGTTGTGGTTGCGAGATTGCAAACAAAGTCTCATATTGAAAACATATAGGAAAGATCATGAGCTTATAAGGGAAAAATATCTTCATTGGTATGAGGTCTTTTGGGTAAAGCTCAAAAACAAAATCATTTTTTTTCCAACCTTACAACCCAAACAATCCTCTCTCAAACGAAGGACCACAACCCCCTCCCCCAAAGTGAAAAGTCTATTGCTTGGCTTCTCTACCTGGTGTCTAGTCTTCTTGGTCTGGACATAAAAGCCCCTACTTTTTTTTTGCTCGAGATCAATATTATACTCACATAGCTTGAGTAGATCATAACTCTCTTATGCACAATTGGCAGTAGACCTTTTGGCAGTCTGAGCTCTGATACCAATTGTTAGATTGAATGAATTTAGATATTCTCATAATAGAGTGATATTATTCACTTTGGACCTGAGTGTTGGAACTTGGATGGCTAGAGAGGGGGGGTGAATGTAGCCAGACACTTGAACTTTAGCACTTTTCGAATTTCTGCACTTCAGAGATTAAGCAGCAGCGGAAGCAAACCAAAAATAGAGACTAAATGCAGAAACTAAGTAACAACACAAAACGCTAACAAAGAGGATTTACAAGGTTCGGGGATAACTTGCCCCTACTCCTTGGCGTGCCCTTAAGGTGGGCGATCCCTTGATCATCGGCAGATCAAAGCCCCGGAAAATCCGGATAAGATGCAACCTCCTTCTCGGTGGAGTAACCTCTCCACAGCGTTTCAAGATGAATGAAGTTTTAAGTACAAGAAACACAAGAAGGATCTTACTGAGCACTAAGAACCGCAAGAACACAAGCAAACTCCTCACCGAGCTCCACCCAGCACAGATCTCACGCAAGAACTCCCTTCTTTGTGTCTTCTCGCTGATGGACTCGCCAAGCTTCTTGTTTCTTCTTCCAAGTACTCAAGTAACACAAGGTTGCTCAAGAGATGATGGAACAGAGTTGTCGCAAGAGCACAAGCTTTCGATGATGGATAACTGATAGCGCAACAAGCCCTCTACAACTCTTCTCCGTTACCCAGCTTAACCAGCTTCCATCGCCAGGTCACACGCTCCTCTGCAGCAGCTCCCAACTGCTCACCTGCAGCACCAGCTACCCCTGACCTCCTCTGGACTCACTGAAACACCTCCAATCGAGCCCCAGGTCATCAGCTCCTCTGCAGTTGCAGCTCGCGCCAGAGGACGTTACAACCTTCGGAAGTAAGTGGACAAATGTAACGCCCGCCCTTATATCTACTCTCGGGGCGGGGTTACGTATTAGTCATTCATTCATATAATAAAAATTTAACATATAATAATTGCAAGTGCGCAAAGACTAAGTGCTAAGCATGCTTGTCTAAAGCTAACAAGTGATATTTACAAGTGCTAAGCATGCTAGTCAATACATGTTAATCACATGTCATGCTTGAATCATTAGAACATCATTTGAAATATTTTAATCAAAAGTTATTCTATAACATGATAGGTTCACATATTATTTCATACCATAATATAATCAAACAAAATCAAGTATATGAGAATTCTAAGTGTAATCATTATCATGCAATATCAAACCTAATTACTAACATTCATTTTTGAAGAAAATGTTATCATAAACATAGTAATGTAGATATAAAGATCTTTCTTTCCCGAGCCACCACCCCACACATCTTCAGCCTCCTGCCTCTTCCTTTAGTTTAGTGTTCCTTACCCTTATCTGCAGCATAAGACAACACATAAACTAGTAAGCACAAATGCTTAGTAAGGATCATGTCCTACTCGCAAAATCCATACGAAAGAATACAACATGTACACATAATAAATCATAAGCATGAGTTCATCAAAACATACTAAACATCAAAGTTTCTAAGCATGCAGTATAAAGTACCTTAAGCATACCCTTCACATATAATAAATGTTTCCAATGAAAGTTTTCAAAACAATTCCATAAAGGTATTACTTAAAAATACATCCATATCATATAGGGCCCAGTTGTGTACCACATATCGCGCGTTACCTATTGTGCGTTCCCTAATGAATTGGGGTAGCGAGCCACCAATCAATTAGAGCATGACCCTTCCGTCCTACCGGAGCCATGACCTTACGTTAACATGCACCCCGGATTTGTTTAACGACCTCCTTTCGAGTCGGGTACACAACTTCTAAAGTAAAATACTTATCATGCTTTTACATATATGCTAAGGAGTACTCCAATCCACTCTTAAGGGACACACCACTCTTCAAGGGTGCTCATGATCCCGTAGGGACACACCACACAACTTAAGGGGTGCTCTTGATCCATACTTAGTGGAGTATCCTTTCAAGCATTTTATCATACACATCACATGCAGTTCATAAAGGGTGCCCCATGGGCTATATAAACATGCTTATACATACATCACATTTCAAACACTTACACATACTTATATATGACAAAATTGGTCACATCAATCATATTCATATCATAACCTGTTTCATGGTTTAATTTAACACTTCCTAACCCTAAACCTAGGGTTTGGCCGAAAATCAAGGGTAGGGTAGCTTAGATTGTTTTGACATCAAATATCCCATACAAGCATCACATATATATATATCATGTATCATACTAAGCATAGCATACATCATGGAGTAATCAACCTTCACAAACCTAATATATCATGCCTTGGCCGAAAATCACATACTAGGGAACCTTAAGATTTCCAATCAAGCATTTCATTCAGACATCACATACATATACATATCATCTTACTAAACATAATCATGTCGCGTAGGGTAGTTTAACCTTCACATACATTTCCTGCAACATATTAAGCCAAGAATACATCCTAGGATAATCATGCACCCTAAACCCTAATTCTCCTAGGGTTGGCCGAAAGTCAAGGGTAGGGAAACTAGGGTTCTTGAACTTAGGTTTCACACAAACATTTACACAAACACTTTGTCTACACTACTAAACATGGATACATCATAGGAAACCATACAACCCTTGTAACGACCCAGAAAATTCTCTTAATATTTTCTGAAAATATTGAGCATGTCTAGATAATTTTCCGAAGGACCTAGGGGCATTAATACGAACATTGGCCTAGGAAATTCATGTTTTCTCATTTAAATTGAGGAAACCAAGTGCTAATGGGCCTTATATGGGCTTCCTAGTACTATGATTATAAGTGGATTTTTAGGAAGAATTAGTATAAATATAAATATGAATTTATTTGGGCACATTAACATGATTATGGGAAAGTTTTAGCCTAACGTTTCCATCTAAATTGAGGAATTTGGTACTAATGGGCTTTAAATGGGCCCAAAAATGGGTATTAATTAGGTAAAATTAATATGAATATAAAAGAATTTTATTTAGGAATATTAGTACAATTATGGGTAATTTTAGGGGGGATTTTCAGAATTTAAGAAAATAAAGTAATAAAATAAATGAAATGAAAATCAAAATAAATATACATGAGCCAAGGATTGAACCTTGGACCTCTGGTACAACCAAGAATGCTTTAACCAACTCACCTAGCAAGGAATTCTTATGAGTAATTGAAGTGGAGGTTGGTTAAGAGGTAAAAGGAGGTGAAGGGTCATGGAGAGGCTCTTCATTTGCCTCCTTGATGGGTTATAATGAGAGGAGTTTTGGGAGTTACTTCTTCTCTCAATCAATTGCATTTCCTCTCCACTTCATCCCTCATTCTTGCCGAGCACCCAAGGGAGGAATTCCTTGGAGAAAACTTCACAAGGGGTCTCATCTCTCAAGATCTAAAGTTCCTACAAGGTGACAAGGTCTAGTGGTGGTCAAGAGATACCAAGTCCTCTTCCTTCTCCTCTTTCAAGGTTCGAAAAATCAAGAAATCTAAGGTAAGACTCCCTCACCTGTGGTATAATAGTTATCTATGATTTCCATGATTTGTAGCAGGATATATGGGTTAGTTCTTGGATGTAATGTTGAAAGGAAAGAAAAACCAAGGTCCTTAAGTTTATGGATTTCGGCCAGCATGATTTAAAAGTCTATAAATATGTTAAAAATCATGATAATGTTATTTGATGTTCCCTTATGATGTGTAGAGGTTAAGTAAATATTTTGGGAATTTTTGGAGTACCCTAGGACACTCTAGGGATTCGGCCAACATGAAAGGGACAAAACCCAGGTCTCTATGTTTATGGGTTTCGGCCACCATAATTTAAATGTCTATAAATATGTTAAAAATAATGATAATGTTATTTGATGTTCCTTTATGATGTTTAGAGGTTAAGTAAATTTTTTGGGAATTTTTGGAGTACCCTAAGACACTCTAGGGTTTCGGCCAACATGAAAGGGGCAAAACCAAGGTCCCTATGTTTATGGGTTTCGGCCACCATGTTTTAAATGTCTAGAAATATGTTAAAAATCATGATAATATTATTTAATGTTCCCTTCTGATGTTTAGAAGTTAAGTATAATTTTTGGGAATTTTTGTAGTACTCTAGGACACCCTAGAGTTTCGGCCAACATGAAAGAAGCAAAACCCAGAACCTTAAGTTCAAGGGTTTCGGCCACCATGTTTTAAATGTCTAGAAATATGTTAAAAATCATGATAATGTTATTTAATGTTCCCTTATGATGTTTAGAAGTTAAGTATAATTTTTGGGAATTTTTGGAGTACTCTAGGACACCCTAGAGTTTCGGCCAACATGAAAGAAGCAAAACCCAGAACCTTAAGTTCAAGGGTTTCGGCCACTATGTTTTAAATGTCTAGAAATATGTTAAAAATCATGATAATGTTATTTAATGTTCCCTTATGATGTTTAGAAGTTAAGTATAATTTTTGGGAATTTTTGTAGTACCCTAGGACACCCTAGGGTTTCGGCCAACATGAAAGAAGCAAAACCCAGAACCGTAAGTTCAAGAGTTTCAGCCATCATGTTTCAAAGGTCTATAATTATGCTAAAAATCAGGATAATGTCATTTAATGTTCCATCATGATGTGTAGAGGTTAAGTATAAATTTTGGGAATTTTTGGGGTACCCTAGAGGCCCCATATGGTTCGGCCAACCCCAAGGACCCAAGGATTTGGGGTTGAGTCTTTAACTTCAACATATGTTTAGGTGTTGCCATGATATAAGGATGATGGATGGTGATTTATGTTTATGAATGATATGCCATGTTTACGAATGATACGTCATGTTTATGAATGATATGCCATGTTTATGAATGATATGCCATGATTATGCATGATATGCCATGTTTATGAATGATATGCTATGTTATGAATGATATGTCATGCTTATGAATGATATGCCATGTTATGAATGATATGCCATGCTTATGAATGATATGCCATGTTATGAATGATATGCCATGTTTACGAATGTTATGTCATGTTTATGAATGATATGCCACGGTTATGAATGATATGCCATGTTATGAATGATATGCCATGTATACGAATGTATGCCATGCTCTATGAATGATGTGTACAAACACCATGTCTAAGAATGAAGATGATGAATGGCAAGTATGATGAATGAAAGATGATGCTTATGCCTTTAAGGCATAAATATGCTAAACGGCACGGTCGATGGTCGACGGTACGACGGTCGAGAGGACCGGTAAATGGGCCGGTAGACGGGCCGAGCCGTAACAAGTTATGCTATGATAAGTATGCCATGAATGTCTTATGAATGATGAAACATGAAAAGTATTTTACTTTATGTATGAGCTTGTACCGGACCGAAGTATGGGTCCAAGGAATGGGCACCTTAAGAACGTCCCGGTTATGGACTACCGCAGCTGTCCACGGTTCTGGCACTACCGGAGCTGTGCAACAGGGATGGGCTCCTTAAGAAGCGCCTCGGTTCGGGGACTACCGATTATGCTGTCCATACCCTAGTAGGTCGGGGCTAGCTACCTCGGATTTACTAGGGATGCGCGCTATGATGTATGTATGTGGTACAAGCCGGGGACCCCAAATGTTATGATGATGATGTTTAAGCATTTAAAAGTATGTTTTAAAAGTTAAGCATCCTTATGTATATGCATTCCACTCATGCATCCATTCATGTTATGCATTATGCTATGTTGATAAGATGATATGCTTACGTTTCATGTTAAGAAGTATGCATGAGAATGAATGATTTATGCCATGAAAGATGCCATGCTACTATGTTTATGATTTATGCCATGAAAGATGCCATGCTACTATGTTTATGATTTATGCCATGAAAGATGCCATGCTACTATGTTTATGATTTATGCCATGAAAGATGCCATGCTACTATGTTTATGATTTATGCCAGGAAAGATGTCATGCTACTATGTTTATGATTTATGCCATGAATTATGCCATGCTTAGAATGTCTACTATGTTTATGTTCATGCCATGCTATGTATACGATAAGTGATGTAAGATGTTATGTTCAAAGTAGAGCACCAAGTATGTTAATGTTTTATGTGCTCATTATGAGATGATGAATGATGAATGGTTTTGTGAGTAGGAAAGAGTCTTACTAAGCCTGTGTGCTTATAGTCTTATTTCCTTATACCGCAGATCATTCAAGGGGATAACGAGGAAGCAGCAGGAGGGCCTGAAATATGTGTGTGATGGTGACTTGGCCCATGAAATCGAATGTGTTAACCGTTTATGCTAAGAACTTTATTTTTGCTACCTATATGCTCGAATAGTGACTTATGGAACTTTATGATAAGATGTCAAGTATGATATGATATGAACCTGATGGTATGATGTTAAGCATGTTATGATATGATGTTAAGCATGACGTTCATATGTTAAGTTCCATGTCATTATATTAGGGATGGTAGTAGGGCATGTATATGTAAGGTTTAAGTTATTCCGCTGCAGTATGATGTTACATGTCTTAAGTATGTCAGCGTAACGCCGCTTTAGGAAAAAAAAAGCGGGCGTTACAACCCTAAACCCTCTTTGCTTCATGTTTTGGCCGAAACCTTATAGGGGGTTCAACCCTAATTTTTGTCATCACAACATGTAGGGAGAACAACATATAAGTATACCCTAAATTCCAAGAGGTCTTCTCATGCATCAAGGAGTAACCAAAGTCTCCCCCTTGGGGGTGGCCGAAACCTACTCAAGGGTGAAACCCTAAAATTTTGTTCATAACATCATGAAGGAAACAACATATACATATACCCTAAGTTCCAAGGGTCTACTCATGTAACAAGAAGTAACCAAGGCCTCCTCTAAGGGGGTGGCCGAATCTCACTAAAGGGGAAAGATCCCCATTTTCGAAAACTACAAGGAGAAGAACTCATACAATAACCATTACACTGCAGGCGAGGGGATACTTACATCCTTTCGCTTGAATTTCACCTTCTCTAAATCTTTAGGGTGCCCTTAGTTGAAGGAGGGTGAGTGTTCTCCTTACTAGCACTTCTCTAGAACCTTTGGCCCTAGTAGAGGGCAAGATCTTTGGATGGTCTCCTTCCTTCCAATTCCCTAGGGTTAGAACCCTAGGGTGTATTTTTTCGAAAATTGAAAGGGAGAAGAAGATGAGTTTTCGGTGGGGAGAGTGAGGAAGAAGAAGAGAGGAAGTTATTCCAACCTCTCCTTCTCTTATTTATACTTTTCCCATGAAGAGACATGTCTCTTCACTTCCCTAGCTTTAACAAGCATGTTTCTTATTCTCTCAACAAGAAACATGGCTTGGTGCGTTGGTTATGACATGATTAGTGCAACTAGGAGGTTCAAGGTTCGATCCTTGCTTCCTCCCTTCTATATTTCCTTTTTATCACATTTTGCACTAATCCACATCCAAGCCCCTTAAGCCAAGCCCATCATGAAATTTCATAATAATAATAATGTTTCATGAATTCATAATATTTCATATGGGAAAATTTTGGGGTGTTACAATCCTCCATACCTTATAAAAAGTTCGTCCCGAACTTTAAAATAATTCCGGATACTTTAATCGTATTGCCTCCTCTCGTTCCCACGTGGCTTCTTCAAATTGTTCGTTCCGCCACAGAACCTTTACTAAGGGTACTTCCTTGTTTCTTAGCTTTTTGACTTCCCGGTCTAGGATCCGAATAGGTCGGCGTTCGGAACTTAGGTTCTCCTGGTCTTGTACTAGTTGGGGTTCTATCATTTGATTCTCATCGGAGGTACATTTCCTGAGCATTGATACATGGAAGACATTGTGGATAGCCGACATTTCTGGCGGTAACTCCAGTTCGTAGGCCACTTTGCCTACCCGTCTCAGAATCTGATACGGTCCCACATATCTCGGACTCAGTTTCCCTTTCTTCCCGAATCTCATCACCCCTTTCATAGGGGTCACTTTCAGGAATACTGAATCCCCAACCTCAAACTCTAGTGGTCTGCGTCGCCTGTCAACGTAGCTTTTCTGCCGACTCTGAGCAGTCTCTATCCTCTGGTGGATATTCTTTATAGCCTGAGTGGTTTCGTCTACAATATTAGTCTGGAGTCCCATCTCCTTCTTTTCACCACTCTCAAGCCAGCATATAGGAGATCTGCATTTCCTTCCGTATAGTGCTTCGTACGGTGCCATTCCGATAGTAGCCTGATAACTGTTGTTATAAGCAAACTCTGCCAGGCTCAGGTATCGACACCAGCTTCCCTTGAAGTCCAAGGCACAAGCTCGTAACATGTCCTCTAATATTTGGTTTACTCTTTCAGTCTGCCCGTCAGTCTGGGGGTGAAAGGCAGTACTGAATTTCAGCTTCGTGCCAAGAGCCTTCTGCACGTGTCCCCAAAAATCTGAAGTAAAACGACCATCCCTATCAGAGATAATGGTCTTGGGAACCCCGTGCAGTCGGATAATTTCCTTGACGTACAGTTGAGCCAGCTGTTCCACTGAGTAGGTCATCCTAATAGCCAGAAAATGGGCAGACTTGGTTAGCTTGTCCACAATCACCCATATACCATCATATCCATTCATCGTTCTAGGCAGCCCGGAGATGAAATCCATAGAGATGTCTTCCCACTTCCATTCGGGAATCGGTAGAGGTTGCAGAACTCCTCCAGGCCTCTGGTGTTCTGCTTTGACCTTTTGGCAGGTCAAACACATACTGATATAGTGGGCTACATCTCGTTTCATACCGGACCACCAAAACTTACTCTTCAGATCTTGATACATCTTGGTAGACCCAGGATGCATCGCATAAGGTGTTCCGTGTGCTTCTTCGAGGATTTCTGTCCGTAAGTCGGAGTCGTCGGGAACACATAATCGATCACGAAGATATAAGACTCCGCTGTCCGAAATCTGAAATCCATCGTCCTTGCCTTCGAGAACCTCTTGCTTGATTCTCTGAAGACTCGGATCTTGATTCTTCTTTTCCAGAATATCGCCGAACAATGTCGGCGCAATCATCAGGGTGGACAACTGTCCTGATATGATTTCAATCCCGTAATTCATAATTTCTTCCCCTAAGGGTTGTGACAAAGCTGATAAAGATATTAAAGTAGCACATGATTTTCTACTGAGAGCATCGGCTACCTTGTTGGCTTTTCCCGGATGGTACAGGATCTCACAATCATAATCCTTGACCAATTCGAGCCATCTGTGTTGTCTCATATTCAGATCTTTCTGGGTGAAGAAATACCGCAGACTCTGGTGATCTGTATAAACTTTACACTGAGTTTCATATAGATAGTGCCTCCATATTTTCAATGCAAAGACCATCGCCGCTAACTCTAAGTCATGGGTGGGGTAGTTTCTTTCATGTTCCTTCAGTTGCCTTGAGGCATAGGCAATTACCTTCCCATTTTGCATAAGCACAGCTCCGAGTCCAAGTTTGGATGCGTCGTTGTACATATCGAAACCCATATCGCTCTCTGGAAGAGTCAATATTGGAGCGCTAGTCAGCCTCCTTTTCAGTTCAGTAAAGCTCTTTTCACATTCCTCGGTCCATACATATTTCTTGTCCTTCTTTGTAAGAGCTGTCATAGGGGCTGCAATCCGAGAGAAGTTCTCTACGAATTTTCTGTAATAGCCTGCTAGCCCGAGGAAACTTCTGATTTCACTAGCATTCTTGGGTCTAGTCCAGTTACTCACAGCTTCGATTTTAATTGGGTCCACCATTACTCCTTCCTTGGAGATAACATGTCCCAAAAATGATACTTGATCGAGCCAGAACTCGCATTTGGAAAATTTAGCATACAGTTGTTCCTTCCGAAGAATTTGTAGTACTATACTCAGGTGCTCAGCATGTTCTTCGGGAGTTCTCAAATATATAAAGATATCGTCGATAAAGACGATGACAAATCTATCGAGGAATGCCGAGAATACCCGATTCATTAAATCCATAAACATAGCTGAAGCATTGGTAACTCCAAATGGCATAACTACGAACTCATAATGTCCGTATCTGGTTCGGAAAGCCGTCTTCGGTATATCCTCCTTTTTCACCCTGACTTGGTGATAACCAGATCTCAGGTCAATCTTAGAGAAAACCGTGGCTCCCTTCAGTTGATCGAACAGGTCATCTATCCTGGGTAGAGGGTACCTGTTCTTGACAGTCACGTTGTTCAGTGCCCGATAGTCGATACACATTCGCATCGACCCATCCTTCTTTTTCACGAACAGTACGGGAGCTCCCTGATAGATATCATTTTGTTGATTATTTTAATTGTTAAAATCCATGTTTAACCTATGTTTTTATTGCTTAATTGTGATTTTACCCTAGGTTTTAGGATTTCCTCTTATTTTGGATTTAATTGCAAATTTACACATTTTTGGATTATTTGGCCACTAATTTTCTGATATATTTTTGTAGGCATGAAAGGATCCTGGACCTAGGGCATACTGGGTCAAACTTGAGTCGGATGTGAACCGGATCGAATTATCAAGCTTCCAATTAATCCGAGCCGTCCGATTCAAGAGCAGCTTGATCTGAGCCATCCGGGACGATCTGAAGCAATCCGAGCTAGGGTTAGGGTTGATCAAGCTCTATGATCAAGATCTGAAGGTTTCATTCCAATCAGAGCTAAATCAACCGTTGGATCAAGCAAGGAGGGCTCTAGATCGTCCATTCAAAGACTAAGTTGATCTGGACCATCCGTTGCACATCTGGAGGATCCGAGCTACCACGTGGCAGATCCTGACCCCAGATCATCATCATAAAAATTTGGATCAAATCAGAGCAAGATCAGCCGTTGGATCTCCTCCGATCAATCTGGGTCGTCCGTTGATAACTATTTAATCAAAAATTCCCGCAGCCTCTTCCTCGTCGTGTCTCCGCCGCAGCTTCCTTCTTCGTTTTTTCTTCACTGTTTCTTAGCTAGATTTCTTCATCAAGGAGGCGCGATCCCTCAATCTTCATCCTAGATCAAGAATTGAGTCTTTGGCAATCGTTCTTTGAAGAATTCAGCTCCATTTGCGCCGGAACAGGGATTGCTTGAGGGTTTCGGCATTTCCTCAGTCCGACTCCTTTCTTCTCAACCACGATCCACTTCCAAACTTCTGAGCCATTTGTAGGGGTTCTCAGGTGAGCTCAGAAGCTTCCCAATTCATCATCGCAGCTCCATCAATTGAGATAGAGAGATTCGGATTGTAAATTCCAACCAAGCGCAGATTGGAACAGAATCGCCTTCAGAAACGAATTTCCACTGATTTGCTGAGCCTAGGGGTTCAAAGCCAACTCTTGCTTGACGACCAAGAAGTTCTTGAGCTTGGGAAGGGTTGAGGAATAGTTTAGCTAGCTAATTTTCATGTTTTGTAGACTGTCACGAATGTGGGTCTACCAAATTTAAATATTTATAAATGAAATAACTGGAAACCCTTTTTACAATCAAAATCTGAAAATATAATATAGGGGCCACAGGTCATATTTTTCTCGGGGCTAGTTGATATAATTTGATTCGTACTTGTATTTATGTGTCGTTTGTGTTTTCGGGTTTCAAATAGATGTTCGGGTTCTGGGTTGCAATCGGAAATAAAATCGCAATGAAAGCATAAAGAAAGAAGGAAACTGAACCAAGCAACTTAAACAAAGTAATGGCAATCCATGGACTCAAACAATGGAAAATCTCATCAAGGCATTTACACAATTTTGGAAAAAATCACAGATCTGATTTCGATTTCAAGAATACAAAAGATATGCTAAGAAATGAAGCAAAGGCAGTGATGAAGTTTTCGGAATTAATCAAGCTTAACACAAATCAATGCAAAGAAGATTTGGAAATCTTCACAAGCAACAAATATCAATTTAGCATGCAATGTTTTTGGAAGCCAATCACTACCCACAAAATTCAGAATTAGGTAAATTCAAACTTATTGATTTCAAACACAATCTTATCCCACAAAATCAAGTTGAAATTCGATGCGAATGGATCCAAGGCAGTTGGCACGCAAGGGAGAACTCCTTGTGCCAAAACTAACTCTAAATTAATAATTGAGTGAGCTTTCAACTCAACTTTTTAAAACTGAGTGGTTCGATTGGGGAGGCACAGGTTTTAGGAAAGTACTAAACAAGATTCTGTAAAGGAATGCAAACATGAAACCAGAACTTGAAAAGCAAAAGAAATCAGAAACGAAATATGCATTGATTCAGATTCAATTTGCAGAAATTCAGCACTAGCTGAGCAGAAAACCTAGAATGAACTGCAAGAATTGAAACTAAGCTCTAAGTTAACTAAGCAAACCTATACCTAACTCGAATGCAGGAATTAACCACTACAAAATGAGGAGACAAAATAGAAAACCAACACTCAGATACAAATCAGAAACTGAAAGACAATTACTGAATTTGAATGGCACGTAAGCTATGTAGTTGGCACGCAACAATTAACAGAGAAACGAATTGAAATTGGATTCGATTGTTCACTAAACAAGTTGTTAAACTACTTAGCTCTAAGAATTAAAGACCTAATGAAACCAAACAATTCAGAATTACAAACTAAGACAGCTGAAAACTGAAAATTGCAGAAACAGAACAGAATTCGGCAGAAATGAAATTACAGCTACAAAACATGAAAATTAGCTAGCTAAACTATTCCTCAACCCTTCCCAAGCTCAAGAACTTCTTGGTTGTCAAGCAAGAGCTGGCTTCGAACCCCTAGGCTCAGCAAATCAGTGGAAATTCGTTTCTGAAGGCGATTCTATTCCAATCTGCGCTTGGTTGGAATTTACAATCCGAATCTCTCTATCTCAATTGATGGAGCTGCGATGATGAATTGGGAAGCTTCTGAGCTCACCTGAGAACCCCTACAAATGGCTCAGAAGTTTGGAAGTGGATCGTGGTTGAGAAGAAAGGAGTCAGACTGAGGAAATGCCGAAACCCTCAAGCAATCCCTGTTCCGGCGCAAATGGAGCTGAATTCTTCAAAGAACGATTGCCAAAGACTCAATTCTTGATCTAGGATGAAGATTGAGGGATCGCGCTTCCTTGATGAAGAAATCTAGCTAAGAAACAGTGAAGAAAAAACGAAGAAGGAAGCTGCGGCGGAGACGCGACGAGGAAGAGGCTGCGGGAATTTTTGATTAAATAGTTATCAACGGACGGCCCAGATTGATCGGAGGAGATCCAACGGCTGATCTTGCTCTGATTTGATCCAAATTTTTATGATGATGATCTGGGGTCAGGATCTGCCACGTGGTAGCTCGGATCCTCCAGATGTGCAACGGATGGTCCAGATCAACTTAGTCTTTGAATGGACGATCTAGAGCCCTCCTTGCTTGATCCAACGGTTGATTTAGCTCTGATTGGAATGAAACCTTCAGATCTTGATCATAGAGCTTGATCAACCCTAACCCTAGCTCGGATTGCTTCAGATCGTCCCGGATGGCTCAGATCTAGCCGCTCTTGAATCGGACGGCCCGGATTAATTGGAAGCTTGATAATTCGATCCGGTTCACATCCGACTCAAGTTTTACCCAGTATGCCCTAGGTCCAGGATCCTTTCATACCTACAAAAATATATCAGAAAATTAGTGGCCAAATAATCCAAAAATATGTAAATTTGCAATTAAGTCCAAAATAAAAGGAAATCCTAAAACCTAGGGTAAAATCACAATTAAGCAATAAAAACATAGGTCAAACATGGATTTTAACAATTAAAATAATCAACAAAATGATATCTATCAACTCCCCCACACTTAACCTTGAGCGTCTTGCGAAACTACTAAATAAGTATCCCCTAGATTTTCTTAAGCATAATTAGAAGCAAATGAAAAGAAATTACCTAAGGTTGTCAATTCTCAAAAATCTAAGCTCTATGGATTAGTATCTTGTCCTTAAATCAACAACTTAGCCTTTTCATCCATCATGAATCATTGAGATGAATTTAAATCACTAGCCTTTCAAGGAAAATTTTGGTGGCTCTCTCCTTAAGTTCTAAGTAGATGATGGAAGTGGAGCTCACTCAAACACACATGCTTCTTGCACTACCATAGGCTTGCTTATTATCTAATCTCCACCATTATTCATGATTAGGATCAATATCTACAAAAACAAGTGTAAACATGGAAAATGGTAAGAAATGGAGTAAAAACAAAGAAAATGGAAAAATGGGTAAAGTGGAAGGCTTGAGTGCTCAAGGATGTTTCCAATGTGCTTTGCCCCTCTTGTCAGTCCTCTAATGAATAACAAAGTGTGATGGAGCCAAATGTAAGTAATTGCCTTTGATTTGGATGAAAAACCCTTCCTTGATCTCATTGTGCCAAGTTTAGTCTATGCGTGCCAAATTTGTTTCTTTCTTCTCTTTTCTGATTTTTTTCTCTTCTTCTTTTCTCTCTAGTAAAGTTGGGATAGTAGTGATGCAAGGCTTGGGTTTGGTTGATATTACCTTCACTGATCTCATGGTGCCAACTCAATTGTGTCCACTTTGTTTCTCTTTTTTTTTTCTTTTCTCAAACTGTTCTTTTTTTTCTCTTTTTTTTTCTGCTCTCAAACCTAGTGATGGAGTCAACCTTCTTTTGGAACACTTCGGACCATTAGCATCAGAATTGTATCAGAAAAATCAAAGTTATATCAGCAACTTGAGATATTTCTACTTTGGTTTCAAATTAATGATCTGCATAGGTTTGTTTCAGATTTCTGCATTTTTCTGCTTATGATTCTAACTCCAATGCTTCAATCTCAGACTCTAGAATAGTTAGGTTCTTCATCCTTGCAATTCTTTACTCCTTCACAGCCCTTACATTACATAATAGTGGAGAATTGAGTGCTCCACTTGAAAATTTCTGATTTGTCTGCCCTTACACTGCTCCCTTTCCTTTTTCCTGGTCTGAAAATACAGCAGCCATATTTCTTCCCTGTTTTGATCGGCATTAATGTATTCAACAGTTTTTGCTACATTCATATACTTAATTCCCTGATTCCAAGCCTCGGAAACCCAATTTCAGCCCCAAGTTGATACAAACTCCATTTGTGATATCATCATTTAAGTCCTTCTTGTAATTCAATTCTGAATTTTTCCAATACATGTTCAACAACACTCTTTAAACAGAATTTAGCATCTTACAGCTTACTCCGAGTTCAGTTTGTTTCATTCAGCAGCTCCATGTCAAGCTCGGCAGATTACAACATCCCAATGCCTTGTAATTCAGATTTTTTTCAGCTCATTTTCAGCTTTTGTTCACACATCTTGTTCAGCCTTTCGAATACTGATTTTCCTAGCAAAGTACAGCTGCAAGTCTAAAGCAAACTGACCAAAAGCAGCTGCAATTTCCTTTCCAACAAAGTGGCCGAAACATCCTCTATTAGCTGCAAATTCAGCTGCTTGCAAGTGGAGTTCTTTTAGCACAAATTTTCTGCATTGATCCCAGCTTCAAAAAGCTTCAATTCAGCCTCCATTCAACTTTTTCTTAGCTTCATTTTTAGACTTAACAGCTGGAGTTCAGCTTGTTTTAGCTGCTATTCAGATTTTAGCACACAAATGCAATTTTCTGATTAAAACATGCTATCCAAAGAATTTATTCCTTCAATGGCACAACCTTGTAGCAAGATATGTTTTCAGATTTTTTTTTTCAATGACACAATCTTGCTTAATTCTTCAACTTATTGCTTGACTTCTTCCGGAATTTGACTTCAATTGGATGGTTGCTTGGCACCAAACATCACTCACTTGGCACATGATTTTTTTTTTTTGAAGTGCCTCTTTGATACCAATCTTTCCCAAAACACTAATCACTCCCCCACACTTAAATCTTTGTCCGTCTCGGGCAAAATAGCATTAAGAAACATCTCAAACAAACAAGTCCAAAGAAAAATGAGGGTAAGAGTAGAAATTAAGTAAAGAAAAATGGAATGAATATGATTTGTATCAAGAATTGATATGGAAAGGTAAACAAGTGATTAGCCTCTATAGATGTGATCCAATCATTGAAATATGATTTTGAAAGAACCTAAGCAAGTTCTAGAGCACAATGACATATGTGTATCACAAAAGTAAGGCTAATTCTCACTAGGTAAAAATAATTCATCCCAAGTCCTCAATTAAGAATCTAAAGCAAGTAGTACTCAAGCATCCAAGATTTCATCCATGAGTTCAAACCCTAAGTTTTAACAACCAAATTTAATTTATTTTCAAAAGGCTCTAAAATGCTATGAAGATAACCAAGAGGGATACTTTTATTTCTACTCATGCAAGAAACAAATTTCCAAGAGAACTAACATGCATTTATTGACAAGGGCTCAATTTAAAAGAAAATTCTACTTCTAAAAAGCATGAAAATGAAAAATGCAATAAAAGAAAATACAAGAAAGAACAATCTCCCCTTATTCTGGTGGACGGAGCCTATCCAGAAGTAGCCTCCATCTTGGTAGTGGAGGAACATCAGTGGCTGGGAGAATTAGGACTCCCCCACACTTGAACTTCACAAAAAATTTCTCTGGTGGCCTAAGGCGATTCAGGTTCAAAATCCATGGAAGGAATGGAGTGCTTCGAATTAAAGTAAAATTATCTCCTCCTTCTTTCTGCCTTTTAGAAGTCCTTCCAGGAGGTTGAAGTCTGTTCAGTTGGAGCACCCACTCCTGAAGTCTTTTGGACCCTGCAAAACAATGTAATACCTCTCTCAAGCGTTCAGGGTCAGAAAGAAATGATATAAATTCAGTCTCTACATGAAATAAATCCAAAACTGCATCATGTCTAATTAAATCAAATTTTGCTGCCTCAATAAATTTTTCACAATTATTTTCTACAAAATCTGCATCCAAAAACTCATCACAAATAAAGAAATCAATTTCTGGCACATCAATAGAAATTTCACAATTATTTTCCATCCAGGGTGTATCAAGCAATGTGTCACAGCCAGTGAAATCAATCTCAGATATCTCCAAAAGTTTTTCACATTCAACCTCAGCATAAGATATAGCAAGAGACTCATCAAAGTAAATAACATCAATTTCAGGCACTTCTAAAAAATTTTCACTATTCATATCCACAAAAGATGTATCAAGAGATTCATCATAACAAACTACATCAATTATGGGTGCCTCTAAAATTATTTCGCTATCCATATCTACAAGAGATGTATCAAGTAATGCATTATGACCAATGAAATCAATGTTTGGCACCTCTATTGGATTTTCACAAACACTTTCTACACAAGGTATATCAATAAATTCATCAGAATCAATAAAGTTAACACTAGGTACCTCGTTGAATTTTTCTGAACAAAGAGGAGAAATACTTAACTGAGCGTGCTGGAGAATACCTGGAGGTTCTACAAGAGTAGATGTATCCATGGCCTCCTCCTGATCAAGTACATGCTCCTCTTCAGCCTCAAGCTATGGTGGACACTCAACTGGAATAGGTGATCCTTGGGTGCTTGCTTCCACCATGCAAGTCCCTACACTTTCTGGTTCATCTTCTGAATCTTCTAATGTACCAGTAAATTGTGGTGGTCCCTGGGGCTTAGTACAATCCCCTACACCTATGGAATCATCTCCTGTGCATTCTTCTTCTGAAATATCTGCAACAACAACATTAGAAAAATTAGGACCATCAGTAATACTATCATCACAAAATAAAAGTCTAGAATGGTCCTATGGAGCTTCAGTTTCTTCTTCTGGAGCTGAAAAATTTGGAAATGAATTTTGAATAGGAATCTCCGGAGGGATGCATGATGTAGGTGCCTAGATTTTTATGATTTCGTCTTCTTCTTCTTCTACCAAAATTCTAAGATCACTTGAAGAAGGACTTGGCCATGCACTAGGGTCACCTTGAACTGATATAAAACCAACTCCGGGGCTCTCAGAATTAAAAACAGCTTGAGAAGATAATGGTTCTGATCCTTGGGCTTTTATCTGATTCCATTGATCTACCAATTTTCCAAGGCGTTGTAGTTGTTGTAAATTTTGTTGTTGTTGTTCTTGTTGTTGTTGTTGAACTTGTTGCAACATCTCCATCGTCCTTTGGTGTTGAGCCTCAAACTCTTGTTGGTCTTGAAAAGTAACATAAGGCTACTGAAAGCCAAGAGTGGACTGTGCATGCTGAAATGGAAACTGTGGGGGCTGATCAAATGGTTGCACAGGCTGATTAAACTGCTGAAAATTTAGGTCCAAAGTTGGTGGAGATTGCTGAAAATTGTAGCCCTGGAATTCTTGGATCTGAGGTTGAAATTGTGGTGGTGAAAACTCAAATTGGGTGGGCTGAAAATTCTGGTTGCAAGGCTGAAAATTTGGATCGTATGGCTGTGAATGTTGAAAATGTTGTTGAAAATTTTGTATGGATTGAAATTCTTGCTGCCATGTTTGAGGTTGAAGTTGAAACTGATTATTTCCTTGCTGAAAACTTACAAAAGGCTGCTGGAAATTTTGGTTATCTAAACACCCTTGCTGAATTCCTTGAAAAAATGATTGATCTTGTTGATAAGGTGGTTGAAAGTTGGGCTGAAATTGTTGAAGTGGTGGCTGCCCAATCTGAAAATTCTGGAAATTTGGTAGACTTGGCTGAAAATCTGGCTGAAATTGTTGGAATTGTTGTGGTTGCTCGAATTGTTGTAATGGTGGCTGAAACTGAAAGTTTGGTTGCTGAAAATTAGAATAGGGCTGCTGGAATCTCTGGAGAGGCTGAAATTGTGGCTGAGGTGGCTGAAATGTAGGCTGAATCGGCTTCTGGTAAGTAGATGACTGAGCTTTACGTTGTTGTTGGTAGTCCAACTCCTTAACCCTACACTTCAACTCCACCAATGCCTCTGTTATCTCTGCATAGAACTCTGGTGACCACATTTTGATCTTACAACCCTATCACAAAACAAACAAGAAAAATGGCAGCAACCGTATATGAAAGATAAAGCAAAATAAAACAGAACCCAATGATATGTCTAAAGGCATACAAGCAAAAATCAAACAAATCAACTAGTTGCTTCCCCGGCAACGACGTCAAAAATTTGATGGACCCAAAATAGACTGTCACGAATGTGGGTCTCTCCCCAGATAGAATGACTAGGGCGGATGAGTCCCTTGTCAAGCAGCTCCTGTAACTGTCCCTGTAATTCTTTTAATTCCATCGGCGCCATACGGTACGGTGCTTTAGAAATGGGGTTAGTACCAGGAATCAATTCAATTCCAAATTCTATATCTCTTTCAGGTGCTAACCCTGGTAAGTCGTCGGGAAATACCTCTGGGTAATTGCATATGACTTTGACGTCGTCTAGCTTCGGGCCCTCTGTAGGACTGGTATCAACCACATGAGCTAAATACCCAGAGCATCCATTTTCTAACATCTTCCTTGCTTTCAGAGCCGATAAGAATTTGCTTGTCCTCTTCTTCGGCTCTCGGTAAATTCAAATAGAATTCCCGCCTCAGGTCAGAAGATAACCTTTTGTTTACGGTACTCGATAGAGGCGCCGTATTTGTTCCAGAAATTCATGCCCAATATCACATCATAGTCTTGCATATCAAGCACTATCAGATCGCAGTAGAGTTCCCTATCTACGATTCCGATCGGTGCGGCACGTAGCATTTGGGTAGAGGGCATCACCTCACCCGAGGGCAGTGTTGTCAGAAATTTGCAGTCTAATAATTCCACTGTGCTCTCAACTGCCTTGAGTCAGGCCTGGGCATCCCAGGGCTCGCAGGTGCCAGAGAACATTTCCGGCTTCAGTCTCTGCCACTGAATCAGATAGGCCTCCTGTCGGACTCCTCTGGCCGGAGTGTCCGGGGGTGCCTGTGCAGTTGGAGGCTCAGTGGGTATCACATTCTGACTTCCCCGTGGGGTTGCAGTGTTCCCCTGCTGGGTCATCAGAGTATTTATGATCTGCTGCTGTTCAGTGACCTGACGCTGCAGATCTGTGATTACTTGCATCATATTAGGTGGGGGTGCTGTCTCATTACCCCGATTGCTATGTCTTCTAGCCATATATCTATCATATAGGTGATAAATAAACAAACATAAGAATTAACGCTACTTTCTCTTGTTATGCAAGCATAAATCATCTCTATATAATCATTACTGTACATGAAATAAAATAAAGCGAGGTTAAGATCTCTTACTTGGAAGCGACAGGATGAAGCTTGATGTGTGTGTGGTGGAGGGGAAACATGCTCTGATACCAACCTGTAACGCCCGCCCTTATATCTACTCTCGGGGCTTACGTACTAGTCATTCATTCATATAATAAAAATTTAACATATAATAATTGCAAGTGCGCAAGGACTAAGTGCTAAGCATGCTTGTCTAAAGCTAACAAGTGATATTTACAAGTGCTAAGCATGCTAGTCAATACATGTCAATCACATGTCATGCTTGAATCATTAGAACATCATTTGAAATATTTTAATCAAAAGTTATTTTATAACATGATAGGTTCACATATTATTTCATACCATAATATAATCAAACAAAATCAAGTATATGAGAATTCTAAGTGTAATCATTATCATGCAATATCAAACCTAATTACTAACATTCATTTTTGAAGAAAATGTTATTATACATAGTAATGTAGATATAAAGATCTTTTTTTCCCGAGCCACCACCCCACACATCTTCAGCCTCCTGCCTCTTCCTTTAGTTTAGTGTTCCTTACCCTTATCTGCAGCATAAGACAATACATAAACTAGTAAGCACAAATGCTTAGTAAGGATCCTGTCCTACTCGCAAAATCCATACGAAAGAATACAACATGTACACATAATAAATCATAAGCATGAGTTCATCAAAACATACTAAACATCAAAGTTTCTAAGCATGCAGTATAAAGTACCTTAAGCATACCCTTCACATATAATAAATGTTTCCAATGAAAGTTTTCAAAACAATTCCATAAAGGTATTACTTAAAAATACATCCATATCGTATAGGGCCCAGTTGTGTACCACATATCGCGTGTTACCTATTGTGCGTTCCCTAATGAATTGGGGTAGCGAGCCACCAATCAATTAGAGCATGACCCTTCCGTCCTACCGGAGCCATGACCTTACGTTAACATGCACCCTGGATTTGTTTAACGACCCCCTTCCGAGTCGGGTACACAACTTCTAAAGTAAAATACTTATCATGTTTTTACATATATGCTAAGGAGTACTCCAATCCACTCTTAAGGGACACACCACTCTTCAAGGGTGCTCATGATCCCGTAGGGACACACCACACAACTTAAGGGGTGCTCTTGATCCCATACTTAGTGGAGTATCCTTTCAAGCATTTTATCATACACATCACATGCAGTTCATAAAGGGTGCCCCATGGGCTATATAAACATGCTCATACATACATCACATTTCAAACACTTACACATACTTATATATGACAAAATTGGTCACATCAATCATATTCATATCATAACCTGTTTCATGGTTTAATTTAACCCTTCCTAACCCTAAACCTAGGGTTTGGCCGAAAATCAAGGGTAGGGTAGCTTAGATTGTTTTGACATCAAATATCCCATACAAGCATCACATATATATATATCATGTATCATACTAAGCATAGCATACATCATGGAGTAATCAACCTTCACAAACCTAATATATCATGCCTTGGCCGAAAATCACATACTAGGGAACCTTAAGATTTCCAATCAAGCATTTCATTCAGACATCACATGCATATACATATCATCTTACTAAACATAATCATGTCGCGTAGGGTAGTTTAACCTTCACATACATTTCCTGCAACATATTAAGCCAAGAATACATCCTAGGATAATCATGCACCCTAAACCCTAATTCTCCTAGGGTTGGCCGAAAGTCAAGGGTAGGGAAACTAGGGTTCTTGAACTTAGGTGTCACACAAACATTTACACAAACACTTTGTCTACACTACTAAACATGGATACATCATAGGAAACCATACAACCCTAAACCCTCTTTGCTTCATGTTTTGGCCGAAACCTTATAGGGGGTTCAACCCTAATTTTTGTCATCACAACATGTAGGGAGAACAACATATAAGTATACCCTAAATTCCAAGGGGTCTTCTCATGCATCAAGGAGTAACCAAAGTCTCCCCCTTGGGGGTGGCCGAAACCTACTCAAGGGTGAAACCCTAAAATTTTGTTCATAACATCATGAAGGAAACAACATATACATATACCCTAAGTTCCAAGGGTCTACTCATGTAACAAGAAGTAACCAAGGCCTCCTCTAAGGGGGTGGCCGAATCTCACTAAAGGGGAAAGATCCCCATTTTCGAAAACTACAAGGAGAAGAACTCATACAATAACCATTACACTGCAGGCGAGGGGATACTTACATCCTTTCGCTTGAATTTCACCTTCTCTAAATCTTAGGGTGCCTTTAGTTGAAGGAGGGTGAGTGTTCTCCTTACTAGCACTTCTCTAGAACCTTTGGCCCTAGTAGAGGGCAAGATCTTTGGATGGTCTCCTTCCTTCCAATTCCCTAGGGTTAGAACCCTAGGGTGTATTTTTTCGAAAATTGAAAGGGAGAAGAAGATGAGTTTTCGGTGGAGAGAGTGAGGAAGAAGAAGAGAGGAAGTTATTCCAACCTCTCCTTCTCTTATTTATACTTTTCCCATGAAGAGACATGTCTCTTCACTTCCCTAGCTTTAACAAGCATGTTTCTTATTCTCTCAACATGAAACATGGCTTGGTGCGTTGGTTATGACATGATTAGTGCAACTAGGAGGTTCAAGGTTCGATCTTTGCTTCCTCCCTTCTATATTTCCTTTTTATCACATTTTGCACTAATCCACATCCAAGCCCCTTAAGCCAAGCCCATCATGAAATTTCATAATAATAATAATGTTTCATGAATTCATAATATTTCATATGAGAAAATTTTGGGGTGTTACAACAAACCTGCTGTAGCGGAATACCCAGTTTGACTCTCCATGGATGGTCCCTGTGTCACCTGCACACTTAGCAGCACATTAGGGCAACAAATCAACAGAAGATCAAACATCAGAGGGCTCAGAACAAGTATCAATAAGAATCAGAGTGAGATCAGGCGCGATCAGATCTTCTGACAGCGCGTTTGAATTAAAGTGATCGATCACCGGACCGATCCAGGGCTCGTGGATCGGTCATCGGACCGATCCACAGCTTTGCTGGGACTCCCAGCTTTCGTGGCCACACGGGCCTGATCGATCACCAGACCGATCAGGAACCCCTCCGACCGATCAGGCTCCAGCCTGATCGGTTATAGGACGGAGTCCGCTACACTTGATTGTTCACCAGAACGATCTGAACAGTATTCCAGATCGGTCACCAGACCGATCAAGAGCCAATCAGTAAGGTTCCCAAAACCCACTGGATGCTCCATGATCGGTCACCAGACCAATCAGGAGCCAAGCAGTGAGTAAACTGTCTGCTCCCTGATCGGTCACCGGACCGATCAGGAGTCGATCAGTAGCCCAACAATGGTCACTGTGTGCTCCCTGATCGGTTACCAGACCGATCAGTCATCGCTGGATCGGTCACCAAACCGATCCACGAGGGAACACCGTGCCAACTTCCCTGATCAGTCACCAGACCGATCCAGGCAAGGCCAAATCCACTCCAAGTCACGCGAACAAGCCTCCAGCCTATCTCTGACTCGTGCTTGATCCCTCGGACCAAGACTTCATGCCCAGTTTCATTCACCGGGACTTCATTCAACCTAGCTTCACTCACTAGGACCTGGCTTCACTCACCAGGGTTTTGGTCACCCGGCTTCACTCACCGGGACCCGACTTCACTCACCGGGATTTCAACCTAGCTTCACTCACTAGGATTTCAATCACCTGGCTTCACTCACTAGGACCCGGCTTCACTCACCGGGATTTCAACCTAGCTTTACTCACTAGGATTTCAATCACCTGACTTCACTCGCCAGGACCCGGCTTCACTCACCGGGATTTCAACCTAGCTTCACTCACTAGGATTTTACTCACCTGGCTTCACTCACCAGGACCCGGCTTCACTCACCGGGATTTCAACCTAGCTTCACTCACTAGGATTTCAATCACCTAGCTTCACTCACTAGGACCCGGCTTCACTCACCGGGATTTCAATCTAGCTTCACTCACTAGGATTTCACTCATCTAGCTTCACTCACCAGGGTTTCACCTAGTCCCACTAGGTCTTTTCCCATGCCAGCGTGCGATCTCTCAGATCCACCTGGACTTATTCCAAATTCATTCAACTAAACTTAAATCGCTGTCAACACCAAAACAACAATCGGGCCAGACTGCATCAACACTGAGCCCTCATGATTTTATTTTTGGGTTTCACCCAAAAAATCTCATATTAATGGAGATATCTTTCCCTTGTAAACTCATACTATTTCCTATATATTTTCAATATGAAACTTTATTTACAACCTTTCAACCTAACAAATGACTCTAAACAACAAAAAATAATTGTTATGTTATAAAAAGCGTTAATTTACAAGCTTCATACCATAAAATTTCAATAATAATAGCAACTAACAGTTTTATAGAGTTTTACAATAATAACACATATTAAAATAATAACACACAAGAAGAGCACAATAATTTAGACAAAGCAATAATTAACAATTTACATCAATAATAATTATGTAAACAATAAAATATTGTGAATATTCCTTTTCAAGATCTACAGCAAACCAATATGCTTGCGATTATATTGGCTAGGAGGAGCAAAGTTCTCCATATCATCTAATAAAAAAATTAAGTTTTACAGTCTTTTCAAGTATTTAGATGATTCCTTATAATAAGATACCTCAAGTGCTCCTCCTTGGTATATACACTTGAAGATTCAACAACCATAAGATCAAACCTAGAAATATAGAAAGAAAATGAAAGCATAAAAAAGCTACAAATAGTTTACTAGAAAAATTCATAATCAAGAAAAACTCAAAAAAATAGAATGCTAATTCACATAAAAATTGTGATTATTTTCTTTGTTATCATAATAAATAAACTTTTTAAAAATTACATAAATTTTATGTAAGACAAGTGAAATTTATTATTACTTTATATGTTAAATTACCGATACTCTATTATTCACGAAGAACTAACGGTTTTTTACCAAAGGGCGTACCCAAGAATTGATATTTATCAAAAGGCATACTATGGTTTTATTTTTACCAAAGGGCGCACCCATTTTTATGAACTTCCTCCTATACCCGTCCCGCCAAGTACTGTCTTTCTCTTTCTCTTTCTCTTTCTCAGTAACGAATTCCGAGACAACTGAACATATGTTTTTTCAGACTTTTCATTTTAAAATAATATATTATGAAATTGGTTAAAAAAAGTAAGATAAAGAAAGAAAAAATATTTCAGTTAAAAAATATCTCTTCTTACATGATTGCAAAAATATAAATAGATGATTTTTATATTTGATTAATATAAATTAATATATTAAATAATATTTAATAAATATATTAATATATAAAAAAACCTATCAAAATACGCAATTTCAGGTTTAAACCCAGGGTCTGAAATCACGCTAGAAGGGCCTGAATATAGATGTATTCAGGCCCAAGGAGGGCCTGAATGCATATGTATTTAGGCCCAAGGAGGGTCAGAATACATCTATGTTCAGGCCCTAGGAGTTGATTTTATCAAGTTGATTTTTATCAATTTGATTCTACATTTATTTCTATATAAATGACAGTGAAACTTGATAAAAATTAATTTTTTAAAAAATTAATTCCTTGCAAATTCTGTATCGATCAACTTGATTTTAAAAAACTATTAGATATTTTTGTCAATTTAACTAATTAATGACTAAACTGCTCACTTACGAAGTTTGGAGGGCCTGAACACATCTGTGTTCATGCCCTCTTTGGGTCTGAAGTCAGATGACTTCAGGCCCTGCGTGTACTCAAAATTTTTTTATTTTAAAAATATTTTTTATAATATTTAATCATGATGTATTAAATTAAATAAAAACATCAATAGTTCTAGGAGATGATATTTTTGGTGTCCAAACTTCTAATGATTATAAATTATGTTGCAATAGGAGTTTTTTAGTCCATAAGTGGGTTTTCACCAAAACCCACTGATGAACTTAGGATATTTGAATTTTTCAAAACCCAATATCAATAGTTGAGTTGAGCTAGGAAATAGTATTTTTGGTGTTTAAACTTATTGAAATCAAAATACCAATTCTTGGGTACGCCCTTTGGTAAAAAGCCTAAAATATCCCCTTTTGGTAAAGACATATTTTCTACGATATGACATTCTTTTTATCAAGGTCGGCTACCTAGAGCTATATTTACAGAACATCCAACACACCACGGAGGAAACACATCCATGATCCATCCCATCACTTCTTTTTTTCATCTTCAACTGCCTTATGAGCTGCTTGATAAGTAGCAACCTAAATAAATTAGAAAGGCTTGAAATCAAAAGATTTTAGGCTCAGCGTGGGCTTGAAATTAGATGACTTCAGGCCCGACGTGGACTCAAATTTTTTTCTATATTAAAAATATTTTTTATAATATTTAATTATGATTTATTAAATTAATTATTTATAGTGTAATCTTTTATAGAATTCTACGAGTTATGACAAAATCCTCTCATTTTATTGAAATACTCAGGTATAATCAAATCATGCTTACATTTGTGTAAACTTGAAATAAGAAGGTTTCATCTAGATATTACCTAAATACACAATGCATAACAAAGTTGGGTTCCTTGCAGACTATCAACTCATATTTTCAGAATTTGTTGCAATAGGACTTTTGTAGGTCCATCAGTGGGTTTTGGTGGAAACCCACTGATGGACCTAGGATATTTGGATTTCTCAATACTCGATATCACTAGTTAGAGTTAAGCTAGGAGATGGTATTTGTGGTGTCTAAACTTAGTCCTAATAAATATTAATTATGTTCTCATACCGTATCAGTTGGCACAGAACGATTGCAACATAATTTATAAACTTAGTCCTATTGCAACATAATTTATAATCATTAGAAGTTTGAACACTAAAAATACCATCTCCTAGCTCAACTCTAACTATTGATATTGGGTTTTGAGAAATCCAAATATCCTAAATCCATCAGTGAATTTTGGTGAAAACCCACTGATAGACCTAAAAATCTCCTATTGCAACATAATTTATAATCATTAAAACTTTGGACACCAAAAATACCATCTCCTAGCTCAACTCTAACTATTGATATTGGGTTTTGAGAAATCCAAATATCCTAAGTCCATCAGTGGGTTTTGTGTTGAAACCCACTGATAGACCTAAAAAACTACTATTGCAACATAATTTATAATCATTAGAAGTTTGGACACCAAAAATACCATCTCCTAGCTTAACTCTAACTATTGATATTGGGTTTTGAGAAATCCAAATATCCTAGGTTCATCAGTGGGTTTTGGTCAAAACCCACTGATAGACCTAAAAAACTCCTATTGCAACATAATTTATAATTATTAGAAGTTTGGACACCAAAATTACCATCTCCTAGAACTATTGATATTTTTATTTAATTTAATAAATCATGATTAAATATTATAAAAAAATATTTTTAAAATAAAATTTTTTTAAGTGTACGCAAGGCCTGAAGTCACCTGACTTCATGCCCAAAGAGGGCCTGAACACAGATGTGTTCAGACCCTCCAAACTTCGTAAGTGAGCAATTTAGTCATTAATTAGTTAAATTGACAAAAATATCTAATAGTTTTTTAAAATCAAGTTGATACAGAATCTGCAAGGAATTAATTTTTAAAAAATTAATTTTTATCAAGTTTCACTGTCATTTATATAGAAATAAATGTAGAATCAAGTTGATAAAAATCAACTTGATAAAATCAACTCCTAGGGCCTGAATACATCTGTATTCAGACCCTCCTAGCGTGATTTCAGACCCTGCATTTGAATCTGAAATTATGTGTTTTGATAGGTTTTTTAATATATTAATATATTTATTAAATATTATTTAATATATTAATTTATATTAATCCTATAAAAAATCATCTCTTTATATTTTTGCAATCACGTTGGAAGAGATATTTTTTTAACTGAAATATTTTTTCTTTCTTTACCTTACTTTTTTTAGCCCATTTCATAATATATTATTTTAAAATGAAAAGTCTGAAAAAATATGTTCAGTTGTCTCGGAATTCGTTACTAAAAAAGAGAAAGAGAAAAAGAAATACAGTACTTGACGGGAGGGGTATAAGATGAAGTTCATAAAAATGGGTGTGCCCTTTAGTAAAAATGAAACCATGATACGTCTTTTGATAAATACCAATTCTTGGGTACGTCCTTTGGTAAAAAGCCAAAGAACTAATGACATGAATCCATAGTATAAATTTAATATGCATATTATTAAGTAAGTTTTATCATATATATATATATATATATAGTCTTATTTTTCCTTAAAAAAATATAATCTCACATCCATCCTCCTTCATCTCTATCTCGACTAGTTTCCTTCATTATCATTGATCCTGTCAATAAGCGAAAGGGAGTCACCCGGTAATGACTTGCTTAAGTGTTGACCAAAGACTGACTACTAGGTCGCTGACCGGATGATCGGGACGGCCGGCCGGATGGTAGAGATGTCCAGCTGGGTGCTCGGAAAGGACAACGGATGAAGATCCCTGCGTAGGGCATAGAGACGAGCTGGGTGGATCTCCGACGAAGGCACTTTGACGACTCTCTCCGGGCTCCGACGAGTAGAGAATAAGAGAATTGTAGAAGAATTCTTTTTTTCCCTATCTATGAGGGGGGACCTTAATATAGGCGGGATGACAGACAAAAATCTGCCAAAGTATCCTAAGGAATTTAATGCGAATCCAACAGCAGACTTTTGCTGACCGACAGAGGGGCTAAATCTGTCATCGTACAGCCTAGCAACTTGACCTAGTGGTACGGTCGCCCGCCTTTCTTAATTGCCTGTCAATTCAGTGGGTCGAATCGCTGCACTGCCCTCTAGTGAGATCTCATGAATATCCTCTATACTCCAGGAGTGCATAAACGATATTCTCTGCATCGTGGGCAGGTTTCTTTACGGTCGATCGACCGCTCGTGCCTGATCGATGAGCACGTTGTTGCGCCATTCTCCCTCGAGTCTCGTCTCCGAACGGGCGTGACCGCCCTTGAGCGGACCCGGCTATGACCCAATGCCCGAGCGGGGACCTCCATCCTGCGAGATTTCAGCCAAGCCTCGCCCGGACCTTGGGCTGCCTCGCGCCCAAACCGCCTTCCGATTACCTCTCAGCTGCCGACCGACGATTACCTTGATCGTCGACCCGCTGGCTCACTCTGTGGACCCAACCCGGCCTGTGGGCCCTACCCACTGTGACCAGGTCCGCCTAAGGGACCCGTCTGGGCGGGCCCTGATCCCGTCCAGCTCACATCCGCCTGTATCAATCATCTGCCTTGATGTTTTATCAAACAACTACCGGTCAAAAAAATAGAATTATCAACTACCGGTCAAAAAAATAGAATTATCCTAAGATACACAAAGTTCATATATTTAATTGGAACTTAAAAACTTACTTCGCCACCGGAGATTCACCAACACTCCTATGATCGGAGCTACCCTCCAGTAAAAAACCAACGAAGTCAGTCTCATCCTCCGGAAGTGTTTATTTTTCTCCTCCCATGATCTACTTCTCCGACTCGTCGGAACTCTAACAATATTAACAAAAACTTTAAGAAGGTACCAAATGCTAAAAAAATTAAACAAAAAATTACAACGCAATTGTCTAGGGATCATGAAAAGAGAGCAAATGGAGAGGATGAAATGGTGAGGAAAGATCACCCCTATGCCAAGGTTAGTGCCACGGACGAATTTAGTTTGTGACTAGGGGCCATGACCCTCCTAATTTTTTTTAAATAACGTTGTTATTATACTATGCCTCCCAGTAAGAACAGATTTACAAGTGGATGAGGGCCACGACCCCATTCACATTTTTCACAGATAAGAGAATTAAACTAGGAGATAATTAAAATAAGAATGTGTAATTAAAAGTTAGCTATTACGTCAGAAAAATTAAGACCGTCCAAAATTTATCTTCTTTCTCACTGTCAAATCACTTCAAAACCATTGCAGTTACTTTCATCATTGATTGTGCCAACGTCAATCACCATAATTTGAAATTGATTATATATTTGAAGAACTGTTGACTTAAGTTTTCTATCGGTAGTTTGATACCAAAAGTTTAAAGTAATATCGTGTCCTTGAGACAAGCCGTTGACCACTAATTCATGTCAGAGCTAGCTACTAGTGAACTTATTCGTCGTCGTCGAGCATCGCGCAAGTTGGGATGGTAAATTTTAAAAAGTTTTGAGTATGAATCCAATCCTAAATCAAAAAATTGGAGGTTATTTGAGGGTGAGTAAATATTTTTTTTTGATTGATTTGTGCAATCTTGAAATCAAAAATTTGTATTTGTTGTATCTTTGGATGTATGTATGAATTTTGCATCAATTTGAGATATCGAAAAAAATTTCAGCTTTATTTGGGCAATTTTTAAAAATTCTGGCCAATCTAATTTTTAGTGTGATCATACTTGTATTTGCCTTTCTAGGTTCCATTGTTGTTGTTGATGAATCATCATTGTCTACGATGAATATTATGAAAGCAAACTTCAAAGTAAAACTGAAGGATGTTTTTCCCTTGCATTCATGATATATATCTTGAGAGAGATCATTAGAAATGATATATCTTGAGAGATTATTATTAGATATGTGAGCATAGAAATTATTATTTAAGATTTTAAAACTTTAAAACAACATCAAATTTTTTTATTAGAAAATTATATTTGATTATGAATTATCTTTTAAGGAACTTGTAAGCTTACTCGTTAATAATATAATATTTTTAACTTTGAGAGTTTTATTTATTTTTTAATTATTATATTTTTATCATTAAAGTTATATAATGTATAATAACTATTTTTATCATTCACTGTTACTCAATTCAAACAACTCATTTAATGTATCTACACCAATTAGACCATAGATTAGTCTAACTTCGATGTCCTAATCAACCTAAACTTGCACCTCGGAGCTATGATATAGTAAAAAGACGATTAATTATCATCTCAAATATTTAAGGTTCGATTCCTAATTATGACATATTTAATATTTTATATAAAATTTTCTTTTAAATGGGGCGTATACCCAACTGGGACACTGGGCTTTTGGACTGTCTACAGCAGACACTCTTCGATTTATCCTGACATTCGGTAAGAAATTTTCGTGGGTTGGGCTAGTTGTCCGAGATTCGACATTACCCAATCTCATTAATCATTTTTTATTTAGTTAACCTAATCTTGCCCCCAAGACTATAGTGTAGCGAAAGGATGACTAGTTGTCATTTATGTATTCGTGGTTCGATCCTCAACTACAACATATTTTGTAAGAATTTTTTCTCTAAATAGAGTGCGAACCCTGGGGCTTTAGGCTTCTAAATCGCCCGCCGCAAGTGCTTGCCGATTTACCTACTAGTAAAAAAATTTCCATGGGACTGAATCGATCATTCAAAATTCGACGCTATCCGATCTCATTAATCATTTTCGCTAATTTACCAAAGGGTGTACCTAAGAATTGATATTTACCAAAAGGCATACCATGGTTTCATTTTCACCAAAGGACGCACTCATTTTAGTGAACTTCCTCTTATACCCCTCTTGTTATGTACTATCTTTCTCTTTCTCTCTCATTAACAAATTCTGAGACATCTGCATATGCTTTTTTAGACTTTTATTTTAAAATAATATATTTTGGAATCAGCGCTAAACTAAAAAACGTAAAGTAAAAATCGAAAAAATATTTCAGTTAAAAAATATCTCATCCAACGTGATTTAAAAAAATAAATAAATGATTTTTATATTTGAGCGTGGGCAAAGATTCTTTAAATTAAAATCATTCTTCCTTCCCGTAAAAGAATCCTTGCCCTAAAAGAAATTAAAATTTGAGATGATTTTAATTTGAGGTGAAATATAAAAATTAAAGTTCCTTGCCCGTAAATATTTTAATTTCTTTAAATATTTCAGTTAAAAGTTCCGCAATGATTTTTATATTTGAGGTATAAAAAATTTTTTGAAAAAAATAGAGCGTGGGCCTGAAATTTTTTATTTTAGGCTCACGTTGGGCCTGAAATCTTATGATTCAGGCCCACGTTGGGCCTAAAATTTTATGATTCAGGCCTGACGTGGACTCAAATTTTTTTCTATTTTAAAAATATATTAATATATAAAAAAACCTATCAAAACACTTAATTTCAGATTAAAATACAGTATCTGAAGTCACGCTAGGAAGGCCAGGCCCTCCGGGCCTGAGGAATGTCCAGTCCCTCCTTGGGCCAATCACCGTCTAGAGACAGAACTGAATAAATCCTTCTAATGTTAATCCTAAGTAAACAAAGACGGAATACTTCCCCAAAAATATCCTTCCAAAGAAACGACGAATGTAAGTATCAAATAAATCACATTCTAATTAATATCTTCCATGATCCCTATAAATGCCATGTCATAGCCTCTTTCTCGCCTCTTCGGGGTCGGAAGTGTGTCGGAGCGCTTGAAGGTCGAAACCTATCGATTTTGGTCATCGCAGATGTTTGATCTGGTAGAGGGGATGCCCATCAGCTCCCGCAATGCTCCACTCCACGGCGTCACGCTGCTTCCCAGCAGGCAACTCTCCTCGTTGCGGTCCTGCCGCTCCTGTCGCCTAAAAGTTCGGGCTCAAGGTTACCGTCCTTAATTCCATTCGTTCCTTGTTCCGACTGTCTTTTCTCTCGATATATTGGCTATTGTTGAGGGATTTTGGTCTCCTGTTTGGGGTTTTGAGTTGATTGATTTGACAATCAACTGATCGATTGACGATCCGTAAATTGGAAATATGACGATGGAGAAAGTTGCGGATTTTGAGATAGTTTGGGAAGTTCTTCGAATCGCACATCATTTTTTTACAAACCTATTGAATCTTGTGTCCTGTGGTACAAGAAATATCCTAAGAATCTAACGATCGTAATTTCACAGAAGAACCTAGCGAAAAGTCAGTTGAGATTATGAGAAAGTTCTCAGAGCAATACGCCGTTAGATCGGAAACATACTTCTGCGTGGATAAGGGTGTCACCTCTGTTGTAATCAAGGTTGTTCTAAAACATTTTTTATCCTCAAAAGTGTTCACAGTTTTTTGCTTTCCATTATTTTGAAAGTTCGTATTTGATGCTTGGCCTATGGAGTCAACGTTGAGTACTGATGAATGTCATGGTTTCCCTTTTAATATGTATGAGCTATTTTCATCTAGGTGGCAACTTGATTTGTAACATTATATGTACTTCGGATCTTCTTAAGACAAGTACTATCTCTAGGGTACAATTGCCATTACCCGAACCCTTCTTTCGTTACAACTTGTTCATCTGCAGTTTTTTGTTGAAACATTTACTTAATCTCTGCATAATGCTCAGGCATATGCAATTATGATTAAGTGTGCAACTCCACTGCAATATTGCTGTAATAATTATTTTAAAAATGATTCTGTGAGACATTAAATAATTATGTTTCCCTTTGAAAATTGTAGAAAACAAGCCAAGAATATGAATGTTAAAGTGAGGCTTTACGCCTATAATATTCACTCTATAATGATTAAACACCATTTCTTGAACTTTGAGTTGGCAGGACATCTTTATATTTGTTTTCAAGATGGAAAGGTTAGGCTCTAGTTCATATTTGGTAACCGTGAACTTACATTACAATTTTGTGCAACTTATTTGCACTGCTTATGTTTGTTCATTTCATAGCACTAGGCTTTGAATAATTAGGAACCATCTAATAATGTAAAAAATTGAGACCAAATCATCACTTTGGGTTTTATTTTCATTGTTCTTTTTCTATCAACTATCAAGCGACCTATAGACAAAGATGTCAAATGGGCTAGGTTGCCTATGGTCGAGCCTAGCCCTACATCCTATGGGTTGTGGCCAACACGACTCTTAAGCATATGGGCCATGCCATATCATTTTAGGCCCAAACCTTGTGCAAGCTTGTTCTGGGTGCACAAGTTGTAGCCTCTGAGCTTGGGATGAAAACGAGACATGCTTAACTCGGTACAAGACCAGTCCTAGCTGACTTTGACTTGCTGATTATTAATATAAATAATTCTAACAAAATTAATAAAAACATGGCTTTTAAAAGAATTTATTTTATTTATTTTAGATTTTTCTGAATTTAATTTATTATTATTTTTCTGATTTTATTTTTGTTTAAATTAAATTGGGCTTGTGCTGGTTGATGTGTTAGATGAATGGGTTGAGCCCAATGGGGACTTGTGTCTTGCCTCACCTAGACACAATTCATTGGCACCTTTACTTTCAGATACCAAAATATTCCCATCATGATTCAAGATGGAGAAATTTAAGTGTTGAAATGAGAGTGGGAGTTCATTTACCTTCTTTGTTGTCTACAAAATGGAAGATTGCTTTCTGCTGTTGGTGTTTTTTCATTTTTTAGCCAAATGGAGAAACGATTATAAATAACTTTCATAAGACGCTCCACTACATTCCTTTGCTTGGCTATGTTTTTTAAGGTCTAAGCTTAAAGCAACATCATTCTTTCCCAAACAAATTTGAGGATGATAATAACAAATATCTCTGTTTACAGTTCTCTGAGGATGTACTACATTTGTTTTAATTGATTAAGAATTTGCATAGTCTTTTATTGTTATTATTGTGGAGAAAAAGTAGATTGTCGATTGCATTAGTACTCTTTCAAACTATCGCAGGGCCTTGCAAATCACAAAGATACATTGGGTGCACCATTATGTCCTTGTAGGTAAATCCTTTTTCTTTTTCTGAATCATATAATTCACCGGGATAGATGTTTAGACTACAATTATGACATCTCAAAATCTCTTTCCAGACATTATGATGATAAAGCAGCTGAAGTAGCACAAGGATTTTGGAATTGCCCATGTGTACCTATGCGAGAGAGGTAGAGTATTTCATCGTCGTCATCAAGCAATGCTGGTCCCAAATATTTGTCAGCTGAACGTGCCTTTACCATCTCAAGCTGATTTCTCTTTTTTCGTCACTTGTAGCTACACCTAATTTTCTGAATAATAGTATTTCTTTAGGTCTATGATAATAATATATTTTTTAAAATTGATTTTTTTTATCAAAAGAAATTATTGAACAGTAATATACTTAGAAATGAATTCAATCATAATATGATGATTTCCTTAAAAATTGCTTCTCCTCTATGCACCATCATTGAATATATGTGTGTTCTTATTGCCATAAACGTCTATGTTACTTGGTCTTGGTATTTTTCTTTTACCATTGTTGACATGGCACATTGTTGACATAAGCATTATGTCAGGCACCTAGATCTGTTTGATCTTACATTCCCACTTTTTGAATTGATGCATTAGACACCTAAATTTATACTGATGTGGGGCACTCATGTCTGAGCTCCAATAGCATAGGCATGAATACCTATTTATTTTCTGGACGTGTACTAACATCGTAGATAAGTTGCACCTCGTCTTTCTTTAATCCATTACTGTTTTCCCATTTTCTTTTAAAGAACACTAATACATTTTACTGGTTTAGACATGTTATTTGCATTGAACTCCAGAAAGGCAGTCTCTTTGGACCTTCAGAGATGAAGGACCAAACTACATTAGATTCAATGTTTTGAAAATGACAGTATTGTGCTTGAGATTGTATTATCCTCATTACAAACCCATAGACAACTAAAATTTCAAAACGGATTTCATTCTTGAGTATAATAAATAGTTTTTGAAAGGTCACCGTGTCACACTCTGTTACTGCCTATTCAGTTCTGTTTAGTTTCACTCACATGTCACTTGTGGGTTAGGCTTTTTCATAGTGTATGAAATATAATCCCCACTTTGTGAGCCTCTTTCCAGTGCAAGTTGTTTGGGCTCAGGTTTTGATCAGAACATGTTATTGTGGTGTATGATCCTAGCTAGGATCTATCAGGCATCAGCCTGATAGAAACATACACTAGGTTTTGTTAGTCCTAGGCCTTTGCACATTACTTGAACCGTGGGGATCATAGCTTAAATATATTTTAGTTTTGATGTTAATGTTTTAAGTGGGTGGTAATTGTAACATCAGTTGCAATTAGTCATGGGGATAAGGCTTCTTATATGGCTATACCACTGTATAATGTATGTGGGCTTATCCTCCCAAATCAGACCTAATTTTCTGGATATTGATTATGTGATAATGAGCTCAGGTTGTAACAATATGGTAGCAGATTAATGACCTCTTGTCACATGCATGCTATTCAGGAACATATTGTACATTACAATATGAAATTAATCTTGCGTATTAACTTTTTGCCTACAAAAGAAAATGCACATCTCAACAGATATCTGATCTGGTACAGATATGGCCCAGGTATCGTGTCATTCTATCTGTCCTCACCCATACATAACATGATACACCCCACATCATGTTGTTGGTCCAAGTATTTGTCTTGGGTCTCTACCTCGCTTACACCACTGTACCCAATGCCTTGTGGTAAATATATGGCCCAGGTATTGTCTGTCTACTATGTCACGGTAGAGAATCAGGAGATTCACTGGGATGCACATAGGTATCCCTGCATGGTCATACCGTGAGAAAATTGTTGCAAGTGATAACCTTAGCCTGAAGCCAAGGCACCGATTATCTGAATACAGTAAGTACTAAACAAAAGTGTGTTATGACCGATATGATGAAGAGGCCAATCTCTGGATCTGGATGATAAAAAAAGGACAACCTGGTGCATGAACTCCCACTATACTGGGTTCCAGGGAAGGGTCTATTGTACGCAGCTTTATCCTACTTTATAAGAGGCTGTTTCCAGGTCTCGAACCCGTGACCTTTTAGGTCACAAGGCGGCAACTTTACCATCCGGATGATAATGAGAATAATTATAATTGGGTTGTTACACAATTTATTCTTACATCCATTGGCAGTCTGCAAATATACTCATTGAGAAATACCATGTTATAGCCTTTTTATATCCTATATCTGCAAAAACAAACTGTTTGAATTACTAAGCATTGTATGAATTGGAAAGTAGATAGTTTGGAAATTGTCCTAGCAAATATTTTGCTGCTTCATTGTTGCTACCATATATTTTTCTTTGAATGCCAAATTTTGGCAGGAAGGAATGCCATTGTATGTTGTTTCTCACTCCTGATAATGAATTTGCTGGAAGAGAGCAGGTAAACATGCAATTGGGTTAATGCTGTCTTTTCTTTATAAATGCGCGTCCTTAGAATTCTTCACTAAAATTCCATCTTTTGTGCTATTTTTTCAAACTATAGCTTCACTAAAATCTCAATAACTATTTGGTGCCTCCATTAGTCATTATCAACAAACCAACCTACCATTAACCATGGCCTTGGATCTATATCCATGTAGTTCTGCTTGAATTAGATAGGGCAAAAATGAGCCTAACCTGAGCATGACGGATTTGTCTTTTCTGCACAGAAAGCTTTTCGAGCTTGACTCTTTCCATGCCTCTTAATTCCAGGCAAATATCTGCATGCCACACAACTTGAGCTAGAATTCCTTTCAAGCTCATCCAGAGTTAGAATTTGGGACCATACGAGTATTCATATCAGAAGAAGGAATATTTGTTGTACCAAGATTGCCAACTGTATACTGTCCAAGATATCACGCATTGATCCAGATTTTCCATCCATGTAGTGTGTATTGCTGTGCATTCAAGCTAGCAAGGATTGCATTTGTTGCTTGTTTACTATAAATATCATAGAAGAGGGGCAGAGGGAAAGGAATACAAACCACTTGAATGATTCCATTCGATGTATTTTCATGTTTCCTTCCCTCCCTTTTCCCTATTCTAGTAAACAAGTCATAAAGAGTTTATAGCTAGGGAAAACAACTTTGTTATTACATGGTTTACTACAAACCACTATAGACAATAATTTTTGGCTGCCATTGGAAGCATGAAAGATAAAACGATACTGGATCTTTATTCTTTTACTGAGCCGAGCCCAATTTTACATGTGTATTTGTTTAGCATACACACTTCATTGCTTTTGGAGAAATTTACTGCCATTTCTTAGTCTAATGATGCTGTTTCTTGTTCTGCAGTCCATCACCTCGGAAGAAATTAAAGAAACAACAACAAACCTTTAACTACAACTACTTATATCTAGTCATACATTAAGTTCTGCCCTTTAACAGTACGCAATCCTATCCTGAGGTTTCATAAAGATGTTATTATGATGATTATGTTAATGCCTTTGGAAATGATCTCAGTTGCTGGTTTGAAGGAAAATCATTAATGTCATTTGTTGGACTAAACGATTCAGATTGACTATGGTGATAATTGTTTGTTAGGAAATTCGTCAAGCACAACACGAGTCCATTTGTTGGAAGCTTCTCGAGAAGCAAAAAGTTTGTATGTACACATGAATGATATTCGATATGTGAATTGAGAATTTTAAAAGTCCGTACCAGATGAAATGACACGTTTTTGTTCTACAAAATAAAGTCGTGTTTTTTTACACATTATTATTTTGTTATTTTATAGTTTTTAAGGTAAAATGCTAATTTAATTAGTTGCATAAAATCATCGACTCTAAAGTCTTGGATTTGTAAACAATAATGTATTATTATAGTTTTTTTTCATTAATAGATAGCAAAATTTAAGAATGTTAATTATCAGGATTTTCTGATTGACTATGACCATGGGTGTAAAATTTTTATGGGGTCTAATCGATATTCTTAAGTTTGTTTTTTATCTAGTTAATTATTTTTTATTCGTATTTTTTTAAAAAAATAAGATTCAAAATTAATAAATTTGTTTTTATTAATTTATTATATTTATGTTTAAATTTAATGGCGTCTAAATGTTAACTAAGTCGGTAATTTATTATAAAAGTGTTTATGTTTATTATTTTATTAAATAAAATTAAAAAATTGATTATATATATTGAAGAAGTTTTACGGTTGCCAAATTGATTTTTTCCCTTTAAGTTTTAATCTTCTTTTAAAATTAAAAAAATCAATCTAATTATACAAAGCTGGTGCAACTTCAAAGATGACATAATCCACTTTAGGTAAAATTAGACAACGATATTTGTTATAATTATATTTGACCCTTATAATTTGAACAATTACATTTTACGATTAATACCCTTTTGAAAGAAGCTTTCTGAATATGATTGTGTTGAAATGTTAGACTAGATAGTAGATGAATCTGAGATGACTGATTAGTCTCATAAAAATTTTTTATCGATCATCAGGTAAATCAGGGAGCACTCGTGATGGTCGATTTAAAAGTTCAGTGTCCCATTTAGAGGAAAAAGAATATGATTGTGTTGAAAAAACAACAAATACGAGGAGGATTTTGCAAAGATTAGGGCTAAAATGCCATTTATCATAAATCTTGGTAGGGACGTATCACATTCTGATTTCTGAGCGCCAAATTGAAAAATGTGCAAAAGTTAAAAGCGATAATAATAGTAAATTTCTTTTTCTTTTTTCTGACATCGTTGTCCTTCCAACGGAGGCGATCCTTGAGGTAAACTGCGATGATCCCTTCTTCCCCAACCTCCTCCTGCAACCCTCGTCGCTCTCCGCTACCTCCGGCGAGGGAGAGATCCTGACTTCTTCCTTGTCTTGGTTTGTTAGGGTTAGGATCTACTCCTGCTGCTGCCGCTCGACCTGCCGGAGAAGGGAAAGATAGCGAAAGAAAGCGATAGGTAACTAGGAACAGAGAAGAGGAGGAGGATCTGTAGGATGTCTGCTCGGTCCCAGGTCACGATTACACTGGGCCGAAGTGGTCAGGTAAAACCCCCTCCCCTCTTTCTCCATCTTCCTCCCATAACCGTTACCCATTAGAGGTCCTTCCGTTGAGCTTTGTGATTTTACGGTCAAATGATGATAGAGAATTAACTGATGTACGCAGTCGTCGATTCTGCTTTTCGTTCCTGGTACACTGTCTTGCGTCGGTCGTGCAGTATAAAGTTTATTGTAACGTCTCCCTCTGATTTTTATTTGCTCAAAATAAAATTCGCGTTCCATTTCTCATAAAATTTATGCAGATACTAGTAGTGGGTTTCAATCTTGTTTTTGAGAGTCTTTAGCTTTTTAGCGGGGTTTCCAGTATCTTGATAAATTTTTCAAGCATATTTATCTTGGTAAATGAAAATGGCTTTCATACGCTTCCTGCTAAGTATTTATTTAAAATTTTAGCTAAGTTGGTATCATGTGCATGTAGGAACAATATCCTTTGAACATTCCATCTCCATTACATGTTTGTCAAACTCTTATGTTTGAAGTAAAAGTTTAAATCCATATTATTTGGTTCTATTCTTTAAGTAGTCATCAATATTTTTTCTTTCTGTAGAAAGTACTGTCACAGAGATTATCTAGCACTTGTTGTTCCCCTCCTAGTTGGGAAGACTTTATTATTCTTTAAATCAATGGTGTATTAATTTATAGTATGGTCTAATGAATTTTTGTTGGTGTAAGATTTTTTTTTTTTTACCATAAGAAAGGAACTATATCTGTACTTAATCTGAATGAACAAAAATCATTTGGATTTGTTTAAGATGAGTTTTTCTTCCATATCATCAATCAGCAAAATATCATTTTGATAAGTATCATTTGGGTGCACAGACCAAGTTATTGATATTTTAGTATTTTCCAAATATCTAAATACTCCTAAACTCTAGTTTATTTTGTGAGAAATAAAGTCAAGTTTTTAGGCTATTGAAAATTGATTAGAATTTACCCTGAAAATCATGCAAAGTGCATTCTAGCCTCGTTTGACTTGACAATATCAGTCTGAAGGATCTTTATAGGTTTGTTATAACCTATCCAGATTCGAAATTGGCCCCATTTAGACAAGAAATCATGTTTCCTGAAATATTTGAGTAGTTGGCATGTCCAATCCTATAAGCTACCATAGAGTTTCTATCATTTCAGTATGTTTTTTTTTTCCTCAATTTGAAGCTACTGCCCTTCTCAGGGATATTTACATGGCATGGGTGGTACATGAACCTTCACAAATGTCAAATACTTGAAAAAAAGGATTGAGACATGGTTACACAAGCTTAAACTAGCCCAACAAATAAGACAGAATACCACAATGACATTCTTTTGTTTATTCTCCACTCTCCAGTTTCCTCCTTGCAACTCTTTCTGCCCTTCTCATCTTTGTCTTCCTCTTCCACTACCCTCTTCTGATCATCCACTTCCCACACTTTGCCTCCCTCTACTCCACCCATCATAATCTCCTATTGTCTTCCTCTTTGAACACCTTATCCTCCTCTCCATGCAACCCTCTCTCTCCCTCATCACTGAAGTATTTTGTCCATTGTTGTCCAATAAGTCTGTCATCGAGCTGCTTGAGTTCTCACTGCACTTCTCTGACCAGCTTGTTCTAACTCTCATATCTACAAGTAACCCATGCAAATGCTTGTATGCAACATATTTGCTATATAATATGCTTGTTCTGGCTTATGCAAATGCTACTATAAGTTTGTTTGGAAAATCTTTTTTTTTCTCTATGCAAGTGATAATCTTGCATGGTATTCAATTGATAGATATTGTAGATAAGTTCTGTGAGGCCAACCACATAGTGTTGGGACTAACAAGCCCTTGTAATGATGGTGATATTGTGCATTTCTTCAATTTTAGGATTGTTAACCTTGCGAACTTGGTGCAAATGGCCTAGGGGCATTATTTGAATTTGCTCCCAGCTGAGTTGATGTTATTGATGGCCTATTTTGCAGAGAGAATAAAATGTTGAGTGTCTTGAGACATTCATATGCAACTCATTTATGTCGTCGTTTCTAGTTTCTCCACTTGTAGGTCTCACTCTTGCTTCTTTCTCAACTAGCACTTGAAGGGTTTTACCATTAAGCCGATACTGTTTTAGAAGATGGATGAGGTTTGAGTCTCTCTGTGCAATGGCCTGCCTCAAGCTGTTCAGCACCTGATCAAATTTTGAATTTCACGTAGTCAGGAAAAATTCCTTTGTTAGTTAAAGTAGTGATCCTATTGGTAAAATTGGTTCTCTGCAAACCTCATTAATTCCCATTCTCCATTGAAAAACATATGCGCCTCTTCAATCCCAGGAATGTTGTAGTGTGGACACATATTCTGCAAAATCCATCAACCTTTGGGTTAAGTCAGCTAAATTTTTTGAGCAAAGAGGCAAAAACCGAAATCCTTCTCGTGTGTTTGTCGAAGTTTTAAGCTCATTCAGATGGACTCTTTGAATAAACAGAGGGATCTGGCATTGATTTTATGCTGTGCTGAGTCAGGGAGACCAAGTAGTATGGCGACAAGAAGAAAATGAATGATGCCATGTCATGTTGGTTTACTGATCATGCATCACATGGATGAGGAATTGAAATGTTTATTTTCTCTGTCTCTCAGTTCAATGTATCAATCTGATGAATCTACCAGCCAGTATATGATTGGCTAACTTGACTGTTTTTCCTTCCTCTGTAGGTTGTGAAGAGAGCAAGATCTGCATCTGATGGTAGACATTCTGATGATGACTTGCCTGCCCTTGGTGGCAAGCGACCAGTGAGAGAAAGGTTGGAAAGCAACATAACCAATTCCAATTCATATGGCATCCATTACCAAGACAAACGGTGTGCTCTTTTCTTCCAGTCAATAAAGCAGTAATACTTATGGTGTCAAAGGGATTTTGGGACAAACAACATATTTACATAGATAAAAGTACCCTTTTGAGGGACAGACATTTGAATAAATCCTTTTATATATATATGGGCCCGCAGATAACAAATACTTGAGTATTTTCTTCTTCTTGGATACTAGGCTATCTTCATGTTGTTTGTATGTCCTCTGTTATCTGAATTTCAGGTTTTTATTAATTTATTCAGTTCAGCTTTGCCATCGATGTGTGTGATTTTAATGTTTGTAAGTTTTCATTAGTAATTGTGCTCACAATTGAGAGAACATTGCTGTTGTGATGTCTAATATTTATACCCTGCTCTGTGCTTCATCCGAGACTTGAGGGGTTCACTTTTTATTTCGCTTTTATTTGTTCTTATTTTGTTGTTTTAATTTGATATCACACGTGTTTAAAACTTTATTGCATAAGCTATCTTAAACCAAGGTCATACATTTTCTTTACAAGTTCATGATTTTCTGAGGTTATAGCACATACAGATTCTGCACCTTGTGAATTTGTTCTTTAAGCAGTGGGCTTTGCATTGGATGTTTAATGAATTAAATTGTTGGCTCATGAACCTGAGCACAAGAGAAGCAAGCTTCTGATATTCTAATTGATATTTGTTTAATCCCATTGTGTTCAATAATCAGATTTTATGTAAATTCCATTGGGATGGTAATATTATTTCTCTTGTTACAGTCAAAGGACAGGACACAATGAAAGATTCATTGATAAGAATTTGAGGGGCAAGCAAATAGAATCTGATGTTCCTTCAAATGTACTCATAAACTATTACTTTTCTTTATTCTTGTTTGCTCTAATTTATCAATACCTTAATCCATAATGACAATCAGGTTGGCAAAGATGATCTGAGATGGAAGCTTATAAAGAAAAGCTTATCTCGGAGAGGGCATCTTGTTTCTGAAAGACGTGATGTTGACCTGCGTGAAAGGCTATCTCGGAGTATACATAATTCGAGCAGATCTAATGCTAGACAACAACCAAAAGAATCAAGTGCCTCTAGCCTTGGGAGAAGAATACCTTCTGCAAGAAGTGCAGATGATTTGCTCAAATTGGATTCACACAGAAAGTCTTATTCGGTAGCTTTGGATAAGCCAAGGCATAATTCTCCAGATAGGTTCATCAATGTTCCAAGGCATATGCCTCACTCAAGAAGATATGGGGACCTACAAGATGCACCTGGGATTATATCTCTAGATGCATCTAGACCTAGTTATTTGACAAATACTCTAGTAGGTGAAACTTCTAGATCCGTTACTTATTTGAGCAAGACTACCCCTGTAGATGTAGCAAGGCCTGCAGTTCGAGCTCCTGCACCTGGAGTTAATATGCATAGAAGTGAACTTGGGGTAAGTCCATAGCTCCAAAGAATTGCTTCTCATTAATTTGATATTCTTTTATCCAACATCTCTGCAAGAGAATCCTGAACATTTGAATCTGATTAACTGATTCCTTCACACAATCTGCTGTAATTTTCCTGGGCAGCATTTTAACTCCTCTGGGACTGTATATCCTTCTACATTGCATGATTTATGACTGATTTGGAGGCAACATCTGAATGATCTATTGTCAGAAAGAGGAAGATAGGGCTTCCAGAAACCAAGAAGGATATAAAATTTGTGTGACATTGCAAGAGTCTCTAACTAGGCAAAATTGCATAAACTTACCCTGCATTTCCCCCTTTTCTAAAGTACTTCCACACACCTTTTTGCCATATCATGCCTTCCCAGTTTTGAAAATTTCAAATTTCAGTTACTTTACTGACCATGATAACATTGTTCCTAGAGATAATATCTAAATATAGCTGAAAATAGCAATTTCAATATTTTGCATTGATTTTATACACACTTTCCGAACATGTTAAATATAGGAAGTAATTTAAAGTATCTAGATTTTTTTGGTATTAACTCTTTATCTAGAAATTCCAGATATAAGAAATAATTTTACTTATATCCTTTTTATATATAATTTTTTTTATTGATCTTATACACAAACTTCCAAACTAATGTACTTGTTTCCTAATTGGTTAACTTTTTGCCTGTTTAAAAAAAAATGCAAAGAAAAAGAAAGGCATGTTGGGAAGTAATTTTATGATATTCTTTTACAATTGAAGTGATTCGTATTTTTGTGATTCTTTCTCTATCTGGTTCCCTTTCTCTCCTATTTTCTATCCAAGTAAACCAAACCTTAATATGCTATATGTGCATATCATTAAGATTTACTTGCTAACTGATTTATGAGTTTTCATTTCAGAACTAACAAGCGTAGCTATATAACATGATAATCTGCTGTAGGTGGTTACTATTTTCTTCAATTACAGTATGCACGTTGCCTAATTATGTAATTATTGTCTGCACCCTTTAACAAATGCTACTTGCTTTCTTCAGCCTGGGGAACCTCTTACAGTTGGTGACCTGCTAACATCACTGGGTCTGGGAAAATATGCTATACTTTTTCAGGCAGAAGAGGTAGAGTCACTGTTGATCATTTTCAGTACCACATGAGGATGCATGCTTGGTGATGTTCTTTCCTTGATTGCTTTGCCTGTACTAGATTATAATTGGAGGTATATTGTGATGACCATTCAGTATTGTGTCATATCATTATAGAGTTGTCTTATTTCCTATGCTATGATTGCTTGGAGCCTCCTTTTGCCAAATTAACTTTTGGTTTCATGTGTACCTATTAAATGCCATTTTTGCTTGCATTGTTTATGAAAATGAAAAGTTAATTTGCATGATTGAGCATTAGCTGACTTAAGCATTTCAAATTGTTGTGTTTTTTTGGGATAAATTAAATTCTAATTGCATTAATTTGCAATATACCACCACTGTGAAAAGCCTTTTCTTCATTTTGCTCATGACAGAAGTGTCATCATGAACTGTATGTTAATGTCTAAACTATTTTTAGCCATTTTTATTATGAAAAGTTCCTTAAATGACTCTCCACTGGAGTTGGCGCTTGAGAATGAAATAATATACTTGGCCTTATTTTTCTGGTTTCAGGTGGATATGACAGCATTGAGGCAGATGAGAGACAATGATCTTAAAGAGATGGGAATTCCTATGGTATTTTACATTTTTTGCTCTATTTTCATTTCTGGTCTTACATTTTACACAGTTTCCTTGGATATACTCAATAAGTTGAATGATTAATTTTCTTTTAATACATTTTACCATTGTGTATTTACAAGTTGATAGGCATTATTGTTAATGTCCAGGCAAAAAGCATACTTCAACTATTTTCATCATTTGGGTAATATTTTCTATCTAAAAATTCCTAATGAAGAATCTGCACTTTATTAAACTTCAAATCTTTGGAATATCCTAGTTTTCCCGTCAGATGTCATGATTTCAATTTTTAAATGTTCCTCCTTAAAATTTGGGAATAAAAGTTTAGAAGCAAAGAACAATGAATTAGCCTTTATGATGGGTTATTTTGAGTGAAGCATGCATGAACTTAGGTTGGGCATATATAGTTTACCACTCATCTTCCTAAATGTTTAAAGTTTACTGGTAACCTTTTCTTGTTTATCAAAGATCACAATACGGAAGAAAACTCAGCACAATGCAATAATTTTATGATGTGTACTATTCACAGTGCAAGAACAACAACATAATGATAGTCCAACTTTCCGAACTAGATGTAGCCTTTTCTAGTTTAGCAAAGATCATGCCTATGGACAAAAACTCAGTACAATGTAATAAATTTGTGGCTTATAGTATTCACATTGCAAGAGCAACAACATATGGTTCCACAACTTTTCAAATTAGATGCGGTAACTTTTTCTAATTTAGTAGTGTCACAAAAGGAGGAAAACTCAACACAATGTATCAAATTTATGGCATACAGTATTCACATTGCAAGAGCAACAAGATACTGTGCTCCAACTTTCCTAATCAGATGTGGTAGTTTTTTCTAATTTAGAATGATTACACGTGGAGGATAATTCAACACAATGTAACAAATTTATGACATATAGTATTCACATTGCATGAACAACAACATTCCGTATTCCAACTTTCCAAATTAGATGGGGGTAGAGAGAGAAGTCTTTATTGAACATTTTTTTTCCCGTAGATTAGTTTGGTTTACTAAGGAAATGATGTGAAGGTTGGAGAGAAGCCAAAGAATATTAGCACAATTTTAAGAACTTCAATGATTTTGGTATCACCATATAGATTTACACAAGGTTTTCAATAGCCAAAAATGATCCATATATTAGAAATTAGATGGTAAGGACTCAGCTGTTCTTGTACGGGACAGACCTTAGTCCATAGTTATTTAATAGATGTGGGTAGAGAGAGAAATTTTTTGAACATTTTCTTTTCCTGTGGATTTGTTCGGTTTTCTAAGGAAATGATGTGAAGGTTGAAGGTTGGAGAGAGACCAAAGATATTAGCACAATTTAAAGAACTTAAATGATTTTGGTATCACCATATAGATATACATAAGGTTTTCAATAGCCGAAAATGATCCATATATTAGAAATTAGATGGTAGGGACTCAGCTGTTCTTGTTGCTGATGGGACTGACCTTAGTCCATAGTTATTTAAGGCGTGAGACGCTCAAAAGTGCATAGATGTTGTGAGGATTGAGGCACTAGGTACAAGGTGAAGCATACACCTTACCGAAGTAAGGCGCTTTGGGTATAAATTTTTACAATTCAAACATGTATAGAGAATTTCTGTCAAACTATTTCACTAATAAAAATAAAATATTTCACAGACTATTAAATGTAATGTAAATATAAAATTCACTAACATTCAAATTCACAAACTATTTCACCTATTTTCTTTGTGGTGCTACAAAATCCATCACCATTTTGGTGCTGATTTCCAAAAATTGATTTCAACTGCCATAATGTTGCTGATTTTCACAGAGGAAATCACTTAAATAAGTGAGAGGGGAGGGGAGGTTGATGCTGATTTTTTAGGAGAGAGGAAGTGTCACACAGAGAAAACCAATGAAATAAGTTTGTAAGGAACTAAATGAGGTTGATGTTCATTTTATAGGGGAGAGGAAGAGTCATGCGAGAAAAATGTGTCGTATGTAAGCACGTTAATGCAACCTAATTGATATAAAGGGTAATTAAAGATATGGGTCAGACTTTAATTTTTTTTTTTTAAAGTTAAATGAGGCAAGGAAAATTACGCCTTAACCTCTCAATAGGGATGCGTTTAAGCGCGCTTCATTCAAGTACTATGCTTGAGTCACTGCCCAGGCGCAAATGGCGCACCTAGCTACGTCTTGCGCCTAGGCACAACCAGGGGCGCACTTGTCACAACCAAGCCTTAGCCCATGTTTTATTGGTTATTCTCCTGGTTATTGCTTTCCAGCTTCAAAGTGTAGGTGACTCGTTGATGACTGCTATTGTCTCTAATCTCTCAGCTATTATGCATGGGATGCCTTTCTCTTGTATAAATGGTGGTCTTTTACTTTAGTGATCCATTTTAATGATCCTTACAGCCTGCCTACTCGGGTTGATAATTATGTAGATGGATGATTGAATGAATGAATCATTTAGATTTTTGATCCCTCCTATTTACTTGGGTGGATGTGATTGAGTAGTGGACGAATCAGAATAGGCTTTCATCTGCCATTTTGATCATACTCAATTGGGGCGTTTAATGATGGAAAATGGTGCAAAATTTGTATTAGTACTTTTATCACAACGTACATTTTTTTTCTTGTTTATTGCGAAACAATAATTATTAGTCATTTCTAAACTATAATGCCCAAATTTCAGAATGGACCAGTACCAACTGCCCTCTTATGGAACTTAGTAGTCACTGAAAGGCATCAGTTCTAATATGTTTTTTCCATTCCAAGCAAGGGAACCTATAATAGCCTTCCTACTATTTGGAGATCCTCCTGCGTGCTAGACCAAAGGCCTTTTACTTGGCAATGAAATTATGAGTTGATCCTAAGTTGATTGTCACTGGAGTCCTGGAGAAATTGAATATTAGAAGCTTTCCATTTGCATCAGAAAACACTTGTTTACAATAGGAGTGCACTATCATTTTGTTGTATGTCAGAAGCAGTTGAGATGACTGCTATGCATCTGGATCAATGAGCTTCTCTTTGAATCTTGTTTATGCTATCAATGGTATATTTGTTTTCATTTTTATAAACCACAGTAATAGTTCCCCATGTCCTATCAGTAGCTTAAGTTTCATTCTGTTTCCCCCAAATATCGCGAAAATGTTACTATTGTTATTCTGATGCCTCGTTTCGCTTTGTAGGGTCCTCGCAAGAAAATCTTACTCGCAGTTTTGTCTCATACAAGACAACGACGACAATAGCAACTACAGCACTGATGTAAGGGCATCGGAGTCCATCATCGTTATGGCAGTTGAATTAATAGCTTTGGAATTCTGAACTATGCTTATTTTTTAAATTCTCTGAAATTAGTTCTTAACGGATGAGATTATTCATCCATCTTCAATGGAAATTCCGAGCTTGTTCAAAATTGTATTGAGTTGAGTATGTACTATGCAAGATAATGTTTTGTATCTGATATATCGAAATTATTTACCAGGGGATTAGTGATATGCGGATCTGATGATGTCTGCATGTTTATTGTTGTCGTAAATAAGTCTTGAGGTTGACATAGTTGATATCTGAGTATTTGTTTTTGAAGTCAATTTTTAATTATGTAAAATGTCTTGTTGGATGTTTTATCTCTCTCATGTAAAGTATTATTGTTAAAGTAAAAATATCTTTTGTGATGTATTTGTCTGTATTTTTGATGATATTGGATCATTTGAGATTAGTGATATTCCTGGAATTATTTGAGATAAGTGATATTCATTTTTTGTTTTATTTTGTTTCAATAGACGTTGACATAAATGGGTTGGATTTACACTATGAAGACCATTGTAAAATTTTAAAAACTAATTATGGTTAATATTTATAAGGATTTGAAAATCTTTATTATTGTTAATAGGATATTTTATTTTAAAAAATTGAAAAGAGTATTTTATAATATTTTTTAGTTTGGAAAATATATTCTTATTGATAAAAGATGATTTGTTGTTTTTAATGCTCTCGTCAATTTATTCTAAGGTAAATATAGATGAGATAAATTATGCGGATTATTAGTTTGGATATTGTGACTAGTGTGTGGGGAGGACAGATACATTTGTTTTATGATAGTAATATCTATGTATTAACCATTAATCCATCTCGTAAGACTTGAAAAATATATTCTTGAACATTATTATAGTAATTATGATCATACTTGCTAAAATATACAGTTGTAACTATAGATATAGTTGCTTAAATGTGGAAAACTAATATAATAATTGTTATAATTGTAATAGTTATAGTCTGAAGTATATAATTAATTTTTACAATAATATAATATATTGATAAAATATTTTATCGTTATTTTTGTTAAAAAAATATGGAATGCCATTTTTTTTATGGAACAATAACTATATAAGACATAATTGCATTTTTTAAATGTAGTGTGTCATAATTAATTATTGTTTTAATTGATATTAGATATTTAATTATGCTAATTAATTTTGATACTACTGATTTGACTCCATAAAAATTTTAAATGAGAAAATTTTCACTATAAATAATTCATCAATCTAATATTTTAAGATGATTATCTATTAAAAAAATTCAAATTTATCAAAATTAAAATTTAATTTATCAAAACGTGCTGCTCTACCCCTTGCCCAGGCCATAATTAATTACTAATACCATTGTCGGAGTGGATTTGCCTCTGTTCATAACAGAAAACAGGAAAAGTTTTCCAAAACTCTTTTTAGAAACAAACGCCAAACGATAGAACTATCATTACACAAAAACTCGTGTGACCGAAACGGATTTTTTTAATTTGGGCAAAAATCAAACTTGCAAGTTAACAATTATAAAAAAAGTAAATATAATTAATTTACACAAACAAACTCGAATGCCAATTTTATTTTTATTTTTATTTTTAGCCACCAAAAATTCACAAACATAAAAAAAAAAAAAAAAACACACGCCAAATGTTACAACTAGCTTTTCCACGATCGCTACTCGGCCCAGTCGCTTGGGGTTCCCACCGGGTTAGCGCCGACCGACGCGACCCGGCCGGTTCTGTAATTTCGGTTGCCGAAATCGCCCGCACGGTTCGATACGGGGTTTGTAACGTCCCCGTCGAGTGCCCTGAACCCTAGCTGCGGCGCGTCGCCACCTTCCTCCCCTCGCATCGCCCTCAGCGTCCTCCTCGCCATCTCCTGCAGGGTTCCCCTGCCGACTTCCTCCGCCAGCCTGGCCAACGTCTGCTCCGCCCCTGCCGCCTTCGCCAGGCCTCGGAAACGCAAGCCCCTCTGGCTCATGAAGTATAGCGCTGCCACGCAGTGCTCCTTGTCCACCCCTTCCAGTGTCTCCCTCCTCAGCAAATTCGCCAGCGCGAACACCCCGCCGGCGTCCGTTAGCGCTGCCCTCCCTTTGTGGCAGCCAGCGACGTTGTGGATGATCATCATCGCTATCCTCGCAGGTGCCAGACCCTCCCCTTGCTCGTCTGGAGCGGCCGCCTTCGTTGTTCTCTCTGACGCCACCGCGAGCAGCGCGCGAACTGCCCCAGGGGTGCGCACAATCCTAGACCTGTTGGCCGCGGTGAGAGAGAGGTGGTGGAGAGCCATGCCGGCGTCGTGGCGGGCGCGGGACCCGGCGGCCGAAGGGCAGAAGAAGAGGTCGAGGAGTGGCGGTATGGCGCCGATGACGCCTAGTGGGGTGCGGTTCTCCTCCTCGATGGCGATACTGAAGAGGGCGCCGGCAGCATGGTAGCGTGCCTCCACGGGGCCGCTCCGGAGCAACTCGACGAGCGCCGGCACGATTCCGGATCTCAAAATCGGAACTTTGTTCGTTGGTTCCAGCGAAAGGTTCACAATTGCAGCAGCGGTATCGATTTGGATGGCAGCGCAGGGCGAAATAAGCATGGGACGGAGAGCGCCCAGGAGGCGCAGTGTGCAGAGGTCCACGCGCCGGTCGCGGCTCTCCCTCGTAGCTTTCCGGAAATTGGCGGCGACTGATTCCTGCTCCGCCACATCTAACTCCGTGAACTTGACCAACTCCTCTTCCAGCGCATCAGTCTGCGTCCTCGTTGGTGGCGAATTGGCGACCCTTGGAGTTCGCTCTCTATCCAACGTTCCACCGAGAACGACGATCTCGGAGGAAGAGAAAGAAGAAGATGAATGATCAGAGGACGACGGAGGAGTGGATCCTGACGAAAAGCTAGAAGATTGGTTCTTCTGTCGCTCGCGCTGGAGGCAAGGCGCAGAAGTGGCGATTCTCATCGGTTCCTTTGGTTTCTCTTCCGCTACCGCAGGCAAAATGCCGTCTTTCTCACCCATTCCTTGTGAAACAACCTCGGAAGCTATCAGGACTCCACCTTTCCCTGCATCACCACCGAAATCTGTGTCCTTTTCCTCTTTTCCGCCATCAGAGAACGCCGCAGAGGTGGCGGCGGAGGGAAGGGGCTGCTGATTTGTGGGCATGAGGCGGCGGACGAGGGCCACGGCAGCTTCGGGAGGGAGGGGGAGGGGACAACTGAAACTGCAGCGGGCGCACCAGGCAACAATTGCAGACTTGAGGTTGCAGTTGGGGATAAGCATGGGCGGCGGCGACAGGGCGATGTGGAGGTTCGGCGGGGCGAAGGCGAGGTCGAGGCAGGCCTGAATGCAGCTGCGCTCGAAGGTTTGGCCGGATGGAATGATGACGGGCTCGGCCATCATGGAGCCGGAGATGGGGCATAGGAACTCCAGCGGCAAGTCCTCCGTGTAGGAGGAAGGCGTGGGCGACGCCGAGGCGGCGGGGGACAGCGAGGCTGCTGAGGTAGGGCGGCGGAAGGAGAGCTTCCACCTCGACTTGCTGTTGCTCCCCATGGCAGGTGCGAATTCCTTCCTATTCCTAATCCAAACCACTCATTCCATTCGCGATCTCTCCGGCTTGCTCCTCCACTGTTGGAAATAGGAAAAACGGAAAGCCTTTGAGTAAGCAGCGGAAGAAGAACAAGACTTAGCCTCCAAGACATCACATGGAATATTCACTTTGCCCTCCCAAAATCTAGGATAATTTTCACAACGCCACTTTAAAGGAAAGAAAAACCTCTAAGATTTCATTAATATTGATGTCTCCAAAGTTTTCATTTTCGTCATTAGCATGCAGCTTGAAAGTATTGACGGTTTACCTCCTCTTGGCTCTGTGACGGGATGGCAGGGTACTGGAGGCGAACGAATCGCCCAAAAGTATTGACAGATCGAATTTCAGTTACAGCAGATTATAAGATATTTTTTATTTTTCTGGATTTGATGGGAGATTTGTGGGATTAGATTTAGATCCTCATTTTCAGAATTAATTGGATTATAAAAGTTAGACATCTAAATTATTAAAAAAATATATATGTACAAATTAAAAGCGTAAAACAAATTTTGATAATACAGTTAAAGTAAAGGGTGTATTTTGAAAATATTAAAGGTTATGGGCATTTCAAAAATTACTCTAGAATTTTGAAACATATAAATGGCCTTTTAGAGTTTTTTCTCCTCATCTCACTTTATAGTTTTCATAATTTTTAGTCATTGGAAAAAAACATTTTAATTCCTAAAGTACAATTTTTTAAAAATGATATTTTTAAGTTTATTGTTTAAAGATTAAAAGATGTCAAAATGTCTCTCTTTTAAAATCTATTAAAATAATATTCTATTGATAATTTTATTTTCAAAACATGCTTTTATTTTCATCGTAACTACCAAAGGTACTTCGGTCAAAATTATTTTAAACTACAAAATTAAAAGGTATTCTTTGGATAAAAAATTATGAGGTGGGAACACTCTTTTAATGCTGCCGATAATTAGGTGTACTTTTTTAATTTTCACCTTTAAAATTTGAAACACCTCCTCATTTACCAATGATCCCTAAAAAGATATAATCTATTTATTAGAATGAAGATTCCCACATTATTATTCTCTTAACAAGCTTTCAAATTCATATATTTTTCAGTTTCTTAAATAAAATTAAAATATTTGAAGACTTAAATCATTAGGGGCGGTAAGAAGACAATAAGTAGTTTCATTAAATAAACCATCTAAAACTTTGTATCCAACACACACACTAATCTTTGCGTTCGATCTGATCAATCATCCAAACATAACCTATGATGACAAACCTATCAAACGATTGTTATGTTACCTATGATGACAAACCTATCAAACGATTGTTATGTTTGATCTGCACACACACCACTAATCTTTGCGTTCGATCTGATCGATCATCCAAACATAACCTATGATGACAAACCTATCAAATGACTGTTATGTTACCTATGATGACAAACCTATCAAACGACTGTTATGTTTGATCTGCACACACACACACTAATCTTTGCGTTCGATCTGATCGATCATCCAAACATAACCTATGATGACAAACCTATTAAACGACTGTTATGTTTGATCTGATCAAAACCTCGAACGAAACTAATAAGTTTTTCAAAAGGATTTTTAGGTTTTCAAGTGTTCTAAACATAAAGTGGCTAAAGAAAACTTTTATTGCAATTGAAATCATTATTTCGGGTGCCTCGGATACCGTTCATCCGAGTTAAACTTTTACAGTTTAGACCCTACAAAATAACATTTATCCAAAAATAAAATATACCTTACAAAATAAAATTAACACACTTAAAATATGGTAAAAAAACGTGAGTATTAATTAGATCTAATCTTCTTAGACTAGGATCTAGCAAGGTTTCAGCTTAGAGCTCCGAAATGGTTCTAAGCTGTACCGTACCAATGGTCCTATTAGGGATTTGTCCTTACCGGATCTCTTTTTTCCAATGACATACGTTACTTTCCATTTATCGGCTTAATCACCTTCTTAACCCACCAAGTCTTCTTACCAGATGCACCATCTAGACTTCAGCTAATCGTCAGGTCCCGCGGGCCCAGCTGGACTTCATGCTATATCTCAACCAACCTAGGCCTTAGATAGTTGTCAGGCCCCTCGAATCAAACTGGACTTCCTACCGGGTCTCAACCAACCTAGGCCTTAGATAGTTGTCAGGCCACGGATCAAACTGGACTTCCTACCTGGTCTCAACCAACCTGAGCTTCAACCTGGTATCAGGTCCTAAGCCTTTCAATTTTGCACACTTGGTAACAATGTTAGACAAACATAACCTCTCACTTTAACCGTTTGTCATATATCAAAACTTAAGTTTGATCATTAGTGCAAACTGCACTAACAACCCCTGGGCTATCCGATCGGTGTTATCCGACCGGGTGCATATGGGAGCAAAGCCCCTAGAGCAGTCGAGCTAGGAGCTGTGCCCCTGGGCTATTTGGTCGGTGTTATCTGATCAGGTGCGTGGGGGAGCAAAACCCCTAGAGAAGCCGAGCTAGCAGCGGGGCCCTTGGTTTGTTCGAATGGTTGTATCCGATCGAGTGCGTATGGGAGGAAAGCCCTAGAGCAGCTGATCGGGAAGCTGGATCCCTGGGTTGTCTGATCGACGTTATCCGATCGGGTGTGTGGGAGAGCAAAGCTCCTAGAGCAGCCAAGTGGGGAGCTAGGCCCCTGGACTAGCCATCAGCATTACCCAATCGGGTGCGTGAGGGAGCAAAACCCCTAGAGTAGCCGAGAGAAGAGCTGGACGCCTGTGTTGTTTGATCGACGCAATCCGATCGGGTGCGTGGAGGAGCAGAGCCTCAGAAACAACCAAGTGGGGAGTACAACCCCTGGCTATCCGATCAGGTTGTATAGGGGATCAAAGCCCCTTGAGCAGCCAAGCGATAAGCCAGACCCTCAGGCTGTCTGATTGGTGTTATTTGATCGATGCATGGGAAGTAAAGCCCCTAGAACAACCGAGCAAGGAGCTAGTCGTAGGACCGGTGTCGTCGATAGAGGGGGGGGGGTGAATATCGACCGAAAACTTCTCGCGGAAACTTCGTAGAAAAACTCATCGGTTCGTTCTTATACAGAGCGTTAATAGCAGCGGAAAATAATAGAAAGAATAAAAGAAATAACAACATAGCAGACACGCGAGATTTATTTACTTGGTTCCCGACCCCCCTGGGTCAGTACGTCCAAGGCCTATGTACTCGGCGTGAGTCCACTATTGTTCTCCTTTCCGAAATTTTCGGAGGCGGAGAAAACCAATCTTACAGTGCAGAAGTTACAATGAAAAAGATATGAAATTAAGTGCAGAATAATAAAAAGCAAACCAAACAATTAATGTCGAAGCCTCGGCCGATCTAGACCTCTGAAGTGCCGCACACTTCCTCCTGGAGCCTCCCGGTCGCAGAACCTCGTCTTTAGCACTTTGTCGTCAGTCAGAATGCTCAGAATCATTCCGAAAAGTTGTGTTTGAAGCTGAGGGGTCGAAGCCCCTTTTATAGGCTTCATATGGGCGCCTGTGATGATGGGGGCACCCTTATGGACTTGGTCAAACTTTATTCCCGCGCCGAACTCATCGCGGTTGATAAAACCTTTGACCAGGGCACCCCGAACCTCCCAAGTGCCTAAATGAAAGCTTATTTCTGTTTCGAACTTGAAACAGCAAATACAACTTTCAACTTGGGCGCCTGTATCATTCCGGGCGGCTGAATGGAAGCCTATTCTGCCTTCTTCACAAAACAGCCACTTTTGCTCTTTGGGCTAGGCGCCCCTATTGATGGGGGCGCCTGGAAGCTGTTGGGCGCTTGGCTTCAAGGCTTCTAGCTACCTTTTATGTGATTTTCCTGCTTTGTCTTCCATTCTTGGTACCTGCAAGATACACAAATACAAAGCAAATATACACACAATATTAGCCTTAAGGATTTGGTTCTGACTTAGGATTTCCACGAAACCCTAGGTCGAACCGACGTAAGTTCCCACCCCCGAGAACGTGCCTTTCACCTACTCCATTCAGGAGACAGTTGCCACCCAGTCCTTCGGGTGGACTTTTGCTTAGCCTCCGATACTCTCGGATCTCGAGATGTCCGAACCCTGACCCGTCTCTACTTCTGTCCTTAGTCATCGCTCAGCTAAGTTGCTTAGTCCCTCGGACCAAGACTTCGTGCCCAAACCCTAAGTCCAGGTCTTCGTGCCCAATTCCTCGAACCAAGTCTTCGGTGCCCAACCCTTGGCCAGGTCTTCTTGCCCAGTCCTCGACCAGGACTTCGTGCCCACCCTTCGAGCAGATCTTCGGTGCCCAGCCCTTTGCCAGGACTTAGTGCCCAGCTTCACTCACCAGGTTTTAGTGCTCAGCTTCACTCACAAGGTCTTAGTGCCTAGGTTAACTAGGACTTTTCTTCCACTTTGGTTATTTCTCTCTTAACTCCCCTTCCTTTGTTTAATGTATTACTGACTTAAGTATATTGTCAAACATTAAAACACTTAGAGGAGGACATCACTGATGCAACTTGCACCAACAATCTCTCCCGTTTTAATGTTTGACAATAACTTAAGTTAGATTGGTTGAAAGGACTAAATTTTAACTCTTGGGATCAAATGAAAAAAATAATCTAGGTTTTGAAAATCCAATTTTGATCCTCTGGGGAAAAAATAAAATTTCTAACTTTCACTCTCCCCCCTTTTTGAAAAATATTTTGATTTTTTGATCCTTTGGAAAGAGAAAAAAATTATTTCTAACTTAAGGCATATCTCTCCCCCTTTGTCACACATCAAAAAAACCAAAAACTCTTGCACCAACAATGAATACATTTTGTTCTTTTGAAAATACTTAGTATGGATTTTTGAAAGCATAGTAACACTAAGTACTTAAAAAAAAAATCCACTTTGAAAAGTATTGTGCAATTTCTGAAAGCTATTTTGTATTTGTAGAAAAAACTTTTCACTTAAAAAGTATTGCCTTAAAAAAACATTTCTATTGAGAAGGATTTTTGGAAAGAGATTGCATAAATGATTTTTCCTTAGAGAAATATGCATTTTAAAATAATATTTTGAAAAATATTGTGCAAGACCTTGTACTTTGAAAGATGTTAAGCATTTTTGAAAGACATCAATACTTTTTGAAAAATATTAAGAATTTGAAAAACATAAGTACTTTTGAAAAATATTAAAATTTTTGAGAAGTATAAGTACTTTTTGAAAAATCTTTATTTTTAAAACATAATATTTCACTTGACTTGATTTCTTTTCTAGTCTGACACAATTCTATGAAACCTTGTTGACTACAAGGATATTTTCCTAAGTGTCTTGGAAAATTCTCCAAATTCAAGTAAGTACTAACAAAGAATTTTGATAGCCAAAAAATGATAGTGTTTTGAAAATATGTGCAAGTACATTTTTTTAACAATTTCAAGTACTTTTGAAAAATCTTTATTTTTAAAATACAATATTTTACTTGACTTGGTCTATCTTCCAGTCTGACACAATCCTAGGAAACCTTGTTAGCTACAAGGATATTTTCCTAAGTGTCCTGGAAAATCTTCCAAACTCAAGAAAATTATTTCAAATTGATTAAAACAACATAATAATATTTTTTTTTATAAAAATGATAGTATTTGAAAGGAAATATGTTTTCAGAAGGATTTGAGAATACCGTGCATGAAAACATATCACCTTGAAATATTCAATAATTCTTTTGATTTGACCTCCCTCTAAACTTGACCCAGTCCTGGGAAGCTTGTTGACCACAAGTACTCTTCCTCTGAGTCTTTAGGATTTGGTTCAGATAAAAAAGAATTATTTAACAATTTCAAAAATAATTGCCATCAAAAAAATTAAAAAACTTGTCAGAGAATTTTCTTTTGACTTAGACTCCCCTTAAATTTGACACATCCTAGGAGTCCTTGTTGATGATGAGGTAGATTTCCTCTGTGTCTTTTAGGGTTTATCAAAGTCAAAGCAACAGGTAATTTTTGAAAATATAATTTTTTAAAGCATAAGCCTTTTTCGGAAACACAAGTGATAATGATTTAAAGCACAGTTTTCGAAAAGTATTTTCAAATGAAAAAACATTTTTTTAAAAAAAAACTCCCCCTGTACCCGACACCGTTTGACTCTATCTAAGTGCCTTAAGGAACTTTAGTGTTGTCTTAAGAGGCTTGTGTCTAATTGTGTGAGTCAAACAACTTTTAAAAATATATAATTTTTGAAAACATATAATATATAATCAATCAGACAAGCATGAATTCCATGAAAACATAATATGTTGAAGCACTATTTTGAAAATATATTTTTAGAAAAATATTCTAGCAATTTTGAAAAATAATTTTGAAAAATATTTTTCAATTCATTAGTCATTAATATCTCACCCATTCTAGATGTCTCAATACAGCAATCATGGTTGCCTTATAGGTGTATGGTGAGATGTTTGAATCATTTTTCTTAATTTATTATTAAATCTAAGATTTAATTGAAACCTGTGTTAGATTCAAATCTGACAATAGTAAAGTGAATTTGATTTTCAGTAATTGGCTTCCAGGTCTTGGCGAGGCACTAGGTCTTCTTTGGTCGTAGTCTTATTGGATCATCAACCCTTTCCTTGACAAAGCCTTTTATAGAAAATTCATCTTCAAGTCACTTCTTGAACAATTTTGGTTTAACTAGTTTGGGTATTGGATCGGTAGCTTCGGCTAGTTCCACCATAAAGGTTTAACGTACTATCATCTCACCGCCACCCAATACTAGGTTGTTCAAGTTTCAATTATTCTTTTTCCTATAACCATTCGAATTTATGCATAAAATTAAACATAAATAACATGACATATATTTTAACAAAATTGCATATGCATGACATGACAGTTATGCATGAGTCAAGCAATTCAAATAATTTTATTTAAGTTTCTAAAAATGTATCAAATTCCCGATTTGATACATGTCGTGTGAACCCGCGAATATGTCAACCCACTTTGACATATTTAATTTTATTAAATTTATTGTTGCAGTTTGGGTAAGATTTTATTTAATTAGAGTTTAAGTTATTTAAGAATTAATTGGATTCATGTTAATTAAGAATTAATTGAAGTTGAATTAATTAGGAATTAATTAAAGTTAAATTAATTAAAGATTATTTGAATTAAATTTAATTAAGGATTAAATTAATTAAAATTAATTAAGGATTAATTTAATTATTAATTTGAATTAATTAAGGATCAAATTGAATTAATTTGAATTAATTAAGGATTAAATTGAATTAATTTGAATTTGATTTATTTAAAATTTAATTTATTAGAATTAATTTGAATTTGATTTAATTAAGATTTAATTGAATTAATATGAATTTGAATTTGATTTAATTAAGATTTAATTGAATTAATTTGAATTTGATTTAATTAAGATTTAATTGAATTAATTTGAATTTGATTTAATTAAGATTTAATTGAATTAATTTTAATTTGAATTTGATTTAATTATGAATTAATTGAATTAATTTGAATTTGATTTAATTAAGATTTAATTGAATTAATTTGAATATGATTTAATTAAGATTTAATTGAATTAATTTGAATTTGATTTAATTAGTATTTAATTGAATTAATTTGAATTTGAATTTGATTTATTTAAGATTTAATTTATTTAATTTGAATTAATTTGAATTTGAGTTAATTAAGATTTAATTGAATTAATTTGAATATGATTTAATTAATATTTAATTAAATTAATTTAAATTAATTTGAATTTGATTTAATTATGATTTAATTGAATTAATTTGAATTTGATTAATTAATATTTAATTGAATTAATTTGAATTTGAATTTGAATTTGATTTAATTAAGATTTAATTGAATTAATTTGAATTTGATTTACTTAAGATTTAATTGAATTAATTTTAATTTGATTTAATTAAGATTTAATTGAATTAATTTGAATTTGTATTAATTATGATTAAATTAATTAAGGATTAATTTAAGTTAATTAATGATTAATTTAAGTTTGATTAAAGAAAATTAAATTAAGGATTAATTTCGAATTAATTAATATTTAAATTAATAAATTAAGGATTAATTAAAGTTAAGAATTAATTGATCGTAAAACCAAAGGATTAAATTAAGGCTTAAGAATTAATTAAAATTTAATCAAAGCTTTTAAGGTTTATCTTGATTTAATTTTCAAAATTTCTGGGTTGGTTAAAAGTTGTGGGTTTAATTTCATCATCTTCATAATTTCAAGAATTTCTGATTCCCTTACTATTTCATCTTTATTTATCTTTTCAAGTTTTTATAATAATTTTGTTTTATTTGAATCTTTGTAATTTTTATTGACTATGGCCTTGATCTCAGAAAATTCATCTGACTCCCCTGGGTCAGTACGTCCAAGGCCTATGTACTCGGTGTGAGTCCACTATTGGTCTCCTTTCCGAAATTTTCGGAGGCGGAGAAAACCCGTCTTACAGTGCAGAAGTTACAATGAAAAAGATATGAAATTAAGTGCAGAATAATAAAAAGCAAATCAAACAATTAATGTCAAAGCCTTGGCCGATCTGGACCTTCAAAGTACCGCACACTTCCTCCTAGAGCCTCCTGGTCGCAGAACCTCGTCTTTAGCACTTTGTCGTCAGTCAGAATGCTCAGAATCATTCCGGAAAGTTGTGTTTGAAGCTGAGGGGTCGAAGCCCCTTTTATAGGCTTCATATGGGCGCCTGTGATGATGGGGGCACCCCTATGAACTTGGTCAAACTTTATTCCCGCGCCGAACTCATCGCGGTTGATAAAACCTTTGACCAGGGCGCCCCGAACCTCCCAGGTGCCTAAATGAAAGCTTATTTCTGTTTCGAAATCGAAACAGCAAATACAACTTTCAACTTGGGCACCTGTATCATTCCGGGTGGCTGAATGGAAGCCTATTCTGCCTTCTTCACAAAACAGCCACTTTTGCTCTTTGGGCCAGGCGCCCCTATTGATGGGGGCGCCTGGAAGCTGTTGGGCGCTTGGCTTCAAGGCTTCTAGCTACCTTTTATGTGATTTTCCTGCTTTGTCTTCCATTCTTGGTACCTGCAAGATACACAAATACAAAGCAAATATACACACAATATTAGCCTTAAGGATTTGGTTCTGACTTAGGATTTCCACGAAACCCTAGGTCGAACCGACGTAAGTTCCCACCCCCGAGAACGTGCCTTTCACCTACTCCATTCAGGAGACAGTTGCCACCCAGTCCTTCGGGTGGACTTTTGCTTAGCCTCCGATACTCTCGGATCTCGAGACGTCCGAACCCTGACCCATCTCTACTTCTGTCCTTAGTCATCGCTCAGCTAAGTTGCTCAGTCCCTCGGACCAAGACTTCGTGCCCAAACCCTAAGTCCAGGTCTTCGTGCCTAATTCCTCGAACCAGGTCTTTGGTGCCCAACCCTCGGCTAGGTCTTCTTGCCCAGTCCTCGACCAGGACTTCGTGCCCACCTTCCGAGTAGGTCTTCGGTGCCCAGCCCTTTGCCAAGACTTAGTGCCCAGCTTCACTCACCAGGTCTTAGTGCCTAGTTTCACTCACTAGGTCTTAGTGCCTAGGTTAACTAGGACTTTTCTTCCACTTTGGTTATTTCTCTCTTAACTCCCCTTCCTTTGTTTAATGTATCACTGACTTAAGTATATTGTCAAACATTAAAACACTTAGAGGAGGACATCACTGATGCAACTTACACCAACACTAGTCCCCTAGGCTATCTGATCGATGCTATCTGATCAGATGTGTGGAGGGAGCAGAGTCCCAGAAATAACTAAGTGAGGAGCACAACCCTTGGGCTGTCCGATCGGCGCTATTCGATCGGGTGCATGGGGAGCAGAGCCTCAAAAATAGCTGATCGAAGAGAACAATGCCTGGGTTGTCCGATCAGTGGTATTCAACCAGGGTGTGTAGGGGAGCAGAGCCCCAAGAGCAGCATAGCAGGGAGTGGGGACCCTGAGCTATCCGAATAGTGGTATCCGATCGAATGCGTAGGGGAACAAATTCGCAAAAGTAGCTAGGGGAGTTGGACCCCTAGGATATTTGATCGGATTGACCATTTTTTTGGACTTTTACTGCCACATATTTTGTCATGTTGACCATTGATCTTTTCATGGGAGCTCTCTGATGTGCTCCTACAAGTGTACGAGAATATTGTCAAGTAGTATAAAAAAATGTCGAATCCACATGGTGTGAGTGGTGAACACTATGGAGGTTGTAAGGAGAATTAGATAGGCTATCGAGAATATGAAGGTCGCAAACTAGAGTGTGTGTGTGTGTGTGTGAGAGAGAGAGAGAGAGAGAGAGAGATAGTAAGTTAGAGAAGCAAGAGAGAAAGTCTGTGTGGGGAAGATGCTCTAGGATTCATGTTTCATTGTGATAGTCTTTGATGTCCTATAGGTAGCTAATATCTTAGTCTCTATGTTCCAATATCGTAGGAAGCCTAATTAAATATCGGTGCAGCTTGAGAATGTCACGCCAATGTGTCTTCCTCTTGGCCATCCAATGTCATTAGATAGAAAGAGTAACTTATATTGTCTGATTAAAGGATTATCCATGTTACGTTGGGCTCCCCGGTCATACATTTTAGGTTACATGAGTCATCTCCTAATACTAGATTGGGAGAAACATCTTAAGTGTCGATTAGGTCTTTCCTTGCATGAGAGTAATCTTCATTTCAAGATAACGCTCAAGATTGTTCAATTAAAGGATTAACCTTGTCGCATAGGACTGCTCGGGCATACAATCTTGAGCATCCCTTAAATTGAGACCACTCCATATATCCATTCAATCAAACATAACAATCAACATATACTTAAGAGAACTAGAGCATAAACCATTCATAGAAGTATTTCATCAAACATGAACTATGCCAAAACATATCATCAACATGGAATACAAGCCAATCCATAAGGTTCACACTAAATACACATCACAATTACTTTCCTAGTCCTAGAATATGAAGAGTCTACTTACTAGACACGAGGAAGAGAGCCAAAGATAAGAAAGAAAACAAATTACAACCCAAGCAAGAAGAAAGGGGAGAAGAATGCTTATTCGTCGAAGGGAAAAGTCTTCGGAACCAATCATTATCCTCAGGAGATGTAGAAGATGTTGAAGATGCCCTTAGATTGCTGGAGAGGTCGCCAGAGGTGAAGAGTGGCTCAAGAGTGGGTTTCCTCAAAAGAAGAAGCTTTCTCCCTAAACAAAGGGGAGGAGACCGTCTATTATAGGTGAGCTGCACGACATATGCACTGGGGTGCACGGTCGTGCGGATTCCACATGGCCAAGATGTGTGATTTCCTGTGGAGCGCGCATGGACTGTGCAGAAGTGCATGGCTTGGCCATGCGGTCTTCAGCGAGGGCTTGCACGGGCTATGCAGAAGTGCATGACCCAGCCTGCAGTCTTCGGCAAGGGCACGCATGACCGTGCGGTGGCTCATGGCCTGCACTGGGAACCCCACACAGCTATGAGGATCTGCACGGCCAGGGCATGTGCCACATAGCCATGTGGAATCATATGACCGGGTCATATCTCATGTTCTGACTCTCATTCAGCTCTGTTTCGCTTCCATTTTGCTCTAAATTGCATCCTGTCAAAGAAAAACAACCAAAGGACAAGGAAAAGTAATTATGCTATAAACATGACAAGAAGGGTGCAACTACGTAAATAAGAATAAATAAAAGCAAGTAAATAAGCGTTAAAACAAGAATAAAATATATCTAATTTACGGTCATCACACCCCATACTAAAACTTTTGCTTGTCCTCAAGCAAACACTCCGCATGTACTTATGTATCGATGTGAATTTGACTTATCTCCATCAAACACTTTCACTTATGAGCATTATATATAAAAATTAATTTAAGAATAGCCTAAGAAGAAGTTCGTCGTGCTCAATGTAATGAGTGACTATATTCCTTCAAGTATCTTGTCTAATGCCTAGCTAAGTCTTCATATAATTGGGTTCCTCATAATCTCAGCGATACACATTTACCTGCCATATGCTTGATTCATCCTTTTCAAACTATCCATGGTCTCAAAGGCGTGCTCGAATCAAGGGACGCCTAGTATTTATTTTCCTAGTAATATAACTCGGTCTCAAACAGTAAATGATTAGTTTCCACTCACGATACTGTTTGTAATCCCTTATTCAAATTTCAACTTTTTTTTTAAAACTTTTTTCAAGTGCTTCAAGAGTAAAACACTAACTCAATCTATACAAGCATGATGAAATAAGATTTTTTCAAATGAGTTTTAATGATCTAAGCCACATCCAGTAACTAAAATATAATTTAAAAAATCATTATCTACCATTCGAAATATAGTGATAAAGATCCTAAATCTAGGCCAAGCTCAAATATCTCAATAAAGTGATGTTCATTTCGTACTAATGAAGATAGAGAAAAATTATTCACTCGACATACTAACACTAATAACCGATAACATAAATGAAAACTAAGATGCGAGAGTATCTACTCAAAAACAAGACAACAACAGTAATGTGCATTTGGCAAACTCTACCACAAACTAGAATCAAATTAAACATATGCTAAAACTATACTAAACAAACTGAAATCAAAGTCACATGCGACCAAACCATATTATGTATATGTATGTACAAAAATCTTCCAGACTTGGACAACTCAGTGTCCCACTGAAATCAATATGGAGGAGGGGGAAGGTCAAGGACCTCATCGTCATCCAGGACAGTGGGATTGGGAGTGATATAGCAGGGCAACCACTTCCTGTAGGGATAGTGAAGGATGTAGTCTGGGAATGGTTAAGAAAAGGGCACACTTTGGTTAAATTTCGCTGATATTCTTCTATGGTATTTATACATGGTGTTAATTTCTAAGTGAATTTGTGTCCCTCCATTTTCTTTCATTATTTTCTCTCCTACTCCATGAAGTGTTCTATTTGTTGAAACATTTCCATCTCTCTTTTAAATTGGGACCGTAAGTGTTCAAACTCTTCGTTTGATATTTTGTGTTGATGATCTAGCATGGATTTATGACTGGGTTGGTTATGATGAAGAATGCCAATGATATTGCGAAACTATGAAAAGCCAAACTTTGAAAGAGGGTGGTTTCTTGGAGGTTTTGACTTGGGATGTTAGTTTGTATGGGTTGTTCTTTGGTGTTTGATAATAACCAATTATCTTCAATACGATGGTGGTCAATTCAATATTTGATAATCTCAATGTAGATTTATTGGTAAGATAAGGCTATATCCGTTTCCACTTCTATAAATCATTTGTATAGTCGAATGCGCAGAAATATCTAAACTTGGACCAACATCTATCATCTCCAACTCCTCCAAATCCCCACCTATAACTAATGCAATATGGGTGAGTAGGCACCCCAAGGATAATTGAACTATGAGAATAAGATTTTCCTAACTTTATGAAGTGTTTGACAAAATAATAGCCCGAGTCAATTAGGATTTCCTTGATCATACCCCATAACAAAATAACTCATCTCTACACACCATTCTCTCACTAGTACTTTGTCCAAAAATGGTATGTCTCATTACTAAATGAAGGTAGCGGAAGATGTGGTTGACCAATTGGGTAGCCTTTGAATAGGAGGCCTTGAAAATATCTTAACCTCCTAGTTTTTTTTCATACTTTTGCGCCAAAGAAGTCACCAAGGATTGCTGATGTTCTCCTTAGTGTAGATCAAAACAAGAATAGAAGTCACCCTATGTCCACTCGTAGTTCTCATTAAATAAGCGAAAAGAAACAGTCCATACCCTTTACAATCATATACAAAATTTATGGAACTTAGCAATTTAAGCACCACTCTAGGATATGTAGGGTGGTTAATATACATGAAATTTGTCCAACCAATCCTAGCAAAAAACATTCAACATCATCTCTAAGCCCTAGGAGTTCTAAAGTATGGTCATCCAAATATCTAGTGCTCCTAATTGGGCATGTTACAAGATTATCATAATGTTTCTTTTGCTCATTATTGATGAATAGAATGTCAAAATTATTGTGTATACCTTTGAAGCGTACCACCCGATGCTTTATGTCTTTAAGTTTTTCTTTCCCCTTGTTACTTGAAGCGTCCTCCTTTTAGGAAGTTAGTTCTTTCTTCAAGCATCGCAACATTGTTGAGCCTTTGACCGAGTTGAAGTCTAGAGGAAGAGATGAAGGAGAAGGAATTGTTACGACACGGGGCGATGAGATGGGGGGGGGGAGAGGGATGACGGTTTTGAGGAGAAGGGAAGGTTTTGAGAGAGAAAAGAGGGGGGGGGGTGGCTCTTGTATGCCCATGCCCTAGCACTTAAAGGGCTAGGGCAAGGGGCGAGGCACGGTCATGCAAAATCGCACGACCGTGCTGTGTGCCTCTCGGCGAAACCCACATGGTCTGACCTTACGGTTCTCGTTGAACCCCACATGGATCATACGAAATCTCACAGCTTGACCTTGCATTTCTCGGCGAACGCTACATGAGTTGTGCAAAATTGCACGACTTAACCGTGGTCGAGTCTGCACTTGCCCAAGGGTTCACACGGTCGTGTGATATTCGTACGACCAAAGGCATATGGGTCGTGTGATAGCAAATGACCATGCCATTGCTAGTGCCTCCTCTCTTTCTTTTGGAACCTCTGTTATTTTGAACAACTTGATCCTGTAACAAAAATGAGAAAGTACATGAATCAGCTAGCTAATGGAGGGAAAGAAAAAGGAAAAAGAAATAAAATTGATCAGACAAGAAAAATCTTTGGGTTGCCTCCCAAGATGCACTCATTTTAGCTCCCGAGCTTGACCCCTGACGTTCAATTTGGAGGGCGAGTTTCGGATAGGCTCAACTCCTCTTCTATCTCAACCAACATCTCCAAGAAGTATCTCTTCAACCTTTGCCCATTTACCTTGAAAGTCTTTGACTCTTTGCTCCATATGTCAATTGCTCTATAGGGATGTACCTTCCATACCCTGTATGGCCCCGCCCATCAAGATTTCAACTTCTCGAGAAAGAGCTTCAATCTTGAATTAAATAGCAGCACCAACTCCTCTTTTTAAAACTCCCTTTTAAAGATATGCTTGTCGTGCCAATTTTTTATTCTTTTCTTATATGATCTTACATTCTCATAGGCAGCCATCCTCAGCTCATTAAGCTCATTGAGTTGCATTTTTCTCTTTTCCCCGGCTGTTTCAAATCAGTTTAGTCTTTGGATCGCCTAGTTGGCTTCGTGCTCCAATTCAACAAGGAGATGGCAGGGCTTTTAAAAAATCAGCCTAAAAGGCGTCATATCGATCGAAGTTTTGTAAGTAATCCAATATGCACATAAAGCATCTTCTAGTTTGAGTGATCTGTCTTTCCTAGATATGAACACTGTTTTCTCTAAAATTCCTTTGATCTCTCTATTTGAAATCTCGTCTTGAATATTTGTTTGAGAGTGGTATGACGTTGCTATCTTGTGACTTACCATGTACTTCTTCAGTGAGGTCTCAAATTGTTTCATAATAAAATAAGACCCTCCATCACTAATGACCACACGGGGTACTTCAAAGCAGGGAAAATTACCTTCTTGAATAATTTAATCACCATCTTAGTGTCATAAGAAGGCGAAGCTATGGTTTCCATCCATTTGGAAATATAATCCACCACCACCAAAATATAGTTGTTGCCACAAAAAGGGGGAAATGGTCCCATGAAATCAATCACCCAAACGCCAAACACTTTTACTTCTAAAATATAATTCTGAGGCATTTCATATCACTTGGTGATGCTCCCTGTTTTCTGAGAATGGTTAGATGGTTGCATAAATTCACTAGCATCTTTGAATACATGGTTCCAATAAAATGCAGCCTGCAAAATCTTTGTAGTTGTCTTCATACCTCCCAGGTGTCCTCTGTATGATGATGAATGACAATGATGTAATATCTCTTTTTTCTCATCTTTGGGAATACATACACCTTCGGTAAATGATGTCCCCACATTTCTTGCACAACAAGGGCTCGTCTCACACATAGTGTTTAGCATCTGTGAAAAATTTCTTTCTCTATTGCCCTATGAGATTTACTGACAGGACATCACTAGTGAGGAAGTTTGTAATATCAACATACCAAGGCATAGTTGCATAAGAAATGGGCGTTAGATGTTCATGTGGCAATGAGTCATTGATCGGTGTGTCCTTCTCTATTCTTTCTTTGACATCCAGTTGGATTCTTGACAAATGATCTACCACGACGTTTTATGCTCCTTTCTTGTCTCGGATTTCCAAGTCGAATTCTTGTAGGAGCAAGATCCATCGAATGAGACGTGGTTTGACATCTTTCTTATTTAGAAGATATCAGACTGTTGTGTGATCTGTGTAAACTATTACCTTTGACCCAGCTAAATATGATCTACACTTGTCAAAAGCAACAACTACTGCTAACAGTTCCTTTTCTGTAGTGCCATAGTTAATTTGGGCATCATCTAATGTGTTGCTAGCATAATGGATGACATGAAGCTTCTTGTACTTTCTTTGTCCCAATATTGCTCCTACAGCAAAATCACTAGCATCACACATTATCTCAAATGGAAGTCTCCAGTATGGTGCTTGGATTATAGGGGTTGTTGTGAGGGCTTTTTTTTTATCTTGTGAAAGACCTCTAAACATTGTTGATTGAAACAAAACTCAGCGTCTTTGATGAGCAAGGTGGTCAAAGGTTTGGAAATTTTCAAAAAATCCTTTATGAATCGATGATAAAAACCTACATGCCCTAGAAAACTCCTAACCCCTTTAACATTTATTGGCGGGGGTAGCCTCTCAATTACTTAAATCTTTGGTTGGTTGACTTTAATTCCGTGTTCAGAGATTTTGTGCCCTAGAACAATCCCCTCTTTAACCATGAAATGACATTTTTTCCAATTTAAAATTAAGTTCACCTCTTCGCATCTTTGCAGTGTTCTTGAGAGGTTATGTAAGAAAGCATCAAAGTTTGTCCCATAGACGAAGAAATCATTCATAAACACCTCCATTATGTCTTCAATCATGTGTGAAAAGATGGACATCATATAGCACTGAAAGGTGGACGGTGCATTGTATAGTCCAAAGGGCATCCATCTATAGGCGAAGGTACCTAGGGGTACGTGAAAGTAGTCTTTTCTTGGTCGTGAGGATGTATGGGAATTTGCAAGAATCTAGAATATCCGTCCAAATTGCAGAAATATGAATGCTTGGCGAGCCTCTCGAGCATCTGATCAATGAATGACAGCAGAAAGTGGTCTTTGTTCGTTTCCTTGTTCAGCTTCCGATAGTCAATGCACATGCGCCAACCGATCATTGTTCTAGTAGGGACCAACTTGTTGTTCTGATTTTCAACAACCGTCACACAGTCCTTTGGCACCATATACACTGGGTTTGCCCATGGGCTATCTGATATGGGGTATATAATTCCTGCATTGAGTAGTTTGAGGACTTCTTTTCTGAACACTTCCTTCGTGTTGGGGTTAAGTCTTCTTTGATATTCCACTGAGCACTTGTGATCATCTTCGAGAAGTATCTTGTGCATGCATAGTGAAAGGATAATTCCTTTGATGCCCTTAATGGTGTATCACACTACCTTTCTATATTTACTCAAGACCTTAAGTAATTTTTTGGTTTCCTTCCTATTCAGACTTGAGTTCACTATCACCGGTAGGGTAGCAATTGGCCCGAATTCATACCTCAAACTCGAAGGCAAGTGCTTTAACTCCACTTGTAGTGTCGGAATCTCGGGCATGTATAAATTTGGCTCAACTACCATGACTTGCTCATACGATGAAGTTGAGCAATTCCTCTAGCTCCCGACACTCGTCATTTGTCTACTTGGGGAGAAGCTATGCTTTCTTTGATATAGTGATCCCTTCCAACATTTTCTTCAGTGGTCCAATACACCAAGAAGGCAACGACTCTTCTATCTCCTCTTATAACTCAGTATTCTTGACTTCATCATTTGGTTCGTCCTTAGTGCCTTGCATTCTAGCTATCCCCAATGACAGGGTCAACAAGCCTTTTCCTGACCAGTCATTCAGATTGCCAACCACAAGTCAATCAAATCACAAGTTTTACCTAGACTCTTGTTCATCAAGGACCCTTTTGTTAAGGCAATCTTGATGGTCCGGAGTGACTATATATTTTGATATTTAGGTAAAGGATTTAAGTTAGGTTCACTCTTGTATTTGATATGTGTATTTGAGTGTACAGATTTGTAGGATACACATATGACTCAACTTGATAGCTTAGGGTTCGGTGAAAGATGGAGTATCCGAGGGACGTGGACAAGGTAGCAAGATGAGCTGAGGAAAGCTCACTTCGAGACATATACGAAGGATGACATTGGGATGATCTGAGGGCTTGTATGCATTCGAGGGACGAGAGCCAAAGTGAAGAAAGCTTGAAGGCAATAGGTCAAGACTGCAATGAACATTCAAGTGAGTCATGAGAGATAGTGTACCCAACAATAAGGACCGAGGCCGAAGGAAGCTCCAGAAGGTAAGATGTGAAAGATAGAGATGCATCCGAGGGATGCAAGACTGATGGAGGAGGCTAAAAGGCAAGACCTAGGTTGGTTGGGCGACGATGAGTGCTGAGTGAATGTACTCGTGGTTGAAACCCTAAGTTTAGGATTTTACCAGTCGACTAGTATGGCAACAGTCGACTAGTTGAGGACATAGAAAAATCAACTGGTAACGGTCGACTAGTTGATCTTTCTGTGCAGTCGACTGGTGTTGGCTAAATTCGAACGTTGAGCTATAATATTCAAATTCGATAGTTGTCAGTCAACTGGTATTGACACAAGTCGACTGGTAACGGCTAAAACAGCAAACGAATTCTATTTAAGAGAACTCAGTTTGCTTGAACAAGGTTGACGAAATTGAACTTGGTTAAAGGCCAATTAATAGTCTAAGCTCTCAGAGGTCTTGTGTGAGGTTTCTCCACCCACAAGGAGCTACGTGACCTAGCTGGAGGTTTTCTGAGGACTCATCCATCGATGGATTGGGATCGTTCACCTTACGGATAGTCGTGGAGTATGAGCTTTATCTCCAAACCACATTAAATAGTTTGTATACTTGTTTAGTTTTGTTTAATTATAGTTTTGCTGTGTAAATTAACAAGTGTAGGAGAAAACCAAGTGAATTGAGAGGCAACGTCTATTCACCCCCCTCTAGATGACCATCCGATCTTCTACAAGTGGTAATAGAGTGGGTTGCTTTTGTTGGTGCCCCGGTTAATTTTGATGTGATCCACCAAGTTAGTTGGGTCCTATTGGTTTACTGATCCCTCTGCTAAGTGTGCAGGAGCTTAGGTACGGAGGAAGTCGAGCGTAAGACGTGGCGGACGAGAAGAATTGCGCGGGAAAGCGAGCCGACGGGCTCGGTGCAATCCGAGGGACGCGGAAGCTGCGGAAGAGTACGCCGGTGGAACGAGAAGGACGTGCGCGGTGTCCGAGGGACGAGAAGCCGGGAGGAAGGACGCTCGAGGGGTGAAAGGCTGGAGTCGGGTTCGGGTGAGCCTAATTCCAGTTGGTCAGAAATTACCTAGAAGATCTACTTACGAAAAGCTTTTATTAAAGCTTTTAATTAAAAAGCCGATTATAACTTTTATTAAAGCTTTTAATTAAAAGTTATAATGGCCAATTAAAAGCTTTAATAAAAGCTTTTAATTAAAAGCTGATAACAGCTTTTAATTAAAGCTTTTTAAAGCTTTTAATTAAAGCTTGTTAAAAGCTTCAACGTTCAAAAAGTCAAAGAATTAAAAGCCGATAACAGCTTTTAATTAAAGCTTTTTAAAGCTTTTAATTAAAGCTTGTTAAAAGCTTCAACGGTCAAAAATCAGATCTAAAGGCCATGGTTAAAATATATCCATGATCAACCATCAAGATCGAATCTGCAGATCAACAGATAAGAGAAATCCTATCAAAGATCTACGATCTGGATTTATTTTCATAACCTATAAATAGGCTTGGAGTTTTAGAAGTTAAAGCAATTCATTGAGTTGTAAACTCTCTTTCTCTCTAAGCTTTCTCTGTGCTACAACTGTAAAGGCTTCTCCGCCTTAAGGAGTTTCTGTTTGAGCATCAACTGCCTTGGAAGCAACGACTCTGTTGCAACCAAGTTTATTCCTTTTAAAGACGAGTGTTAGTGCTTATTTTTCATAAACCGTCTATTCACCCCCCTCTAGCCGGTCGACCCGATCCTACAAGTGGTATCAGAGCGGGTTCGCTTTTGAAGGACTAATCGCCTGAGAAAGCAACAAGACGATGGCCGGCGCGCACATTCATCCACCTAAATTCGAAGGGGATTTCACCGTCTGGAAGAAAAAAATGGAGGTATTTTTTCGTACAGATTTTGATATTCTTTTATCAATAAAATATGGTTTTGCAGTTCCTAAAGATGCGAACGGGGATGAAAAAGAAGAAAGCTTGTGGAATAAGAAGGAGCAGTCGGAATCTGTTGCCAATGGTAAGGCCGAGTTCCACCTCCTAACAGTCTTGCCTACTCAAGAGGTAAACCGGATCGGCAACTACCACTCCGCAAAAGAATTGTGGGAGAAATTCCTAGAACTTCATGAGGGTACCTCTGAAGCCAAATCAGCAAGAAAGGATCTTCTCCGGAACCAGCTGATAAACCTGCAAATGAAGGAAGGAGAAACGGTGGCTGAACTTCATGCCAAAATAAAGGAGCTAATCTCCGGACTCACCCAACTCGGCGAATCGGTAAGTAATCGCGACTCCATTCGATACGCCCTCAACGCCTTCCCAAGGACCCAGGAGTGGAGCTCAATCGTCGACGCTTATTACATCTCCAAAGATTTAGAGGTAAGTACATTAGATGAAATGTTTTCCATTTTCGAATTACACGAATCTCGGTGGGCAGGATCTAGAAAGACGAAGAATCTGGCCCTAAACACAAGGAGAACGGAGAAGGAGTCAGAATCCTCGACGGACGACGAGACAACGCAAATAGTAAGTTCGTTTAAAAGTTTTTTTAAAGCTAATAACTTTTCGAGAATGCAGAAGAAAAGGCGGTCTCCGAAGAAACGAACTGTCCGATGCTACAACTGCAATGAGGAGGGACACCTAAAAGATCAGTGTCCCAAAATCAAAAACCAGCTAAAGAAAAAGAAGGCATTGAAGGCCACCTGGGATGAGACCTCGTCGGAAGAATCAAAAGTTCAAGAGTACGCGGGACTTGCGCTGATGGCAAGTCATCAAGAGGGGAGCAGTGTTGAAGGGGGAGCGACATCAGAAAGCGACAACGAAGAAGGAACCTCGCTTTTCGAAAGCGATCCGGTAAGTGAGGTTTGTTTTCTTCCTCATGATCAATTGTATGCTGGTGTTAAAGCCTTGCTCAAATCTAATTGCAGATTAGAAAAAGAAAATTCTAAATTAAAAAATGAAAATATTGATCTGAAAAATTTAGTTGAGAAATTAGAATGTGATATTGTCTGTTTGCGACACAAGAAAAATAGTTATCCTGAAAAGTTGAATTGGTATTTTAAAAACCATAAAGGCCAATTTAAAAAGGTGCCAAAGAATTACATTCCATCCAAATTTTTAGTTAATCCTGTCGATAGAAATCTATTTTGGATACCAAAATCAATTTTGAATTAGTTTTCTATTACTACATAATTTTTCTTGCAAAATTAGAAATAGATTAACACATTTTATGATTAAGTTTCTTTTGAAAAATAAAATTTTAACTTTAAAAATAGAAAATTAATTTATTCTACAAGAACCGATTTTTTTGAGATCTATACATAGTCAATTAAACTTGGTAAATTTTTTATGAGATTTTTGAATTTTAAAAATATATCTTTGAATTTTTTTTTCTGCCACTATATGATTTATCTTTTTTGAATATACAAAATAGATTTTAATTTGGAAAATTTTGTAAAAAGCAATAATTTTATCTTCCACCTGTACAAAATTTTTAAAATTTTCCAATGGACGAATTAATTTCTATAAATTTTTAATTAAAATTCATATTTTTTAATTTTAAAAAATATTTGAAAATTTTTTATTCAAAAATTAAATTTCGGTGATATGCACTTAATCTATTCACGGCTCAAAAAAAAATGTTTCATATTTTTCTAAGTTCTAATCATATTTTTACCTTTCCCTATTTTTTGTGCCCCATTTTTGCTGTGATCAAAGGGGGAGAGTAGCTTAAGTTTAGGGGGAGGTTGTGGTTATTGATTGCAATATTTTTTTTCTATGCTTAACTGCTTAATTTAGTTTTACTAAATTCCTTATTTTTTGGTTTAACCCTAACTAAACTTGGGTTGATGCACATCAAAAAGGGGGAGATTGTTGGTGCCCCGGTTAATTTTGATGTGATCCACCAAGTTAGTTGTTAAATATCGGAACTTTAGAGGGGCTAAGTGTGAAATTGCCAAAAAGGAGGGCTCGGTTGAGAACTCGAGAGAAGAAAGGGTCTAAATGCAAAAGTGCCTAGGGCAAATAAGTTCCGCTTATTCCTCCCCGTCGCGAGTCGCGAGCCGCAGCCTCTCCCCGATCGTTTCTTCTTCTTCTTCTTCTCCTCGGTGCCCCGACGAAGGGCGCGACATCGCCTCCGGCCACGCGAAGACGATTGAAGCCACCGGAGAAGCCGCGAAGTCCGGGGAAGCCGCGACTTCCTCCTCCCTCCACGCAGAGCTCATCACCTTGCTCCTGGAGGCAGAGAGCTTCATCGGGGGAAAAACCTCTGCGTCGACTTCGCCATCACCGGGATAAAGGAAGGTAAGCCACTTAATCTAACTCTGGTTTCGAGTGTTCGAGTTTTCCCTCGATGTCACTCTGATTGGGTCTTCGGGGGATGTTCTAGGTATTGGGCGATCGCGGATTGGGGGTTCGCCGAAAGGAATTGGTCGGGAGGCGGAGCTAGGTCACGCGATCAGGCTTCTGCATTGGTAAGCTTCGATAGCTTTTCCCTTGTCCTTCTCGATGGGTTGCCTCTGTGCGATGGTGTTTTGGGTTTTCCCTGTACGCGTGCCTAGCTCAAATTGGGAGTTGCTGTTGGTTTGGGAATCTGAGTACTATGCGAAATATTTTGTCCAGGACCTTCTGTTGGAGTTGCGGACCACACCGGAGGTGAGGGAATGGGTGCTGGTAATCTTTGACTTGGTGGATTGCGCCAGGTGAGATCTGTTCTTCGATTTCAAGCTTGGAATCTAGATCGGTTTCTGTTTTGAATTCCCTGTTCTTGACTGTAGTTTTGGGATTAGATTACCTCTGGTTGCTGCCCCTGTAAGGTTGATTTGGGCAGATGTTGATCAGGCGTGTGCCAGTGAATTGGCACTGATTGGGATCTTGGTTCCTGTTTGATTTCAGTTTGTGATGAGTGGTTGATTTCTGGTTGTGTGATCTTCCTGCTGTGTGCTTGATCGATTGGAATTCTTGACCCTGCCACCGTGAGCTGTGATTGAGGGTTGTGTGGCCTAGTTTAGATTTCTGTTTTGATGAGTCGATTGAGTGGGATGCTAGCTTTCAGATAGATTTAGGGTTTGTGGCTTGGAGAGTATGATCAGTGGTAAATTTTGGTTCGTGTTTGGGTCTGGTTGTGGTGCTTGGCATATAATCGATTTGTGATTTGGAGATGATGTGTGTGATAGTGATTTCTGAGGTTGATCATATGGTTATGAGTGTTTGAATTAGAGTTGGAATTTGTTTCAGCTTAGCGCCACACCATGAGTGGATTGGGTTTCAGAGTTTGGGTTGGTGTGATGATGATCCCAGTGTGTGAGTTCTGATGATTTGGAATATGTATTGATTTTGAATTCCTATGATCAGATATGTAAACCTTATACTTGAGATTCTTGATCTTAATTATTATTGTCATTTGATTTGTTGGGTGATTGGCAGATTGGGTTGGATTGGTGAGTTGGGTGAAGCTTGATCAGAAAGATATTCTTGTATCGAGTGTAGTTTGATTAGGGGTTTGTATACAAATCCTAGTCTGTGATTTTGCCGTGAGCTTATGGTTGATGGGATTTAGGTTGGGTTAGGTTAGATCCAGATCAAACCAAGACCCAATGAATAGGAGTTAGTCATTTGATTTAAATTAATTAAATGACTACTGTATTAGGGTTGACCCTAATTGAATTTAGAGAATTATTTGATTAGCTATTATTCTGTGTATATAGCTAAGGTCATACTATGGATGCAGGGCATTGACTTAGTGATCTCGCTGCGGATATTATTTCTGGACGGGGGGTTCTTACGCGCACCGACTTCGTCGTATTGAGGCGGGTAACTCTGACTTATCTCCTAGATAGTCACAGCCTTATATGCTTGATATGCTAGGATTAGCGATAGGGTATTATTTGCGTGTATCTGTTTTTCCGTTACTATGATATTTATATTAGACCCGATATGTGATACTGACACCCTCTAGGATTTAGGATATGGTGCATAATTGTATGTGATCCTTGCATATCATGTCGATATAGGTGGATTAGATAGAAGATGCTGTGGTGACTGTCGTCATGCATCATCGTGCACCTTGCATCACTGTCGACCAGGGGCCCATTGTTGGGTAGGCTAGGTCGACAGTCATACTGACCTACCCATACGGCCACTCATGGGTTAGTGGTTGACGGAGTATGGGTAGGATGCCCTGTGCTGCTCCGCTCATGCACTCATGGGTTAGTGGACCGGAGCGTGGTAGCAGGCAGGGGTCCCTCCTTGAGTTGCCCTAATACCAGGAGATGAGAGAGAGATTTTTCCCCCATATCACATGGGGTGGGTGTAACACTCAGATAGAGATATCCCCCCAGTTCTACGGATGATGACCAGGGGTAGGGATGGCTACCCGGATATGTCATGGGGTAGGGGTGTTACACCGACAGCATACCGTCTACTCGATCACTCTATTACACGGGGTAGGGGATGATTTTCCCCCCGGATGGGTCGAGTACTGATGGAGTCACAGCTCTACGCCGGAGGTTGGCTTCCCGCTCAGCTTCCTCCCGTATACAGGTGACGATGTCTGACCGGCGACAGAGGTGACCATGTCATTGCACCATGTGCATACGTATTTCTTTACAATTGTTGTATGTGGTTGTTGCACATGATTTACATGCACATTCAGGAGACCCTTTTTCATGGTCTTGATGACCCTGCATCGCTGGTATGTTTGTTCTACTCCCCGGATTTGCTTTATTTAGTATGGATAGTACCTGTGATATTTTGATAGTTGTATCTCTATTGCTAGCTTAGACTATCTTGCATATATATGAGTTATCAGCTGAGTTCTTTGAACTCACCCCGTAGCTCCTTGTTTTTATTTCAGGTTGATCGCCAGGAGGGTCCAGCTGCCAGTCCCATCACCTTGCGTCGAGATGTTTTCTTGATTTATAGTCCCTGTATTGGGTGTCGGTACTGTGTATTTGCTTTATTATCTTCCGCTGTGTTCTTATTCGATTTGGTTGTACTTTTGTGTGCCGTGGAGGCCCTTGTGTCTTTTGACTTTGTTGTTAGTCATACCGGTATGCACGTCTTCCTTGGTTTTGTACGCTAGTTTGGTGTTTTGGTCTTGAGTTTGTGAATTGTCCGCCGGGCGTGGGGGAAACTGGCCGATCCGTATCGGTCGAGCGACTCCTCGGGGCGTGACATTAGTTGGGTCCTGTTGGTTTACTGATCCCTCTGCTAAATGTGCAGGAGCTTAGGTACGGAGGAAGTCGAGCGTAAGACGTGGCGGACGAGAAGGATTGCGCGGGAAAGCGAGCCGACGGGCTCGGTGCAATCCGAGGGACGCGGAAGCTGCGGAAGAGTACGCCGGTGGAACGAGAAGGACGTGCGCGGTGTCCGAGGGACGAGAAGCTGGGAGGAAGGACGCTCGAGGGGCGAAAGGCTGGAGTCGGGTTCGGGTGAGCAAGGCCGTCTCTAGAAACTTGAAGGTTCATTGGAGGCCCTAGGCTAATTTTTAGTTGAAAGATGATTATATATATATATATATATATATATATATATATATATATATATATATATATATATATATATATATATATATATATATATAACTTTTGGTATTTTGGGCCTTAATTTAGGATCAGTTCTAACCATTATATACTTTAAAAAAATTGATTTATTATCAAATTTAATAGGTAACCAAAATAATATGGAGGCCCCTAAAATAGGGAGGCCCTAGGCAGCTGCCTATGCTGCCTCCCCCTGAAGACGCCCCTGCGGGTGAGCCTAATTCCAGTTGGTCAGAAATCACCTAGAAGATCTACTTACGAAAAGCTTTTATTAAAGCTTTTAATTAAAAAGTCGATTATAACTTTTATTAAAGCTTTTAATTAAAAGTTATAATGGCCAATTAAAAGCTTTTATTAAAGCTTTTAATTAAAAGCTGATAACAGCTTTTAATTAAAGCTTGTTAAAAGCTTCAACGTTCAAAAAGTCAAAGAATTAAAAGCCGATAACAGCTTTTAATTAAAGCTTTTAATTAAAGCTTGTTAAAAGCTTCAACGGTCAAAAATCAGATCTAAAGGCCATGGTTAAAATATATCCATGATCAACCATCAAGATCGAATCTGCAGAACAACAGATAAGAGAAATCCTATCAAAGATCTACGATCTGGATTTATTTTTATAACCTATAAATAGGCTTGGAGTTTTAGAAGTTAAAGCAATTCATTGAGTTGTAAACTCTCTTTCTCTCTAAGCTTTCTCTGTGCTACAACTGTAAAGGCTTCTCCGCCTTAAGGAGTTTCTGTTTGAGCATCAACTGCCTTGGAAGCAACGACTCTGTTGCAACCAAGTTTATTCCTTTTAAAGACGAGTGTTAGTGCTTATTTTTTCATAAACCGTCTATTCACCCCCTCTAGCCGGTCGACCCGATCCTACAGCTTTTTATTGGACTAACCGCCGAGGAAGTAAAGAAGATGACCAATTTTGTGGTTTTGTCAAAATTTGAAGGAGGAGAACTATACGTCATCACATTTTGGATGGTGAAAATGAAGGCCTTCTTCGAAACAGATTGGGATATTGACGGGCCCAAATATACTAGATTAATCTGTCACGAAATGTATGGGCTCATCAAATTTAAATATATCAATGAATAACTGGAATGAAATGCTGGAAACCCTTTTTACAATCAAAAACTGAAAATGTAATATAGGGGCCACAGGTCGTATTTTTCTCGGGGACTAGTTGTCGTGTTTGATTCGAACTTGTCTTTAGGTGTCGTTTGTGTTTTTGGGTTTCGAATAAATGTTGGGTTTTTGGGTTGAAATTCAGAATTGAAAACACAATGCAAAGGATCAACCAAAAGGATAGCTTACTATGAAATTTAACAAGTGATAGCCAATGATAACTCAACAAAAAGGATCACTTACTCATCTAAACCCTTAAGTAATTTTTGGAAGATGATTTCTGATTTCAAAAGCAAATCAAAATGCCAAGCAATGGAATTAAAGCAGTGGTTGAATTTTCGAAAATGAACAAGCTTGACACAAATAGAAACATGTGAAATTCAGAATTTGAACCAACACTTTAACTAAAACTAGCTACGATTTCGGAAAGCAAACCAATGCGAAGAAACTCAAGGATTCCGAAGATGATATCAATAGACTTCAGTAGCTGTCCTACACCAGAAAAACTGGTGAAAATCTCATTCAAATCAATGCCTAAAATAGCTTGGCACGCAAGCTGAAAACAATGTGCCAAACTGAATTTCTGTGTGCCTAAAACTGATTTTATCAGTCCAGATTGGGAGTTATTAATCAGACTGAGAAATGAAAACTGAACATGCAAAGAAATGCAGAGATAATCGAGAGCTCAACTCCAAACAAATGACTGAACAAGCATGACCCTAAGCCCACAACATCTCGACACAGCCAAATGCAAGAGAACTCAGAATTGACTGATTTCAGAATTGAGTTTCAGATTTCAGATATGAAAGTGATTCAATCTTACTGCTGCGCAAGGCTTGAATTCGAATGCTCTTTAGCTAGAACAATTTGCAAGGAAATTTCGAGGTAAGTAAACTCAAGCAATTGGAACAAAACGTGATCCAAATCAGTGCTATTACTGCAGAAATGCAGTGACTGATCCAATGAGCATGAAACTAACACTGCATACTGAATTTGAGCACAAGGTACACCACAAGATGTGTTAAACATGATCCATATCAGTGCTGATTTCTGAAATTGATACACCCTTAAAATTTCTGAACAGAAACAGCTTAAAATACACTGATACACAAACTGAAATCAGAGAAATTTCTGCACAGATTCAAAATTGCTGAGAACTGATACGCAGGTTTAAATCTTGATACTCAACATGGAAAACTGAACAATTTGCTGAAGTTGTAGCTAAACTAAAAGCAGAATCAAATTGCTGAAATTATAACTAACTAAATACAAAAATGAATGCATATGCAGGGAAAAGCTGATACGCAGCATAAAGAACAGGGAAATCTGGCACGCAACAGATTAAAGCAATTTGCACTGAAATAAGAAACAATTATCCACTAACACATCCCCTAGCTACTAAACTTGTAGAAACCAAACCTAATTAAGCAAAACAATTGCATTAACCAAAGTAACGAATCTGAAATTCAGAAACAATAAGAAACGAGACAGAAACGAAATTTACAGCTACAAACGAAAATTTGCTAATTAAACTAAACTCAATCACTCCCTAAGCTCAAGTGCTCCTTGTTCGTCACGCAAGGGTGAGCCTCGAACCCGCAAGCTCAACAATTCAATGGAAAATCTGTCTCTGCTGCGAATCCATTCAAACCATGCCCAAACTGAAAACAGCACCCAATTGCGTCAACCTAGCTGTGGTGGATTGCGATATAGGGTTGGTAGTGCTCCGAGCCTTCCAGGGAACCCCTCCAGCAAGCTCAGATGCAATGAAAATGGTGAACAACTGAGATTGATTCAATCGCGTGACAGAGCCACTGAAACCTCACGAAACACTGTCTTGGGCAAAATCCGATCGGGAAACTTCACAGAGCAATCTCTCCACTGACCTAGCACTAGTTCTAATGAAGGATTGAGTGGACGCGCCTCCTTTGATGAAGAAATCTAGCTAAGAATGAAAGAAATGAAGAAGACGAAGCTGCTGCGGCGGAGACGCGACGAGGAGAAGGTGAGCAGCGTTTCTGATTAAATAGGAGATAATGGACGGCTGTGATTAATTTGAGAAATCCAACGGTTGATCTTCATCTGATCTGACCCAAACTTTTATGATGATGATCTGGGGTCAGGATCTGCCTTGTGGTAGCTCGGATCCTCCAGATATGCAACGGATGGTCCAGATCAACTCTATCTGTGATTGGACGCTCTAGAGCCCTCCTTGCTTGATCCAACGGTTGATCTAGCTCTGATTGGGATGAAACCTTCAGATCTTGATCATAGAGCTT
>JAGFNQ010001238.1:0-44739 GCA_024364735.1 Boesenbergia rotunda
TTTTTCAAGGTCAAGTAAAAAAAAGATAATACTTTTGAGAGAATATTTGGCTTTGAAAGACATAAGTACTTTTGAAAACATAATATTTGACTTCACTTGGTTAATTTTCCAGTCTGACACTATCCTGGGAACCCTTGTTGACTACAAGGACATTTTCCTAAGTGTCCTGGAAGATTTTCCAAACTCAAGATATTATTTCAAATTGAAAAAAACAGATGAACTTTTGAAAATAATAGTAATTTTTGAAAATTGATACTATTTTGAAAGAATACTTATGTTTTCAACAGGATTTAAAAATACCGCTCATGAAAACATTTGAAATATTCAATAATTCTTTTAATTTGATCCCCCCTAAACTTGACCTAGTCCTGGGAAGCTTGTTGACCACAAGTACTCTTCCTCTAAGTCTTAAGGTTTGATTCAGATTAAGAAGAATTATTTAAGAAAAATGGATAATTAAAAAACTTTTTATGAAATTCTTCTTTTGACTCTGACTCCCCCTAAATTTGACACGTCCTAGGAGTCTTTGAAGATCATAAAGTGGACCTTTCCTCTGTGTCTTTAGGGTTTATCAAAGTCAAAGAACCGATATTTTTTAAGTAGATAGATTTTGAAGCCACAATTTGGAAAGAAAATAATTTTGAAAACATATGTAATGCAAATTAAGGTGCAGTTTTCGAAAAATATTTTTAATAAAAAGAACAAAACACTCCCCCTGCATCCAATACCGTTTGACTCTATCTAAGTGCCTTAAGGAACTTTAGTGTTGTCCTAAGAGGCTTGTGTCTAATTGCGTGAGTCAAACAATTTTTGAAAAGATATAATTTTTAAAAAACATATAATATGCATATTCAACCAGACAAGCATGAATTCCATAAAAACATTATTATGTTGAAGCACTATTTTAAAAATATATTTTTAAAAAAATATTCTAATGATTTTGAAAAATATTTTTGAAAAATATTTTTCAATTTATTAGTCCTTAACATCTCACCCATTTTAGATGTATGAATACAACAAGCATGATCGCCTTATAAGTGTATTGTGAGATGCTTGAATCATGTTTCTTTAATCTATTTTTCAATTCTAAGATTTAATTGAAGCTTGTGTTAGATTTGAATTTGACAAGAAGTAACTTGAATTTGAATTTCAAAAATTGGCTTCCAGGTCTTGGCGAGGCACTAGGCCTTCTTTGGCCGTAGCCTTATGGGATCATCCACCCTTTCCTTGACAAAGCCTTTTAATGAAATTTTATTTTCAAAATTACCTTTTTGAAAAATTCTGGTCTAACTAGTTTGGGTTTTGGATCGGTAGCTTCGGCTAGTTCCGCCAACTTGGCTTCCCTAACGTACTATCATCTCACCTCCACCCAATACTATGTTGTCAAGTTTCAATTATTCTTTTTCCTATAGCCGTTCTAATATATGCATAAAATTTAAATATGAATGACATGTCATATATTTTAAAAGAATAGCAGATGCATGTCATGGCAATTGTGCATGAGTCAAACAAGTCCAAGGCATTTTGTTTAAGTTTCTAAAAATGTATCAAATTCCCGATTTGATACATGTCGTGTGAACCCGCGAATATGTCAACCCACTTTGACATATTTAATGTTATTAATTTAATTGTTGCGGTTTAGGTAAGGTTTTAGTTTAGTTCGAGTTAAGTTATTTAAGGATTAATTGGAGATTATAATGATTAAGGATTAATTAATTGATGTTGAATTAATTAAAGTTGAATTAATTTGAATTATTTAGACTTATTTAATATTTAATTGATTGGAATTTGAATTATTAAGAATTAATTAATTCGAATTAAGAATTAATCAATTCGAATTTGAATTATTAAGATTTGATTTGAATTTATTTAATATTTAATTAAGATTTAATTTGATTCGAATTTAATTTGAATTTAAATAATTAAGATTAATTAATTCGAATTTAACTTGAATTTACATAATTAAGATTAATTAATTCGAATTTAATTTGAATTTAAATAATTAAGATTAATTAATTCGAATTTAATTTGAATTTAAATAATTAAGATTAATTAATTCGAATTTAATTTGAATTTACATAATTAAGATTAATTAATTCGAATTTAATTTGAATTTAAATAATTAAGATTAATTAATTCGAATTTAATTTGAATTTACATAATTAAGATTAATTAATTCGAATTTAATTTGAATTATTTAAATTGATTCGACTTTAATTGAATTATTTGAATTAATTTGAATTTAATTAAGATTTAATTTGAATTTAAATTGAATTTGATTAATATTTAATTAAGATTTAATTTGAATTTGATTAATATTTAATTTGAATTTAATTAATATTTAATTTGAATTTGATTAATATTTAATTTGAATTTGATTAATATTTAATTTGAATTTGATTAAGGTTATAATGATTAATTAATAATTGTGGGTTTAAATTCATCATTTTCATTATTTCAAAATTTTCTTCTTCATCTTTATCTTTCTTTTCAAGTGTTTCTAATAATTTTAATTTATTTGAATTTTTGTAATTTTTATTAACTATGGCCATTATCTTAGATAGTTCTATATCCTCCTCAAGATTAGATTTTTCAATATCCTCACAGTAGGTGGAGTAAATTGGGTCACTAGTTAAGGTTTTATAATAACATTCAATATTATCTATAATTAAATTATTATCTAGGAGAAAATTATCCTCAGATATATTTTCAACATTAATCTCTAGATTATCTTTAAGACTTTCAGAATTAATTTCTGAATTATCCTTAAGATATTCAAATTTGAATTCGGATTTATCCTTAGGATTTTCAAATTTGAATTCGGAATTATCCTTAGGATTTTCAAATTTGAATTCTGAATTATCCTTGGGATTAATTTTGTCTGAATTAAAATTATCAGAACTAATTTTCTCAGAAAAATTATCAGAATTAATTTTATCAGAAAAATTATTAGAATTAGTTTCATCAGATAAATTATTAGAATTAATTTCATCAGATAAATTATTAGAATTAATTTCATCAGCTAAATTATTAAAATTAATTTCATCAGATAAATTATTAGAATTAATTTCATCAGATAAATTATTAAAATTAATTTCATCAGATAAATTATTAAAATTAATTTCATCAGATAAATTATTAGAATTAATTTCATTAATTTCTGAATTGATATTCTGAATTAAACAATTAATTTCTAATATTTTGGTCATATTCACGTTTTGTAATTTAACATGCAAAAAGTTAATGTTCCTATGCAGTAAATCTACTTTATCAGAGAAATTAACTATTTTATCACATGAAAGTGCAGAAACTTGTAAAATTTTTGGAACATAAATTTTTCGTATCTTTGTCGGACATTGGTTTTTGTAGTGTCCGAATTTTTCGCACTTGAAGCATCTGATATGGCTTTTATCTCTCCGGACTCCTGGCGCTGGTGCCCCCTTTGCCGCCGGTGATGAACGATTTTTATGAGTAGGGCACTGATTTTTATAGTGCCCTCTCTCCCTGCATGTGAAACAAATAATATGCAATTTAAAATTAGACATTAAAATAAAATGTACCTGATTCACCCCTGGGCTCCCCCTCAACTCCTGGCGTCTTTGCTCCGTCGGCGGTTAGTCCGGTGAAGAGCGGTTCGGCTCTGATACCAATTGTAGGACCGGTGCCGTCGATAGAGGGGGGGTGAATATCGATCGTGGAAATTATTCGCGGAAACCTCGTGAAAAACTCGTTCGTTCTAGACTTAGAAAATTAGTAGCGCAGCGGAAATGTAAAAACAGAAAAATAAATGCAGAACAGAAGAACACGCGGGATTTATTTACTTGGTTCCCGACCCCCCTGGGTCAGTACGTCCAAGGCCTATGTACTCGGCGTGAGTCCACTATTGGTCTCCTTTCCGGAATTTCCGGAGGCGGAGAAAACCCGTCTTACAGTTTGCAATTACAAAAAAGATATTGAAAATTAAAGTGCGGAATAATTAAAAGCAAACCGAACACAAATATGAAACTTGGCCGATCTGGACCTCCGAAGTGCCGCGCACTTCCTCCTGGAGCCTCCCGGTCGTAGAGCCTTGTTTCTAGCGCGTTGTCATCGGTCGGAATGATCAGAATCGCTCTTGGAAGTTGTATTAGAAGCTGAGGGGTCGAGGCCCCTTATATAGGCCTCCTGGGGGCGCCCCGGACGCTGGGGGCGCCCCGGAAGACTCGGTCAACACTTATCCTTGCGCCTACCTCGCCGCAGGGGATAAGATCTTTGACCAGGCGCCCCGGATGCTCCAGGCGCCCCCGTGGAGGCTTATCCTGTGTTCTGGCTTCGAAACAGCAAAACAGCTACTAATCAGGGCGCCCCGGACGCTCCGGGCGCCCCGGTTGACACTTGTCACCCTGCTTCACGAAACCTGCTACTTTAGCACTGCCTGGGGGCACCCCCCTTGCTGGGGGCGCCCTGGTTGCATGGGGGCGCCCCCAACACAGGGGCAGAACACTGCATTAACACTGCAAGGCTTGCTTTATCTCCGGTTCTTGTTACCTGCAAGATACACAAACACAAAGCATATATGCATATAATATTAAGCTTAAGGACTTTGTTCGGACTTCGAATTTGCACGAAACCCTAGGTCGAACCGGCACGAGTTCCTATCTCCAAGAACTCGCCCTTCACCTACTCCTTTCAGGAGACGGTTGCCACCCAGTCCTTCGGATGGACTTTTGCTTAGCCTCCGATTACTCCGGATCTCGAGACGCCCAAACCCTGACCCGTCTCTACTCCTGTCCTTAGTCATCGCTCAGCTAAGTTGCTTAGTCTCTCGGACCAAGTGTTCATTTCCTAGCAGTCCTTCGCCAGGTGCCTAGCAGCCCTTCGCTAGGTCTTTGTTACCAAGCGGTCCTTTGCCTGGTGCCTAGCAATCCTTCGCTAGGTCTTTTATGCCTAGCAGCCCTTCGCTAGGTGCTTAGCAGCCCTTCGCTAGGTCTTCTATGCCTAGTAGTCCTTCACTAGGTGCCTAGCAGCCCTTCGCTAGGTCTTAGGGTTACGATACCTAGCAGCCCTTCGCTAGGTGCCCAGCATCCCTTCGATGGGACTTAGGGTTTCGATGCCTAGATCAACTAGGACTTTTCTTCAGCTAAGGTTACTTCTCTCTTACTCCCCTTTGTCTATTTAGTGTATCACTGACTTAAGTATATTGTCAAACATAAAAACACTTAAAGAGGAACATCATTGATGCAACTTGCACCAACACATACCACTTTGGATGATAAACCCTCTCATCTTCGGGCCTTCCCTTCCTACCTTGGTCTCTATTCACTTTTCCCTCCTTGCCCATGTCTTCGAATGTAAGAAGGAGAAGAAGATGGAAGATGAATGAAACTTACGCGTGGAGAAGAAGCCCAAGTGAAAGTAGAAGCTAGTAGACAGAAGCGGGATGTACAAGCTCTGATAATCGACAATGCAAGAAGATGGAAGGACGCTTTCGCCTCCCCTTTTTATAGGAAAGAAGCCGCCCTCGTGCGGACAATAGAGGCTTGACAAGTGGATGGTGATGACTGTGTAGGATCGATCGTGTCCGCTAGAGGGGGTGAATAGCGTTTTTCGAACCCTTTTTCTTCCTACACGGTTAGTTGCACAGCGGAATATACAATAAAAACAATAAAACAAAAACTAACCAATGCTAACCCGGAAGATTTACTTGGTATCCGCCCCGGACGGGTAACTAATCCAAGAATCCGTCGGTGGATCAATCCCCGGATAACCTCCGGCTAGTCCTCGTCGCTCCTTGTGGGTGGAGAAACCTCGCCACAATCACCTCGACAATATCTGGGCACAAAAGACTACTAACTCACTTTACCCAAGCGAGTTTCGTCAAGAATCTCAGCCACCACGAAGTCCGCTTTAAATAAGACTTGGGCTGAAACCCTCGCCACCAGTCGACTGCTCCCAGGGCAGTCGACTGGTGCCACTGAAATTCGACCGTTGCATCCCAACGTTCGAATTCCAGCCAACTCACCAGCCACCTACCAATCGACTGCTCCCAGAGCAGTCGACTGGTCCCCAACTGAACCCTTCCCGAGTACAATCACACAGCACTCATACCCTCACGACTAGACTGACTCCTCATCCGCAGCCTCGACTATTACCTTCGCGCCCTCTTCATCTTCGGCTCCCGTCCCTCGGATGCACGCAAGCCTCCAACTTGCCTCCATGTCATCCATCACGCATGCCTCGAAGTCCGCGCCCATCAGCTCATCGTCCTTGCACTCCAAGGTCCCTCGGATGCGCACGCAAGCCTCCAGCTTGCCTCCATGCCACCCTTCACCGTACTGAGGCCGTCCAGTCAAGTCCATATGTGTAACATGTACAACCTGCACACTCAACATACACATATAAGAACACAAGGGTAACCTAACTTAAACTCTTTGCCCAAACATCAAAACACTTAGTCACTCCGGACCACAGATTGCCTCAACAATCTCCCTCTTTTTGATGTTTAGCAATACGTTTAAGTTAGGGAAAGCAAAATAGTAGTCAATAGTAAAAACAATGCTGAATGCTTATACAATGCAAAACTGGATCCTATCCCAAGGCATCCCACACCTAACCCTCTAAGTTAGGAATTTTCACACCTAGCCCTCCAAGCTAGGACTTTTCCACATCTAGCCCTCCAAGCTAGGACTTTTCACTAAAATGAGCTTTTAAAGGCTTCTCCCAAGCTCCCCTACACTTAGGGTTTCATGCAAAGGTAAGTTTGGTTTCCCAACATAAACCCAAACTTCTCCCCCTTTGCCTAACATCAAACAGAACCCAACAATATCCCAATTATTGGTTCTTTGAAACCCTAATGATCATAAACAATGTGTACGAGCCTCTCATACACTTGTTTTACACCACTTAGACACCAAACCAGCTGTTGATACACAAATCAGCCATGGGCAGTCAACTGCCCCTGTTGGCAATCGACTGATACTCTGATTATCAGTTTTTTGGCCAATTTCAGAATTACACCAGAAATTCCACAAATCTTCAAAAATTCTCAAATTTCGTCGAGAACTTTGTGGAACCTATACCTACTTGGGAAAAATATATTTCATAATGTATCTATCACGGTTCCCATGTTTGACACAAAACCCAAAACTAGACAAAACCTTCAATCAACCCCTTGACCTAAAGTCCTAGTTTTGGTCTTCACTTGATGTTTCTACCTATGCCAACCCACAATGCATCTCTAGCATTGATTTATATGACATTTATACATCAAAAATTAATTTTCATGCTTTATGATCCCAATGTCTCATTTCCAAGCATGAAACACAAAATTTTCTATGAAAATCAAGGCAACTAGGAGGCAACCTCCCCCTTAACCTATGTTTTCTCCCAATTTTCAATTTTTCTAGGTGAAATTCTACCCAACTTAACACCATAGACTCAAATTAGGTTCTACCCAGCCTAACAACCAAGTTCTTCTCCCTTGGCCACCATTAAAGGATTGCTCCCAAGCAACCTTATCCCTAGTGCCAAAAAGAACTTAACAATACCCAACAAAAACCTAAAGATTTGCAAGCGCACTTGCTAGGATATACCCTATCCTAGAAAAATAAGATTTCATGAAAATCACAAATGTACTTGACTTTTGGTACAAACATAATTTCCTAAAAGTTTAGCATTGCGTATCAACTTTGAGATCTACTCATGATTCCTTATGTTTGCCAATTCTAATCAATATCAATTTACACAAGGAATTGTCCTCAATTCTTTTCAATATGTGTCCATAATATGATAAAATTTCCTTCTTCTTATCTCTTGACATCACTTATCAAACTTCCTTGATTTTTAAAATATCAATAAAACCTTATTAAATCATGGCGTAACACTCTAGTCAAGGAACATGAAATAATAATCAAGACTTTTAACCCAAAGTCATATCCGATAATCCACATTTAAACTCTCAACATCCAAAATGACTTTTATCCTTAACCCAATGATGCCCGCTAACAAGGTGTCACAAATGTGGGTCTCAAAATTTAGATGTGTGAAAGCTGGAAACCCTTTTTGCAATCAAAGATGAAAACGTAGTAAAGGGGCCACAGGTCGTATTTTTCCTAGGGCTAGTTGAGAGTGTTGGATTCGAGCTTGAGTTTATGTGTCGTTGATATTTTTGGGTTTCAAATAGAATCGAGGTTTGGATTGCAATTAGAAATGGAATCGCAATGAAAATGAAGAAAACTAAACTAATGAACTAACCAAGAAGTCGACGCTAAAGACTCAGCTAATAATGGATTTAATCAACCAATGTAAAGTAGCCAAACTTGGAAAACAAATCTGAATTCAATTGCAAGGTGAACTACAGATTGAATTGAACTTCAGGAATCTATCCATCAAAGCCGAAGCATTCACTTAATACAACATGCAGCTAACATTTGATACGCAAGAAATAAACTTATGTGCAGATATGAACTATAATTCAGAAATGATCCAATTTCGAATGCAAATGATTTCAATCACAACAAGGCACTAGAGGATAGGTTTAATCCTGATTCTAAACAGTGCTAAGCTGAACTTGATACACTTGCAGAATTCCAGCAAGTTGGCACGCAGATAAGGAGGCTACAATTCGTAAGTCACTGAATGTGAAGTCACTACTTTTTAAAAGCTGAAATTGCTGTACAGAAGTGCTCTGATCAATTCAGAAACAAGCTGAATGCAAGGATGGATGAAAAACTTCAGAAATCAAACTTGAATGAAATGCACATAATTGCAGCTAACTGCAATATTCAGAAATAACCAAAGGCAGAAATGGATGAAGGAATTTCAGAATCAGCCGAATGCAAATGGAAGCTGAGATCAAGTGCAGAAATGATAAAACAAATACAGAAGGCAATGGCTGAAATCAAGTGCAGGAATTTCAGAAGGCAATGGCTGTAATGTTTCTGAATGCATTCGGCATTCAGAAATTCAGAAAGGATAACTGAAAACTGTAGAAATGGAGACTAACATGCAGAAATTGAGCTGACTTTTGCAGGGATAAACTGAACATAAATGGAGCTGACATCAAGTGTGAGAGTTCACTAAGAATTGAGTTTAACTTGGTACAACTCCATATTGAATTGTTATTTGACATGAAAACAGGAACTAACAGCTGGAATCGCAGGAAACCATTCTAATGCAGAAATCGAAAACTGAAAACAGGGGATAGCTGAATTCAGAAACTCAATATCAATTTCTATGCAAATGAAGCAATCTGCAAAGTGAATTCAAAAGATGAAAATTAAACTCACTTAATACAAAAGTAAGGACATAAGAAAAGAACTGATACGTATACTGAAAAGAACTGATATGCAGCATGAAGAAACTAGAAATTGATACGCAACACTAAACCAAATTGCAAGCAAAACTGAGATTAATTGCGAATGTTCACTAAGCAACAACTTAGCTAGTAAGAATGCTGAATTAAAACACTAATGAATTGCAGATACAAATCAGAAAACTGAGCTTAACTAATCAGAAATTCAGAAACAGTAAGGAAAATGCAGAATTTGAAATTACAACTAAAAACAGAAATTGCAATAAGAAAACTAAGCCTCAATCCTTCCCTAGCTCAAGTACTCCTTGCTCGTCACACAAGGGTGAGCCTCGAACCCCTAAGCTCAACAAATCAATGGAAAAACTCAATCTACGATCCATTCCAACTCAGCTTGCTCAAATCCGAAATTTCCATTCGAATTCCTTCAATTCAGTTGTGTCCGATTGCACTGCAGCTTGTGGATGATCCAAACACTCTAGGGAACCCCTCTGAACTGCTCGGGTGGATTAAAATGGCGCACAACTGATCCAAAGGAAGCAAACGGCAGAGCCAAGGAGACCTCACATCAGCTCTGTTTCTTGGGCAAATTGAGGCTGGAAACTTCACGGATGATCTTCCCAATGACTTAGCACTTGATCTAAATGAAGAATTGAGTGATCGTGCCCCTTGGATTGAAGAAACTACTGAAGAAAATGAAGAACTGCTGAAGAACGAAGAAACACTGCGGGGGAGACGCGACGCTGTGCTCTCTGGGAAATGTTTGATTAAATACATAGGAATGAACGGCTGAGATCGTTTTGAATGAATCCAACGGTCGGATCTTCTCCAATCTGAATCAAACTTTGATGATGTTGATCAAAGGTCAGGATCTGCCTCGAGGTAGCTCGGATCCTCCAGATTTGCAACGTATGGCCCAGATCAACCTAATCTTTGAATGGACAGTCTAGAGCCCTCCGTGCTTGATCCAACGGTTGAATGATCTTTGATTGGGATGAAAATCTCAGATCTTGACCTCAGTGCTTGATCAACCCTAACCCTAGCTCGGATTGCCTCAGATGGTCCCAGATGGCTCAGATCTAGCCGCTTTTGAATCGGACGGCCCAGATTAATCTGAAGCTTGATCATTCGATCCGGTTCCACTTCCGACTCAAGTTTGACCCATTATGCCCTAGGTCCATGATCTTTTCAAACCTGCAAGAATAGATTAACAATTTAGTGCCAAATCATTTCAAATATGTAAAGATTTGCAATTAAGTCCAAAATAAAGGTAAGTCCTAGAACCTAGGGTAAATTCACAATTAAGCAAGAAAAACATGGGTCAAACATAGATTTTGGCATCTGAAATAATCAATAAAATAGCACTTATCAACTCCCCCACACTTAAGCTTGAGCATCTCGCGAAACTACTAAGTATGTATCCCTTAGATTTTCTCAAGCAAAATTTAGAAGCAAATGAAAAGAAATTATCTAAGGTTGTCAATTCTCAAAAATCTAAGCTCTATGAATTAGTATCTCGTCCTTAAATCAACAACTTAGCCTTTTCATCCATCATGATTCATTGAGATGAATTTAACTCACTAGCCTTTCAAGGGAAATTTTTGGTGGCTCTCTTCTTGAGTTCTAAATTCATGATGAAAGTGGAGCTCACTCAAACACACATGCTTCTTGAACTACCATAGGCTTGCTTTTTATCTACTCTCCACCATTATTCCTGATTAGGATCAACATCTACAAAAACAAGCGAAAGACATAGAAAATGGTAAGAAATGGAGTAAAAGCCAAGAAAATAGACAATTTGATGAAGTGGGAGACTTGGTTACTCAAGAATGTTTCCAATGTGCTTTGTCCCTCTTATCAGTCCTCTAGTGAATAAAAATGTGGTGAAGTCAATCTTGAAAATGCCTTTGATTCAATGAAAAGACCTTTGACTTCATTGTGCCAAACCTCATTTGCGTGCCACTTGCTTTCTTCTCTTTCTCCATATTTGTTTTCTTTCTTTCTTTCTCTCTAGAAGTCAAATGTTAGTGATTCAAGCTTGGATTTGGATGAGATTAACTTCATGATCTCATGGAGCCAAATTCAATTTTGTGCCATCTTGTTTCTCTCTTTTTTTCACACTATTTTCTGTTTTTTTTCTCTTCTCTCAAGTCTTCTAATGGAGCATCAGATCTTGCAACTCTAATTTCTTCATATTAGTGGCATCTAGGAGTAGTTGAGCACTTAAAGTATTCCCTCAAAAATTCTGCTCAACAAGTTGAATTTTAGCCAACTTCATTCCATTTCCTGCTCTGCTTTGAAACTCCTAGCAGCCAATTTTTTTTCTGTTCTGATAGGTGTGATGTGCTTACAATGTGAACATTCATACCTTCATTTCGTGATTTACAACCTTGAAAACTCAATTTAAATTTCAAGTTGATACCAACTGTGCAGAAAACTGCTTGCATTGGAACACCATTTTCCTGTTTCAGATTACAGCTCCGAATCCCAATTTGATTTCTTCCAATTCAGCTTCACAAACAGTCCTTCAATAGATTCAACACTTTTGCAGCTACATGGAATTTAGCTTGTGTCATTCAGCAGCCCTCAGATAAACACTCGGCAAGGTACAAGTCTCAATGCAATGCAGATTTCCAGCTGCAGATTTCTTTTTTTTAATCAGCCTTTCTTCAATTCGGTTTTAAATTCCAGAAGTTTAGATTCAGCCATGTTCTTTCATTCAGTAGTTTAAATCTGCTCCAAGAAGTCTAGTTCAATTGAAAACCACTCGGCAAGCTGAAAAACAGCACTCCCTTGCAATGCAGTGCAGTTTTTCAGCTTCTTTTCAGCCTTGTTCAGACTTTGCTCAGACTTCCTGATTGTATACAGCTGCAATTCAGCTTCTAGCATATTGTGTTCTGATTTCTATAGCAAGAACAACTTCAATCCAAACAATTTTTGACCAAGACATGCTTCACAGATTTTTTCTCCATTTTGGCAAAGAATTTGTGCCTTTGCGTGCCATATTCCTTCTTCATGCAGAATTTTCTTCATAAATGCTTCACTTGATTTCGGCACTGCATCACTGATTTCCAAAACCAAAATTGCAGTTTGAGATAGATACTAAACTGTGCCCATTGCAATCAAGTGATACCGAAACAAATTTTTTTTTTCTTCTTTGAATTCTTTGCTTTTGGATTCAATCTCTTGACCACTTCTTTTCCACTTTTGTCTCAGAATTTTCTTTTGAAATGACACAGATTTTGTCTTTGGTCCATTGCTTGCCACTTGAATCTTCAAAGTATTCAACTCACTTGGCACCTTTTTTGAGTCAACCTCACAAATGAACCTCACAAAATTTTTTTTTTCTTGACATGAAATGCCTCTTTGCTACCAAAATAATTCCAAAACACTAGCCACTCCCCCACACTTAATCCTTTGTCCGTCTCGGGCAAAGTAGCATTAAGAAATATCCCAAGCAAACAAGTCCATAGAAAAGTAAGGGTAAGAGTAGGAAATAAGTAAAGAAAAATGAAATGAACATGATAATTGTCAAAAATTGGTATGGAAAGGTAAACAAATTGATTAGTCTCTATAGATGTGATCCAATCATTGAAATATGATTTTGAAAGAACCTAAGCAAGTTTTAGAGTACAATAACATATGTGTGTCACAAATATAAGGCTAATTCTCACTAGGCACAAATGATTCATCTCAAGTCATCAATTAAGAATCTAAAACCAAGTAGTACTCAAGCATCCAAGAATTCATCCATTAGCTCAAACCTTAAGTTTTAACAATCAAATTTAATTTATTTTCAAGAGACTCTAAAATGACATGAAGATAACCTAGAGGGATACATTTATTCTTAATCATGCAAGAAACAAATTTCCAAGAAGACTAACATGCTATATTCACGCATTTATTAGCAAGGACTCAATTTAAAAGAAAATTCTACTTCTAGAGGTCATAAAAGTGAAAAATGCAATAAAAAAAAATACAAGAAGGAACAAACTCCCCTTTATTTCTGGTGGACGGAGTCTATCAAGAAGTAGCCTCCATCGTGATAGTGGAGGAGTCTGGGTGGCTGAGAGAGCTACCTTCATTTGATCTATGTCATGGTGCATGTCTCCCCCACACTTGAACTTTACAAAAAAATATTCAGGTGGCCGCAGGCGATTTAGGTACAAGACCCATGTAAGAGGTGGAGTGCTTCGAATTAAAGTAAAATCATCTCCTCCTTCTTGATGCCTTTTGAGAGTTCTTCCAGGAGGTTGGAGTCTGTTCAGATGGAGCACCCACTCCAGAAGTCTTCTAGACCCTGCAAAACCATGTAATACCTCTCTCAAGCGTGCAGGGTAAGAAAGAAATGAAATAATATCAGTCTCTGCATGAAATGTATCCAAAACTGCATCATATCCAATGAAATCAATTCTTGGTACCTCAATGAATTTTTCACAATTATTTTCTACAAAAAATGCATCCAAAAACTCATCACAAACAATGAAATCAATCTTTGGCACTTCAATAGAAATTTCACAATTATTTTCCACTAAGGATGTATCAAGCAATGTATTACAACCAATGAAATCAACTTTAGGTGCCTCAATGAATTTTTCACAATTATTTTCAGCATAAGATATATCATGAGATTCATCACAACATACAACATCAATTTCAGGCACTTCTAAAAATTTTCCATAACCCATATCTACAAAAGATGTATCAAGTAATTCACCACATTCAACCAAATTAATTTTAGGTGTCTCTAAGAATTTTTCACAATCAAATTCTACAAAAGATGTATCCACAAGTGTATTACAAACAATAAAATCAGTTTGAGGTACCTCTATGCAATTTTCAAAAGAATTAAGAGGAATACTTACTGTTGGTGCAGGAAGCACCAGATCGAACCTTGTTTTGATATTGGCAAAGGATTCAAAGTTAAGGGTTGTTTGGTATCTAACAATGCTGCTTGAGAGTGCAGGAAACAAAGTCCTAGCGAAGGGCTGCTAGGCACCTGACGATGGGCTGTCAGGAAACCAAGTCCTGGCGAAGGGTTGCTGGGCGAAAACCAAGTCCTGGCGAAGGGCTGCTAGGCGAAAACAAAGTCCTAGCGAAGGGCTGCTAGGCACCTGACGATGGGCTATCAGGAAACCAAGTCCTGGCGAAGGGTTGCTGGGCGAAAACCAAGTCCTAGCGAAGGGATGCTAGACACCTGACGATGGGCTGTCAGGAACTCAAGACCTGGCAAAGGGCTGCTGGGCAAAAACCAAGACCTGGCGAAGGGCTGCTGGGCAAAAACCAAGTCCTGGCGAAGGGCTGCTGGGCGAAACTCAAGACCTGGCGAAGGGCTGCCGGGCAAAAGTCCAACTGGAGGATCCGGTTGGCACCAGGTAAATTCTCCCGAGAGGAGTAGGTGAGGACGCGTTCCCCTTGAGGGAACATTAGGCGTCGGTTCGACCTAGGGCTCCATTTTGGAGACCAAAGTCAGAACCAAGACAGCTGAGGCTGTATAAATTAAATTAAATATTTGTTTTATTGTGTTTTGGACTAACCCTGGAAGCAGGACCGAAGGAACGTGTGTCTGCAGCTCAGAATGCCTCAAAGGGAAGAGGCAACTGCTGACCAGGGCGCCCGGAGTGTCCCGGGCGCCCCCAAGGTGAACACAAAACACAAAGAAAGCAAATGAACCTCGACAGTACATTTTGAGGGCGCCCCCGCTGTCCCGGGCGCCCCCATGGCAAACCAACTGAAGAGTTAAACTGCTGCCGCGTCTGCACTGCGCACCCAGGGCGCCCCCGCTGTCCCGGGCGCCCCCAGCGCACAGGGCGCCCCCAGCCTTACCGAGGAGAGCTCAGCGCTTCAGATAAGGTTTGACCTGGTCAACCAGGGCGTCCCCAGCGTCCAGGGCACCCCAGTCAAGGCCTTATCCCGAGGATTAAGGGATAAGTCGACGACCGCGCCACTTGTGGATCTGCTGCCACGTGGGGGGGGGGGGCGCCCCCGTCGACCAGGGCGCCCCCAGGCACTATAAAAAGGGCCTCGACCCTCCTCTTCAGTACACCGCTTTCATTCAACACATCCAAACTCTCTGACGACCGCGCTCTGCTCCAGGAACTTCCCGACTCAAGTCCGAAGCGCCGTCGACCTCCCGCTGCACCGAAACTCGAGCCTACCTCGGGAGTTGGTAAATACAGAAGTGTAATCTTTCTTATTGCAAACTGTATTTCTCTTCTGTATTCATTCTACGCATTATAGAATTGCCCAAAGTAAATAGTCAACGACCGTGGGCCTTGGAGTAGGAGTCGACCCAGGCTCCGAACCAAGTAAAACGACCTTGTTTGCGTTGTTTGACTTTATTCCGCCGCGCACTTACTCTTTCTTTTAAATCCGAACATTTTCCGATATTCACCCCCCCTCTATCGGTCTTTCTCGATCCATCACTTACCTGATCGTGATGAAAAATACCTGGAGGTTCTACAAGAGTAGATGTAACTGTGGCCTCCTCCTGGTCAAGTACATGCTCCACTTCAGGTTCAGGTTTTGGTGGACACTCAACTAAAGCAGGTGATCCTTGGGTTCTTGCTTCCACCATGCAAGTCCCTATACTTTTTGGCTTGCCCTCTGAATCTTCTAATATATCCATCACTGTTGGTGGTCCCTGGGGCTTAGTGCAATCTCCTACACCTGTAGAATCATCTCCAACACATGCTTCATCAACCATATCTGCAACAACCATATTAGAAAAGTTAGAATCATCAACAACTAAATCCTTACAAAATAAAAGTTTAGAAGGGTCCTGTAAAATTTCAGAATTGAAATCAAGGTTGTTACAAGCTCTGCTATCCATCTTCTCCAATGCCTCTAAATCAGTAGGAATGGGTGATTCTTGGGGCTCAGTGCAATCCCCTACACTCTCAATCCTATCCTCTGGATCTCGTGATACTTCAACCAATGATGGTCGTCCTTGGGGCTCAGTGCAATCCCCTACACCTGTAGATTCATCTGATTGTCCTGATCTTTGGGCTAGTATTTGATTCATTTGATCAACCAATTTCCGAAGGCGTCCTGCGATGTCTTGACGCTCTTGTTGTTGTAAAATTTGTTGAAGCATCTCTTTCATCCTCTGTTGTTGAGCCTCATTCTCATTAGGATTCTCAAAGCCTCCTTGATTGTTGTGGAACTCCTGTTGATCTTGAAATGTGACATAAGGTTGCTGAAAATTAAGAGTAGGCTGTGAGTTCTGAAATGGGAACTGTTGGGGTTGCTCAAATGATTGAATGGGCTGATTAAACTGCTGAAAATTTGGCTGGAATGATGGTTGAATTTGCTGAGAATTATAGCCCTGGAAATCCTGATTCTGAGGTTGAAATTGTGGTGGTGAAGACTAAATTTGAGTGAGCTGGAAACTCTGATTTTGTAATTGAAAATTTTGATCGTATGACTGTGAATGTTGAAGAGGTTGTTGAAAATTCTATATGGGTTGAAATTCTTGCTGCCATGGCTGAGGTTGAAGTTGAAATTGATTATTTCCCTGTTGAAAACTTAAATAAGGCTGCTGGAAATCTTGGTTAAGATGCTGAAATCCTTGGTTTGGTTGAACTTGATGGAAGGGTAGTTGCTGAAAATTCAGATTATCTAAACACCCTTGTTGAATTCCTTGAAAAGGTAATTGATTTTGTTGATAGGGTTGCTGAAATTGGGGCTGGAATTGCTGAATTGGTTGCTCATAACTCTGGAATTGTGGGTGCCCAATCTGAGTTTGCTAGAAAATTGGTAGACTTGGCTGAAAATCTTGCTGAAATTGTTGAAATGGCTGACTTGGCTGAAAATTTTGTTGAAAATTTAGATTGTACCCTTGCTGAAATTGGTAACTTGGTTGTTGAAAATTTGATTGGGACTGTTGAAAATATTGGTTCTGTTGTTGAAATTGTTGACACGACTGCTGGTAAGTAGATGAGAACATTCTGAACTGGCAGTCCTGTCACAAAGCAAACAAGAAAAATGGCAGCAACCGTATACAAAAGATAACGCACAAGAAAATAGAATCAAATGATATGCCCATAAGCACACAAGCAAAAATCAAACAACTCAACTAGTAGTTCCTCGGCAACGGCGCCAAAAATTTTGGTGGACTCGATAACTAGGTGTCACGAATGTGTGTCTCAAAATTTAGATATGTGTAAGCTGGAAACCCTTTTTGCAATCAAAGAATGAGAATGTAGTAAAGGGGTCACAGGTCGTATTTTTCCTAGGGCTAGTCGAGAGTGTTGGATTCGAGCTTGAGTGTTGAGAGTGTTGGATTCGAGCTTGAGTTTATGTGTCGTTGATATTTTTGGGTTTCAAATAGAATCGGGGTTTGGATTGCAATTAGAAATGGAATCGCAATGAAAATGAAGAAAACTAAACTAATGAACTAACCAAGAAGTCGGCACTAAAGACTCAGCTAATAATGGATTTAATCAACCAATGTAAAGTAGCCAAACTTGGAAAACAAATCTGAATTCAATTGCAAGGTGCACTACAGATTGAATTGAACTTCAGGAATCTATCCATCAAAGCCGAAGCATTCACTTAATACAACATGTAGCTAACATTTGATACGCAAGAAATAAACTTATGTGCAGATATGAACTACAATTCAGAAATGATCCAATTTTGAATGCAACTGATTTCAATCACAACAAGGCACTAGAGGATAGGTTTAATCCTGATTCTAAACAATGCTAAGCTGAACTTGATACACTTGCAGAATTCCAGCAAGTTGGCATGCAGATAAGGAGGCTACAATTCGTAAGTCACTGAATGTGAAGTCACTACTTTTTAAAAGCTGAAATTGCTGTACAGAAGTGCTCTGATCAATTCAGAAACAAGTTGAATGTAAGGATGGATGAAAAACTTCAGAAATCAAACTCGAATGAAATGCACATAATTGCAGCTAACTGCAATATTCAGAAATAACCAAAGGCAGAAATGGATGAAGGAATTTCAGAATCAGCCGAATGCAAATGGAAGCTGAGATCAAGTGCAGAAATGATAAAACAAATACATAAGGCAATGGCTGAAATCAAGTGCAGGAATTTCAGAAGGCAATGGCTGTAATGTTTCTGAATGCATTCGACATTCAGAAATTCAGAAAGGATAACTGAAAACTACAGAAATGGAGACTAACATGCAGAAATTGAGCTGACTTTTGCAGGGATAAACTGAACATAAATGGAGCTGACATCAAGTGTGAGAGTTCACTAAGAATTGAGTTTAACTTGGTACAACTCCATATTGAATTGTTATTTGACATGAAAACAGGAACTAACAGCTGGAATCGCAGGAAACCATTCTAATGCAGAAATCGAAAACTGAAAACATGGGATAGCTGAATTCAGAAACTCAATATCAATTTCTATGCAAATGAAGCAATCTGCAAAGTGAATTCAAAAGATGAAAACTAAACTCACTTAATACAAAAGTAAGGACATAAGAAAAGAACTGATACGTATACTGAAAAGAACTGATACGCAACATGAAGAAACTGGAAATTGATACGCAACATTAAACCAAATTGCAAGCAAAACTGAGATTAATTGCGAATGTTCACTAAGCAACAACTTAGCTAGTAAGAATGCTGAATTAAAACACTAATGAATTGCAGATACAAATCAAAAAACTGAGCTTAACTAATCAGAAATTCAGAAACAGTAAGGAAAATGCAGAATTTGAAATTACAACTAAAAACAGAAATTGCAATAAGAAAACTAAGCCTCAATCCTTCCCTAGCTCAAGTACTCCTTGCTCGTCACACAAGGGTGAGCCTCGAACCCCTAAGCTCAGCAAATCAATAGAAAAACTCAATCTGCGATCCATTCCAACTCAGCTTGCTCAAATCTGAAATTTCCATTCGAATTCCTTCAATTCAGCTGTGTCCGATTGCGCTGCAGCTTGTGGATGATCCAAACACTCCAGGGAACCCCTCTGAATTGCTCGGGTGGATTAAAATGGCGCACAACTGATCCAAAGGAAGCAAATGGCAGAGCCAAGGAGACCTCACATCAGTTCTGTTTCTTGGGCAAATTGAGGCTGGAAACTTCACGGATGATCTTCCCAATGACCTAACACTTGATCTAAATGAGGAATTGAGTGGTCGCGCCCCTTGGATTGAAGAAACTACTGAAAAAAATGAAGAACTGCTGAAGAACGAAGAAACACTGTGGTGGAGACGCGACGCTGTGCAAAGGGAGGAAATTTTGATTAAATACTTAATAATGAACGACCCAGATTGTTTTGAGAAAATCCAACGGCTGATCTTTATCCGATCTGAACCAAACTTTGATGATGTTGATCAGGGGTTAAGATCTGCCTCGGGGTAGCTCGGATCCTCCAGATTTGCAACGGATGGTCCAGATCAACCTAATCTTTGAATGGACAGTCTAGAACCCTCTGAGCTCGATCCAACGGTCGAATTGTAGCGACCTGCCTTCTCTGCCTTAGACGGATCGTTACTTTTGTCTACTTCTCGACTTCTAATGCACGACTAAAAATGCGGAAATCTTTTTTTTTCTTTTAAATTCATCTAAGAATGATATTCTAACTTAAGTAGTCATGCATGATACTATGTCACACTTTCTTTCTCAAAAACTTGTAAGATGAAACTTATTGAAACCTGCCTCGCCCAACTCAGTTTTCGGGTATCAGTCGACTGATACTGTATCAGTCGACTGATAAGCCTGAAATCTGAATTTTCAGGTTTCGGCACTTGCTTCAAAACTCCACCAAACCTATACTTTCGAGCCATATAGAATCATGACACCATTTCTATACTCTATGCCAGTTTCCTAAACAATTTAGCCAATCAAAATGAATCCATAAACTTGAAATTAGGACTTTTGCGGAAGAAAATAAGCTATTCAAGTTTATATGAACTTTAACATTAGAGTTTGTACCAATCTTGACTCCTATGCATTCATAACACCAAATACATGTTCTATAACCTTGCTAAGGCATTATGAAATGTGAATGCAACTTTTCTAAACATATTTAAGCAATAAAAACTTGATTCAAAGAGAGATTAATACTATCTTGGCACATGCATCTATTTCTCTAACAAAGTATCAATATTTCCAACTACTCACACTTCTACTCATCCAATGCAATCATAAGGATATGTATGCTAAATGAAATGACATGAAATATTTACTCTAAGAAATTGAGCATGTAAAACTATCCAAAACTTAAATGTTCGCTAAACTCCATAAAGCAAGAACTTGAAATTTGAATAAACTATAACATTGTAATTCAAATAACTAAATTATCTCGTCTCAAAGATCTCTCCAAAATCAGCCACCACACACACTTTACTCAGCACCGCCTCGTCGCCTTCCTTCAGAATTGCTTGCCTTTACCTTTATCTGCAGTAAGAGGAAATGCAACTAGTAAGCAAAAAGCTTAGTAAGTACTATCTAGCTCACAAAATCTCGAAATGTGCAAACATGCTTCTTGAACAATATGAAAATCATATGAGATACTTATATGCTTGAAAGAAAACTAAGAACATGTATAACTCAAAACATGCATACTCAAGCATTAATAAATCTCAATTTACTTTTCTTGGCTCAACTTGAAACTTTAGCTATTCTTTAACTTTTTGAAAACTTTCTTAAACTTTCGAAACTTTGCTAAAGCATATACTTGAAAATACTAATCACTTGGATCCACTGAAGACGTAAGTACCATCTCATGCGCGTTCCCTAAAAGGTTGGGGTAGCGAGCCAACAATCCTAATAGAGCAGACCTTGGTCTACCAGGGCCAAGACCTTGGAATTGGACACCTGGATTTCTTTAACGACGCCCTTGGACGCCGGGTACTGGCCTTAGAAAATAAAATAGCTTTTCTTTCTTATCTGTAAATGCCTTGGCATTTTCTCGAGCACCTTGCGTGCTAAAATCCCTAAGTCTTGACTTTTGGGGATTTCTTAAGGCCTTGGCCTTTTCTTTTCTTATCTTTATCTTCTCTTTTCTTTTCTCATAGCTTTTCTTGGTCCCTAATCTCATATAGGGCACTCAATAAAATATATAAGCATATAATGAACTAAGATCACATGCAAAAATCTTAACAAGAAGTAAATATCACTTTTAAAAACTTTTAAAGGAAATTCTTGCGGAAAAACCGCCTCTTACTGCAGGTGAGCAGTACTTACATTGATATCTTGGACTTACAACTAAGATTGACGTCTAGAGCTCGGGAGAAACTTGAGATCTCGGAGAATTCTTCGCGCCTACGCGTTCCTCTCGTCGCGGGGATTCCAAATATTAGAAGATCTCTTGGAGAAGAGCCTTGACCGGCCCCCTAGAGCTTGGTGTAGTTTCGCCCAGAAGAGGAGGGGTCGGCGTGAGGGTTTGGAGAGGAGAGAAAATAAAACTTCTCTCCTTAATTACCTATTTATACTTACGGGGCGGATTAACCTAACTACACCTTAAATATAGGTCTCTCCATCCTTTGCTGTGCTTGATACCCTAGCCCAGCTGGTCGCGCACGCTCTTGGTCTCGCGGTGGTCGCGGGTTCGAACTCCGGCTGCCCTTAAGTGGTTTTTTCATTTTTTTCATTTTATTTTTTTTTAAAATACTAAACGGACTCGGAAAATTCCATAAAAATATTCTAAAAATTCCTAAAAATATCTAGAATATTTCTAAACCATTTTTAAATAATTCTAAGGACTTTAAGAACTAAAAATGGGAATTTTGGGGCGTTACACGAATGATCTCTGATTTGGATGAAACCTTCAGATCTTTATCAGAGTGCTTGATTAACCCTAACTCTAGCTCGGATTACCTCAGATTGTCCTAGATGGCTCAGATCTAGCCATTTTTGAATCGGACCGCCCAGATTAATCTGAAACTTGATCGCTAGATCCGGGTCCACTTCCGACTCAAGTTTGACCCAGTATGCCCTAGGTCTATGATCCTTTCATGCCTACAAAAATGAGTCAACAATTTAGTGGCAAAATCATTTTAAATATGTAAAGATTTGCAATTAAGTCCAAAATAGCAATAATTTCTAGATCCTAGGGTAAATTCACAATTAAGCAAGTAAAATATTGGTCAAACTTGGATTTATCAACTAAAATGACCAATAAAATAGCACTTATCACTCATCTCGGGCATCCGCAGTATCGCGAGATAGTAGAATTTTTTCTGCTCCTGGTCGGGCATCCTCGGCACCACGACTAGGCCTACTCATCTCAAGCATCCGCAGCACCACAAGTAGTAGGGTTTTGGTTGCTTCTGGTCGGGCATCCTCGACACCATGACCAGGCCTACTCATCTCGAGCATCCGCAGCACCACGAGATAGTAGGGTTTTGACTTCTCCTGGTCGGGCATCCTCGACACCACGACCAGGCCTACTCATCTCAGGCATCCGTAGCACTGTGAGATATTAGGATTTTGGCTGCTCCTGGTCGGGCATCCTCGCCACCACGACCAGGCCTACTCATCTCGGGCATCCGCAGCACCATTAGATAGTAGGGTTTTGGCTGCTCCTGGTCGAGCATCCTCGGCACCACGACCAGACCTATGTAAGATGTGTATACTGAAAGACATGATTTCTTTATATGAACATCTACATTTTGAAAAGAGAATCACAACTACACTAGGTACCTGTTTATATTAATACATGCATGAAGTCCAATACTACGCATTGTAAATAACATGGTGTGTGGTGTCACACGGAAGATCATGTTATCAGTTCCTTACCTAGTATAAGTAAAGGCTCACAACCGAGATAGAATTGAACAAACCATCAGAATGGTTGTAGTGTAATTAGGTGTGGTTGGTCTTGACCATAGAATTACACTAGTGTGCTTTGAGTACATTGAGCAGGACCAAAACCCGAGGTTATCCAATTTGTACTAACTCGACAATTGGATAGGACCTCAATTTTATTATGGAGTACGATCGCTTAATCCTGATATAATAACGGGCATATATTATTAATTATTATTTCTTTGATTTACCAATGGACAAGATCTATTCTGTTAGATCGATAGGCCCGGTAAGTTGGGAGATAATATTAATAGTATCATGTGCTGTTGATTATTGACGTTATCCGTGTCTTGGTGAGTCAGGATGATGATGCCCCCTTGATGAGCTCAAAAGGTTCATCATGCTAGACCCTGCAAGTGGATTTGATCCGGCATGATGATGAGGTTGAGTGGTACTAGTCAAGGATCCAAAAGTTAATTAATTTGAATTGTCAGTAATTTAAATTAATTAACAGACATTCGATATCTTAAACACGGGGGGATGGTTGACTCGTAATATGTGGAGCCCATATGAAAATATGGGGGTTGGTGAGAAAGTTCAATTAAGATCCTTTAATGGAATGAATCTTAATTAATGGATCGGGTTTAGATCCATTGGTGGGCCAAGATCCAACTCCTCCTCTTGGTCCCTACCTTAGCCCTATAAATACCCAATGAGATCATGATACCAAGGCTTGATCAATCAACTAATCCACCCAAGGCTCTTTCCTCCCCTCTCCTCTTCTCTCTCCTAGGGCTAGAGCCGGCGCAAGAGAAGGAGATAATCTCCTTCTCTTTTCTTTCTTCTTCTTCCACCATCTCTTGGCCAGAGCAAGCATAGACAAGGGAGAAAGCTTCTCTCCCTTTTGCAGTGCTCGGCGGCGAGAGAAGGGTGGCCGGCGGTCGACGGGAGGAGGCGCAAAGGAGGCAAGCGACGGCGCCGCAAGTTGCGTGGGGAGGGACTTCATCAGGTGGTTTCGGGTAGGAAGTGTAAGATGTGTATACTGAAAAACATGACTTTTATTATATGAACATCTTTTATGAAAAGAGAATCGCACTACACTAGGTGTTTGTTTATAATAGTACATATACGAAGTCCCATTGCTTAGTATTGTAGATAACATAGTGTGTGGTGTCACATGGAAGATCATGTTATCAGTACCTTACTTAGCATACATAGAGGCTCACAACCTAGATGGAATTGGACACCCCATTGGGATAGTTATAGTGTAGTCAGGTGTGGTTGGTCTTGACTATAGGACTACACTAGTGTGCTATGAGTACATTGAGCAGGACGAAACCCGAGGTTATCCAATTTGTATTGACTAGATAATTGGATAGGACCTCAGTTGTTATTATGGAGGATGATCCCTTAATCCTGAAATAATATTGGGCATATATTATTATTTATTATTTCTTTGATTTATCAAAGGGCGAGATCTATTCTGTTAAATCGACAGACCCGGTATGTTGGGAAATAATATTAATAATATGATGTGCAGATGCTTATTGATGGAATCCGTGTCCTGGTGAGTCAGGATGATGATGCCCCCCTTGATGAGCTCAAAAGGTTCATCGTGCCAAACCTTGCAGGTGGATTTGATCCGGCGCGTTGATAAGGTTGAGTGGTACTAATCAAGGATCCAGGAGTTAATTAATTTAAATTATCAGTAATTTAATTAATTAACAGACATGCATGATCTTAAACTTGGGGGGATGGATGACTCGTAATATGTGGAACCCATATGAAAATATGGGGGTTGGTGAGGTAAGTTCAATTAAGATCCTTTAGTGGAATGGATCTTAATTAATGAATCGGGTTTGGATCCATTAGCGGGCCAAGAACCAACTCCTCTTCTTGGTCCTTGCCATAACCCTATAAATATCCTATGAGATCAAGAAACCAAGCCTATCAATCAACCCAAGAGCCAACACCAAAGCCTCTCTCTCTTTTCTTTCTCTCCTTCTCTCCTAGGGCTCTCGGCGCCGAACAAGAGAGGAAGAGTTCTCCCCTTCGATTCTCTCTACCTCCTCTACCAAGCTCTGGCTGAGACTCAAGGAAGTAAGGTAGGAGTCTCTTCTACCTTGCTTGAGGCGCGGGGAGGGCAGAGGAGGCGCCGGCGAGAGGGAGAAGGCGGCGCAAGGGCCACCTTGCGGCGGCGGCACAAAAGAGAAGAAGAAGAAGATTGAGGGCTGTTGGGGCTGGGAAGAAGGTTGTTTTTCTCCTTCTTCTTCTTCTTCTTCTTCTTCACCTTCCTCTCTAGGTCTGCTGCTGGTCGGAGGGCTTGGAGCCAGCTCCGGCGGTCGACGGCGCAAGGGATGAGGAAGGGGGTGGCCGGCGGCGCAAACCCTAGGAGCTAGGGTTTTGGCCGGTTGGAGAAGAGGGTTGATTGGAGCTCTTGGTGATCTCGGATCGTGGTAGATCGTCGCCCACACGACGTCCGTGAAGAAAGGGACATATGGTAGAAGACTGCGAGGTGATCGGAAAGGTATAACTTTCCAAACGCTCCTTTGTATATCCTTGTGTCGTTTATGTGCCATATTGATATCTCTCATCATTTTATGTGTTAAAATTTATTGTTTTACTTGAAAAATATATTTAATAAATTCTTAACTGGACCCCGACCATAAACACAAAAGCCGGCAATCAACTCGTCGCCTTTTCCGCGGTCGAACGGTCGAGCAAATTGCAAAGCCAATTTTGGCAATTGGCTAAGTTGCAATTTGGGTCGTTCGATACGGCACGAGATGGTCGATGGGAAACAGCTCTCTATTCGAATTAAATTTTAATCCGTAGGCATAGAGAGGTCTCTCGGATCGACTAGGAATTTGCTAGGGAAACCCGCCAAGCCATACCCAACAGGAAGAAAGGAGTTCTTCTCCTTCATCCACTTCTTAGCTCTCCTCTCGAGGTCTGCCACTGATCCGACAAGGCCTTGGAGGCTCCGGCAGCCGGCGGTGCAAGGGAAGAGGAGAGAAGGTGCCGGCAGGTAAACCCTAGAGCCTAGGGTTTGATCGGCAAGGAAGAAGGGATTTTTTGGAGGCCTCGGTGATCTCGGTTCTCGGTAGACCGTCGCCACACACGACATCCGAGAAGGAAGGGACATAAGGTAGAAGGCCGCGAGGTGATTGGGAAGGTATAACTCTTTACCAAGCACCTTTGTTTATTTGCGTGCCATGTTTGTTTACCTTGTCATTTTATGTTAGTTACTTAATTATTTTGATTGCGAATCATAGCCAATAATTATTTAACTGGACCTGACCATAAATACAAAAGCTAGCGATCCACTCGTCGCCTTTTCCGCGGTTGAATAGTCAAGCAAATTACAAGGCCGATCTTTGTGATTGACCGAGTTGTAATTTGGAGCGTTCGATACGGCACGAGATGGTCGTTGGGAGACAGGTCTCCATTAGGATTAATTTTTTTAATCCGTAGGCATGGAGAGGTCTCTCAGAACGACCATGTATTCACTTAGGAAACCCACCAAGCCATACCCAACAACTGGTATCAGAGCTGAGGTTTCCGGCTTTGTGTGTTTAAGGATTGGTTAATTTTTTGCATTTTCATACATTTTATTTTGCTGGATGATATTTGGATGTGCATAGGCTAACTTTGTGTTGCAGGCACTAGATTCCAACTTATCATGGCCAAATAATTGATGTGTGTGATGGTTGTGCAAATTATTGTAATTAATTAATCCTCGGGGTTGACGAGTAGGTATTAATTTGTAATTAAATACGACACATGTTTAGCCGAGCTATTTATTTTACTTTCGATCTAGTTTTCATGTACACTCCTTTGTGGAGTATAGGATCGATGATGTAAATAATTAACTAGTCATTTTGGCTCGGAGATCCCTCAAGGTAGCTTGTGCAGAAGGAAGGGAGGAGCGGACGAAGTGATGACACGACTGGAGGCGCATTAGAGACTAAGGGCCATGAAAGTTGGAAAATCTAGGATTTTCTACATTTTTCATATATTGGTTATGTGCTTGGTTGTGTGGTTGTGCTAGTGAAAATTCCTCGTAATAAATTACTAAGTGGGAGAGGGACCCTAAGGGTCCCATGGCCTCCATTGCAATCTGATATGTTATGTGAACAAGCCCGCGCGTTGGCTCTGAGTGCCTTCTTCCATAACGGATAGACTTGTTCTGCAGATCACAAGATTAGAAAAGATTATAGAGGATTATTGAAGAGCGTGTGTACTTTCCCAACGGAAGGCACATAATCCTAAATAATTGTCTTAGTGTTGTGCTCTGAGAATTCAGAACTCGCCTCTAAGAATTCGGAACTCGATGACGTTCAACCTTGACCCGTCTCGACTATCCATGATCCCTGCTCGGTCTCCTAGACCAAGTCTTCATGCTCAACCCTGCAGGTCAAGACATCGTGCCCAATTCTCCAAACTAGGACTTCGGTGCCAACCCTCAGCCAGGACTTCGTGCCTCGATAAGGACTTCTTTGCTAGTCATCTTAATCCTGACTAGACTTCTTTCTACCAAACATCAAGTCCTGTTTGACTTAGTCCAAATATGATTTATTACTCTGCCAAACATCAAGTCTTGTTTGGCCTATCTCTTGGTCAAACTGGCCAACCTTGGGTTCTTTGCTAAACATCAGATCCTGTTTGGCTAACCCTTGTTCTAACTAATCAAACCTTGGTATTTTGTCAAACATATCAGATCTAGGTTTGATCAGCCTACCAAATATCAGGTCCTATTTGGCTATCCCTTTAGTCAACCTGATCAAGCTTGGGTTTACCCTACCAAACATCAGGTCGTGTTTGGCGTAACCATTGATCACTTTGACCATACCTTAGTATATTGTCAAACATCGAAACACTAGAGGTTGACTGTTCATAACTGATGCTCTTTGCACCAACAATCTCTCCCTTTTTGATGTTTGACAATAATTTTAAGTTAGGTTTTGGTCTAAGAGTTTTAGGTCAATACTTGGGAGAAATCTAAAAAATCTAATTTAAGGTAGTCTCTCTCCCTTTGACACACATCAAAAAGAAATAGAAGGCAATAATACAGATTTTAAAATTTGCACCAACAATATGATTTTTGAAAATATTTAAGATTTTTTAATGAAAATATACCTTTCAAAAATCCTCCTTTTTTTATTTTATTCGATAAACCAAGTATTCCTTTTTTGGAAAAATATTTTAGGGAACGCTAAGTACTTGAGTAATATTTGACAAGATAAGTACTTTATTAATTTGAATTTCTCTAAATCTAATACAATCCTAGGAATCTTGTTGACTACAAAAAAATTTCCTATGTGTCTTAGAGATTTTCCAATCAAGATAAAATATTTTCAATTTAAGTATTTAATTCTCGAAAAATAAATTTTTTGGTTTGGATTCCTCCCAATCTGACACAATCCTAGGAAACTTTGTTAACTACAAGGAAAACATTTCTATGCGTCTTGCAGATTTTGCCAAACTCAAGCAATTTTCTAAAGATTTTCAAAGATGTTTTTTTTGAGAAGATTTAAAAAAATATTTTTTTAAAAATGAGAATATTGTATTTTCACAAATATAGTGTTTTTGAAAAGATAGTATTTTCTGAAAATATAGTATTTTTGAAAACTTCTAATGGTTCTTTTAATTTGAACCTCCCCTAAACCTGACACAATCCTAGGAAGCCTTGTTGACCACATGTTAAACTTCCTTTGAGTCTTAGGGTTGGATTTAAATGAAAAGAATTACATAATCTATATTTTTTAAGTTCAAAGTAATCAAAAGACGAATTATTCTTTTGATTGAGACTCCTCCTAAGCCTGACACAATCTTAGAAAATCTTACAGATCATAAGGAAATTTTCCTATGTGTCTTTAGAGTTTATCCAAATCATAAGAGCAATTAAGGCATTTTAAAAAAATATAATAATTTTGAAGAAGTTTTTTTCGAAAAAAAATATTTTGAAGGACATAAATTTTTGAAGTAATATTTTTTCGAAAAACATTTTGAAGGACATAAATTTTTGAAGTAATATTTTTGTAAATATAATTTTTCGAGCAAAAAGAATCATTTTGAAAGAGATTATAACTTTTTAGAAAGAATAATTTTTTAAAAGAAACATTTGAGAACACGATAAACACTAACCCCCCTTGAACCTGGCACTTTCTGGCTACCCTTATTAGCTACAAGGATTTCTACCTAATGTCTTAAGAGACTTTAGTATTGACTTAGAAGTTATGTGTCTAAGTGCAGGTCAAACAATTTTCAAAAAGATATATAATTTTTGAAATCTATTTATAAGTATACACAATCATGCATGAAATTTATTAAAACATTATTATGTTTAATCACTATTTTTAAAATAGATTTATTAAAACATTATTATTTTTAATCAATTATTAATCCTTATCATCTCACCCATTCTAAGGGTCACAGTACAGACAAGCATGGTTGCTTTATGGGTGTTGTGAGATGCTTGATTAATTTTTCTCAATTTAATTTTATAGATTGTTTGACCTTGAGTTAGATTCAAGTTTAACAGTTAGTAACTTAAAAGTAAATTTTAATAATTGACTTCCAGGTCTTGGCGAGACACAAGAGCTTTCTTGGTTATCGAAACAACGACCCTTTCCTTAGATAATTCCTTTTCAAGAAATGATACTTTCAATTTTTTTTTTTGAGAAACTCTGGTCTAACTAGTCTAGGATGTGGCGAGGTAGCTTCGGCTAGGTCCACTTAGCTAGGTCGACCAAGTCGGGAACTCATTACCCTTCCTGACTTCCCAGACCAAGTTTCCTCAACGTACTATCATTTCGCCCCACCTTGGTACTATGTTAGGCAAGTGTCAACCAATCTTTTTCCTATCTAGCCATTGTAAGTTAAGCAAAAAAATAAGCTAGCATGAATGACATGCCAGATATATATGATGAAAAATAAATAGATATATGAGCATGACAGTTATGTATGTGTCAATCAAGCCGAAACAATTTAATTTGATTTTTAATAAAGTATCAAATTCTCGATTTAATACAGAACGTGTGAACCCGCGAATATGTCAACCCACTTTGATATATTTATTATCAAGTTCTAGTTGGGTAGAATTTTATTTAGTTTCATAATTGATGGTAATTAATTTAAATTTAGTTCATGGATTTAAATTAAGGATTGAGTTTCAAATTAATGTAAAATTTAAGATTTGTGATTAATTAAGATTTAAGCTTTTGAGATTTGTGATTAATTAAGATTTAAGTTTTTAAGATTTGTGATTAATTGAGATTTAAGTTTTTAAGATTTGAATTAATTGAGATTTAAGTTTTTAAGATTTGTAATTAATTAAGATTTAAGTTTTAAAGATTTGAATAATAATTTTGGGTCTAATTGCATCATTTCCATTAATTCAAAAACTTCTGATTTATCTATTATTTCTTTTATTTTTAAGTTTTCAATTTTATTTAATACTTCTATTTTATTTGAATCCTTATAAGTCTTTTTGATTATAGCTTCAATTGTAATAAATGCATCTTCATCTTCAAAATCATTTTCATCCTCAGAGTTATATTCAGAATTAATAAGAGCTGTATCATTTGAGGGTGATCGAAGATCGGCAAGAGAGGGGTGAATTGCCCCTGAAAAAGAAAATGAATCTTTTATCTAACTTTGACAAAGATATTTGTTAGTCTAAGCAGAAATAATAAACATAAAACAAATAGAGTAAACTGAAAGAGAGAGGCAATCAAATTTACTTGGTTTGCAATCAAGGAGGTTGCTAATCCAAGGCTGAATAAAGCTCGATTCTCCTGAATATATCTCTTTTGGGTGGAGAAGCCTCTTACACGTGGAAAGCTCAGAAAAAGAAGAAAACAATACAATGAACTAGTTTGCTATTGCTTGGAATGTGTTGGCTTGTTGAAACTGAGCTTCAGGGGTCTATTTATAGCCCCGGTGAAAACTATTCATTTGCTGACATGGCAGTTACAGGGCACCTGAGTGGTCTTGGGTGCCTGACACGTGGCTCGAAGCTTTATCCAAAAGCAACGACCACAAATGGCTAAGTTTAGCCTTCTTGGGCGCCTGAAACCACATAGGCGCCTGAGTGCTCGGGCACCTAGTGGTCAGGCGCCCTAACTCCCAGGCGCCCGTAAGCTTATGAGTGCCCAGCAGTCAACTTGGCCAGCCGATGCTGACCAGTCTCTGGCTTGACTTGCATTGCCTTCTTGGGTGATTTCTGGCTAACCGGAGTTAGGCTCACCTGAACCCGATTTCGACCTTTCGCCCCTCGAGCGTCCTTCCTCCCGGCTTCTCGTCCCTCGGACACCGCGCGCGCCCTTCTCGTTCCACTAGCGTACTCTTCCGCGGAGCTCTGCTTCCCTCAGATGCACCGAGCCCGTCAGCTCCCTTTCCGTGCCATCTTCTCGACTGCTACGTCTTCCACTCGACTTCCTACGCTCCTAAGTTTCTATACACTTAGACATAGGGATTAAACACACGAAGCCCTAATTTAAATCAGTTGATTACATCAAAATCAATCAGGGGTACTTACAATCTCCCCCTTTTTGATGTGCATCAACCTGAGTTATGTTAGGGTAATCAAATAATAAAAAACATGTATATATAACAGTGTAAGTTAAAAAAAAACATTTAGAGTCTACCTCTTAACTTAACACTACTTCTCCCCCTTTGATCACATAAAAAAAACTTAAATAGTTAAGGGGAAAAATCAAAGTTTTTCTAACATTTTTTTAAAAAACATATTTAAAGTATTTTTTTTCATGAATTGATAGAACACTGAAAAAATTTAAACTAATTTTTTCAAAAGCAGTTATCTAGAAAAAACATAAGACAATGTATAAAAAAAAAATTAAAAGTTTAAAATAGTTTTTGGAACCAATATAAATATTTACCAATAGGGTTTTTAAAAACTTGGATGGAACATAAGATCTAGGAATTTTTGTAATTTGGTCCCTATGATTTCTAAAATACCAATTGAGTTTTTCATAATATTTAATTTTTAAATTTTGTAAACATCATAAACATGAATAATTGTTTTTCAAATGTTCAATTTTCACTTTCAAATTTTAATTTATCAATCATTTCTATTGGGCAAGAAAAAGATAATTGTTTTTTCAAATCTTTGTTTTTTACTTTTTACCATGCAGATAGATTTTAACATGACTTTTATTCTAGAGTAAAGTTGATCAGGAGGTAGAAAACATACTTCACTTACCATATCACTTTTGAAGCCCGAAGCTCCCCGTTCGTTGCTACTGTCCTTTGAGGTGACTCCCCCTTCATCGATGCTCTCATCTTCTTGGGATAACGCTATCAGGGCAAGTCCAACGTGTTCCTCGAGATTTGAGTCTTTCGATGAAGAATCATCCCACATCGCCTTTAGGTTGTGTACCTTTCTCTTGGGTACCCCTTTTCCTTTATTTTTTCCCTTTGGGGTAGTTTTCCTTCATGTGTCTATTGCAGTTGTAACATCGGATTTTCCTTTGCTTCTTACCCTGCACCTTATTAAATTTTTTAGTCTTAATGTATTTGGACAACTTTCTTACCATGTATACTACATTTTCATCACTTTCTGAAGAATCCTCTTCATGTTGGATCCTCCTCATGCCTAGGGCGATGTTATCCATTTTCCTTATTCCTGCACATCTAGATTCATGAAGTTCTAGAGTTGAAAAAAGTTCTTCTAAGGTACTTACCTCAAGGTCCTTAGAAATGCAGTAGGCGTTGATAATTGAACTCCAGTTTGGGGTCCTTGGGAAGGCGTTCAATGCGTACCTTAGCGCATCCCAATTGCTTACAGTTTCTTCGAGATTGTTGAGTTCTGTTATCAGCACCTTAATCTTAGCGTGAAGTTGTGCAACCGACTCTCCTTCTTCCTGTCGAAGGTTGCTGAGCTGATTTTGAAGTAGATCTCTTTTTGCCAATTTGGCTTCGGAGGTTCCTTCATGGAGTTCAAGGAACTTCTCCCAAAGTTTCTTCGCCGATTGGTAGTTGCCAATTCGGTTGACTTCTTGTGCAAGAAGTACGGTCAACAGATGATATTCTACTTTTCCATTTGCCATGAAGTTAGCCTGTTCCTTCTTAGTCACAGGCTTTCGTCCTTGGGTTTATTGTCGACGTCCTTTAGAGCTACAAAACTATTTTTCATTATTAAAATTAATTCAAAATTGATTTTGAAAAAAAAACCTACATTTTGCGTTTCTAGCTCACGAACTCCCCCTTGAACATGGGCCGGTAGATGACTGGTCCGACCATTTTGTAGTTGCTTCAGACGACGGTTAGTCTTTCTGGAGCGTCCTAGCTCTGATACCACTTGAGGGTGATCGATGGTCGGCAAGAGGGGGGGGGGGTGAATTGCCCCTGAATAATAAATTGAATCATTTGTTTAACTTTGACAAAGGTATTTGTTAGTCTAAGCAGAAATAATAAACATAAAACAAATAGAGCAAACTGAAAGAGAGAGAGACAATCAGATTTACTTGGTTTGCAACCGGGGAGATTGCTAATCCAAGACTGAATAAAGCTCGATTCTCCTGAATATATCTCCTTTGGGCGGAGAAGCTTCTTACACATCGAAAGCTAAGAAAAAGAAGAAAACAATACAACGAACTAGTTTGCTATTGCTTGGAATGTGTTGGCTTGTTGAAATTGAGCTTTAGGGGTCTATTTATAGCCCCAGTGAAAATTATTCGTTTGCTGATGTGGCAGTTACAGGGCTCCCGAGTGGTCTTGGGCACCTGATGTTAGTAGGAGCCCTTGAGCCAATTATGTGATGATTGACTAGGGGCATTTTGTATCATATTCTATTATTAATAAAGGCATGTTTGGTTATTATACTTACTTTATATTCTGTGCCGAATGACTAAGTATAATAATGTCCTTGTGTAGTAGGTTCTTATCTACATTATATCGATTGGTTGAATCGATAGTGAGATAATGTAGAGAACACTACACTAAATTATTCCTAGTCAAGCATCAATTATTCAGGGACAATATTGATGCATGGAGACTAGCATGTAGGTCAACTGATGACTTGAGCTCACAAGTCATGGATATGTGATATCAAGTTGATACATGGGTATACATTGGAGAATGTGTACTGAATGACCCGCCATGAGAAAGTTTCATAGATTGTCATATGAGTGTCATAGACTTTCTCATGTGACTATTGGTATGAGTAGTCCTTAGACTTGAAGTCACTACGGTTCCCTACATAAGGAGTTATGTACTTTGGTATCGTCAAACGTCACCCGTAATAGGGTGGACTATAAAGGTGATCACTGGGTATGTAATGAATTATGCGGAGGGATGTGAGTGATGTAGATGAGATCTATCCCTCCCATATGACGGGAGTGATATCTGTGAGCCCCTTGATCGAGTAGGACTACTGAAACGCATGGTCATGCTCAAATGAGTCAATATGAGATATTGAGCTCCTTTGTTTAAGTGAGTCTACTCGGAGATCAAGAAACACAAGATTGACTGAGGATGACACGGTCTATACCTCATTGGTCAATCTAGATATCAAGGATAGAAGAACAAGGTCATACACTATCATAGTCACAGAGGTTTAGTCGGATCTCGACTTTTCTTGTTACTTGGGTAGCAATGATGCATTGCTAGATGCCGCTCATTACTTATGTGTCTAAAGTGTTTAGGCGCATTGCCAACGTCACGAGAACCTATTGGGTCACACACAAAGGACACAATGCTTCGGGAAAGTTGATCGGCAGATTTGAGCTCGAGTTAGGAACTTGGGAGATCTGAGCCCGAGTTGGGAACTCGGGAGACCTGAGCCCGAGTTGGGAACTCGGGAGGTCAGTTCGGAGGACTCGACTTGGGAACTCGAGAGAGACCGAGTCGGAGCTCGGCGGACTGAGTCGGAGCTCGGCGGACCGAGTCGGAACTCGGCGGATTGGGTCGACACTCGGCGGACTGGGTCGGAGCTCGGCAGACTGGGTCAGGAGCTCGCCACTCGGGAGACTTGGTCGGGAGACCAAGTCGGAAGCCCGAGAGGCCCGGTCGGAGTTGCATGAAGGAAAGAGAAAAGTCTCTTTTCATTGGATGAAAAGATTCTTTTCTTGCATGGGAAAAGATGAAAAGCCACATGAAAAGAAGTGCTCTTTATTGGTATTGATGAAGGAAGCCAAAGAGACACAAACCTCTTCATATTCATGGGATGATTATAAAAGAGGGTCTTGTGACTTTGGATGAGTCTTCTTCTCCTCTCCTTCTTCCCTTTCTTCTTCCCTCCCTCATCTTCCTCCTTTGGCCGAAACCCTACTGTAGGGTTCTTGGTGTTCTGCGAGCTACCTCAAGTTGCTAGCACAACTAAGGTAGTTCTCCCGAAGTTGAGAGATTGTGTCCGTGTGGATATGAATAGAGGCACAGACACTTGAACGTGCAAGAGATCCGGCGCACCTTGGACGAGCGGGATAAGCAAAGGGCACGCTCCGAAGGTATATCTTATTTAGAAGTAGATGTAGATCAACTTTGTACGAGTTTTCTTTCGCATGGATCGCTCGTGGGTTCTTGTTTCCGCTGCGTTTTTATTGTTTTGTGCCGGGAGAACCCAACACCTGACACGTGGCCCGAAGCTTTATCCAAAAGCAACGGTCGCAAACGGCTAAGTTTAGCCTTCTTGGGTGCCTGATACTACACAGGCGCTTGAGTGCTCGAGCGCCTAGTGGTAAGGCGCTCGAACTCCCAGGCGCTCGTAAGCTTACGGGTGCCCAGTAGTCAGTTTGGTCAGCCGATGTTGACCAGTCTTCGGCTTGACTTGCTTTGCCTTCTTGGGTGATTTCTGGCTAACCGAAGTTAGACTTACCTGAACCAGATTCCGGCCTTTCGTCCCTCGAGTGTCCTTCCTCCCGGCTTCTCGTCCCACGGACACCGCGCGCGTTCTTCTCATTCCACCGGCATACTCTTCCGCAGAGCTCCGCGTCTCTCGGATACACCGAGCCCATCAGCTCCCTTTCCGTGCCATCCTTCTCGACCGCTACGTCTTCCGTTTGACTTCCTGCGCTCCTAAGTAACTGTACACTTAGACAAAGGGATTAAACATACCAGGGCCTAACTTAAATCAGTTGATCACATCAAAACCAATTAGGGGTACTTGTTGGAACTTGGATGGCTAGAGAGGGGGGGGGTGAATATAGCCAGACACTTGAAACTTAGCACTTTTCTTATTTCTGCACTCAGAGGTTAGACACGGAAGCAGAGCAAATGCAAGAACTAAATGCAGAAACTAAGTAACAAAACAAAACGCTAACAAAGAGGATTTACAAGGTTCGGGGATAACTTGCCCCTACTCCTTGACGTGCCCGTGAGGTGGGTGATCCCTTGATCGTCGACAGATCAAGCCCCGGAAAATCCGGATAGAATGCAACCTCCTTCTCGGTGGAGTAATCTCTCCACAGCGTTTCAAGATGATGAAGTATTAAGTACAGGAAACACAAGAAGAAGCCTTACTGAGCACTTAGAACCGAAAGAACACAAGCAAACTTCTCACCGAGCTCCACTCAGCACAGATCTCACGCAAGAACTCCCTTCCTCGTGTCTTCTTGCTGATGGACTCGCCAACTCCTTATTTCTCTTCCAAGTGCTCAAGTATCACAAGGTTGCTCAAGATTCACAGTAGAGTTGCTCAAGAGATGGATCACAGTAATTGCACAAGCAGAACAAGAGATGTCACAAGAAGAATACAACTCCTTCTCCACTCCTTGGCTTATCCTGCTTCCATCGCCAAGTCACACGCTCCTTTGCAGCAGCTCCCAACTGCTCACCTGCAGTCAGCCAGCTACCCTTGACCTCCTCTGGACTCACTGAAACCCCTCCAGTTGAGTCCTAGGTCATCAGCTCCTCAGCCGCTGCAGCTCGCGCCAGAGGACGTTGCAACCTGCGGAAACAAACAGACAAACCTGCTGTAGCGAAAACCTTCGTTTGACTTCCCTTGGATGATCTCTAAGTCACCTGCACACTTAGCAACTCATTAGCTCAGCAAATCAACAGAGTATCAACAATCAGTAGTTAGGAGCAGAAATCAGTAGCGAATCAGCAGAGAAACAGATGAAATCAGAGCTCTGACAGCGTTTTCAAATTAAAGCTGCCAGCTACTGATCGGTCACCGGACCGATCAGAGTGACTCCTGATCGGTCACCAGACCAATCAGGCTGGGTTCAGACCGATCAGGCTCCATCCTGATCGGTCCCCAATGCATAATCAGAAATCACGACTTCTCGGGGACCGATCACCAGACCGATCCCAAGTCGTGGATCGGTCACCAGACCGATCCACCCCTTTACAGGGTGATTTCCTAGCTTCGCAGTCCAAACCTCCTAATCGGTCACCAGACCGATCAGGACATGCTTAGACCGATCAGGCTCCATCCTGATCGGTTATAGTGAGGAACTCGCGACATTTGATCGTTCACTAGAACGATCTGAATAGTAACCCTGATCGGTCACCAGACCGATCAGGAGCCGCACAGAAAGTTTTCCAAACTCACTGTATGCTCCCTGATCGGTCACCAGACCGATCAGTAGGTTTGCCAAAGTCACCGTATCTTCCTTGATCGGTCACTAGACCGATCAGACATCGCTGGATCGACACCAGATCGATCCACGAGGGAACTCCATGCCAACTTCCCTGATCGGTCACCAGACCGATCCAGGCTAGGCCAAACCCACTCTAAGTCAAGAGAACTGGCTCCTAGCCTCCCCTGACTCGTGCTCAGTCCCTCGGACCAAGACTCCGTGCCCAGCTTCACTCACTAGGACTTCAGTCAACCTGGCTTCACTTACCAGGACCCGGCTTCACTCACCGGGATTTCCAATCACCTAACCCTCCGAGTTAGGAATTTCCACACCTAGCCCTCCAAGCTAGGACTTTTCCACACCTAACCTCCAAGTTAGGATTTCATCCACCTAGCCCTCCAAGCAGGACTTTTCCACACCTAACCCTCCAAGTTAGGATTTCATTCACCTAGCCCTCCAAGCTAGGACTTTTCCACACCTAACCCTCTAAGTTAGAATTTTATCCACCTAGCCCTCCAAGCTAGGACTTTTCACACCTAACCCTCCAGGTTAGGACTTCATCCACCTAGCCCTCCAAGCTAGGACATTTCCACACCTAACCCTCCAAGTTAGGATTTTATCCACCTAGCCCCCCAAGTTAGGACTTGACCCTCCACGACCAAGACTTAATCATAATCATCTCATCAACCTAAACTAAAATCGGTGTCAACACCAAAACAACAATCAGGGTCAAACTGCATCAACGGTACTTACATCATTATCTTCAAAATAAGTAGAATAATTTTCAGATTACTAATTAAAGTTGTATCATTATCTTCAAAATAAGAAGAATAATTAATTAAGGATTCATAATCATTTTCAAAGTTATTTGGATTATTTTGAGAATTATTAATTAAAATTTCATTATTATCTTCAAAATTATTAGGATTATTTTCAGGATTATTAATTATGATTTAATTATTATCTTCAGAATTATTAATTACAGTTTCATTGTTATCTTCAACATTGATTGAAATACTAGAAAAATTATTCAAAATATTAAAATTAATTTCTAAAATTGTAGCATTAATATTAAAGATTAAGGAATTTATATTCAATATTCTACCATTATCAATGATTGATTTGGGACTATTACTACCTAATTTATCATGTAAGACATTTAGCTTACTATATAAAAAATCTAATTTACTCGAAAAATTAAATGTTACGTTTGCATGCATAGAGGTATTTTTGGAATGAATATTATCACATACATTTGAATCGAAGTTGACAGGAATATTTCTGCAAGAATTAAAATTTTGTACTTCTTTACCTTTTTCCCATTTCCTGACATTTTGGATCCACTTATCCTCCAATCTGGACACTGATTCTTGTAGTGCCCGTAGATTTGACACTTAAAGCACATGATGTGGCTCTTGTCCCTTCGGGCTCCTGGCGCTGGTACCTCTGTTGCCGCCAGTGATGATGTATGAGTCTTACGAGTAGGACACTGATTTTTATAGTGCCCTCTCTCCCTACACTTGAAACAGATTATGTGAAATTTAAAATTAGACATTATAAAATAAATATACCTCTTTCACCCTTGACTCCCCCTCAATTCTGGCCTTCTTGCTCCTTTGGCGGTGAGTCCGATCAGAGTCACCTGCTCTGATATCAATTGTAGGATCGAGATTGAGCGATAGAGGGGGGGAGGAGAATATCACTTCGTAAAAACTTCGTCGGATCTTCGTTGATTGTTCGCTTAATGTCAGAGTTGTTAGTAACAGGGGAATAATAAAGGTAAAAAATGAACACAACAGGAACACGCGGGTTTTACTTGGTTCCCAACCCCCCAAGGTCAGTACGTCCATGGCCTAATTATGGGTAATGCCCGCCCACTAGTGGTCTCCTTTCTGGAATTTCGGAGGCAGAGAAACTCGTCTTACAGTTGAGAGTACAAGAAAAATAATGATAAAGAATTACAAGTTATAACTAAATGCAAACCAAAATAGAAGACGACGATTCCGACTGATCTGGAAGTCCGAAGCATCGCGCACTTCCTCCTAGAGCCTCCTTAGTTGCAGAGCTTCATCTCAGCACTTTTCCTTTGCACAGAATGAGTGAGCGGATGTGTAAGTTAATGTATGAACTGCTGCACTCGACCCCTTTATATAGTACTTATTCAGGCGCTTGAATGACCTTTCGGGCGCCCTCGTTGCAGTCAAAACTTGATCCAAACTGGCATGATTGGAATAGAGATAAGGCTTGCATCCCAGGTGCCTGGGAGCTATTCAGGCGCCTAGGAGCCCTTTCCCATGTTATTATTTTCTTGCGTTTGCTCTCCTATCTTGCCTCCAACTCCAGGTTCCTGTAAGACAAACAAACACAAGACAAAACAAATAATCCTTACCCTTAATGATTGACAGCCAGAGCTGTCTAGTTCTGACTTTGGATTTCAAATGAAATCCTAAGTCGAACCGACGCCTACTGTTTTCTTTCTCGGGGAACGCGTCCTTGCTTACTCCAATCTGGAGAAGTTTGCCAACCAAGACCTCCGGTTGGACTTTTGCTCGGCCTTCGAGAATCCAAACTCGACGATGTTCGACCTCGACCAATGTCGACTCGTGTCCGCGATCCCCGCTCGGCAAAGTTTTCTACTCGATCCCCCGGACCAAGTCTTCGTGCTCAGCTTCACTTATCATGTCTTCGTTGCCCTATCCCCAACCAAGAATTTTGCTCGGCCTTCGAGAATCAAGAACTTGATGATATTTTACCTCGACCCGTCTCGACTCCTGTCCACGATCCCCGCTCGGCAAAGTCTTCTGCTCGGTCCCCTGGACCAAGTCTTCATGCTCAACCTTGCAGGTCAAGACTTTATACCCAATTCTCCGAACCAGGACTTCGGTGCTCAACCCTCGGCTAGGACTTCGTGCCTCAATAATAAAATTTTTGAGCCAATGGAGTATAAATATGATGTTTGTGAAGCTATCCTTCTCTAGGAACAGGTCAGTTTATCTTTGTTGCTAGTTTTGTTATTGTAGTTTGCTCTAAACCCACATGTTTTGCCAGTATCGTAATATGACCGCAGTCTTGACATGGGAATATATGGATGTTTAACCTAAAGGATGGTTTGATTATGCTGCAAAAAGAATTGCATTGTTGTAAGAATAAGATGGATATATAGGGTCAAAAACAAAGATAAAAAAAATTATTCTGCTATATGTAGACAAATTAAACAAAATAAGAGTTGAATGGGTGAGAGGTAAATGGAAATCAAAGTAAACTTTACTCTAGCCTAGTTAATAGTGAGTTAAAAGGTTACTGATATAGTGTCAAGAATAGAACCGCGTAACCAACCAGATACACAGGGTTAGTTTGTTTGGTAGTTTTTCAAATAGATTTGATAGGCTACTGGGACTAGTAAAAATGTAGGATACGAAACAATCTATCAGTTTTTTTCCCTTCATTTGTTAATTTTGTAATTTGTGGCTAGATCTCCTGAATTTGGTTCATCTGAATGTGCACTCTGCAATGCTGAAATGATATAACCTTGAAAGAAATCCACTGTTGAACTATAGATCCAAATAATTTTAAGCTAAATTTGGTTCATCTGAATGTGCAATCTACAATGTTGAACAGAAATTTACTGTTTAACTATAGCTCCAAATAATTTTTAGTTTTGTATTTGTGTAACAATCATAATTTGAACAGTGGGCATGCCAAGTTTATTACTTCTGTTGTAATTGTATTCTACAATTATAATATGCTAATAATTAATGATTTTTCACCTTAAATCTTCCTTCAACTTCACATTGATGCTGCCAGTCCTATTGTGGTATGTCATTACCTGAGCCTCTACATTACAGAAACATTGTGGAACACAGATTGAACCTGACCAAATACAATATTAGTTGCCAAACATACATATATACTAGCAAAAATTGGGTTCTGTTATTACTTATTGATTGCATGTCATTACTTGAGAACTCCCAATCTACTCTATTCTTTTACTATTTGACACGGCTAGCATTCTTCTTTTCTTTTTCTGCAGGTGGGTTTGGGGTCTCTTTTGGAACCAAAGGCATGTAAACCTTGCAGAGGCTCAGGAATGGTTAGAGTTTGTTTATATACATTTGCAATGCCATTTTCCTACACCTAACTATCATTTTTTCTAATGTCAAGTTATCACACAAAAGGGACCCTTCATGATCCAAACCACATGTTCTCATTGTGGCAGATTTGGAAAAATTATAAAGGTGATCACTATATTAAAAATTTTAGTTATAGATAATATGCCTTCATGGTCATTTGGATTTTAAGTTAATGCCACGATGCCTTTATGGTCCTCCTAATTTTAATTTGCTAATGAAAAGTGTCACCTTTTTTTCATTATCTTTGAAAGAAATTCAAGTACTAAGCTGAAGCTAGCAGTCTTTTACCATGCTCAAGTAAAATGCAAATCAATCTTGACTATGTGAAGGCAAGTGGCTATGGTTCAATTCGGTTTAAAATATCCTCTTTATTCAAGTTTGTTGATTTCTTTTATCTGTTGAGTATTCTTTTGCTTATAAATGCAGTTGTAGTTTATTGCTTACGATTTTGATTTCAGGCACAAGTACTGCAGGCAAACATATATATGCTATATCTCATTTGAGGAAACATGCACTAGGAAATTTCAGTATTTAAAACTCTTTTGGTTAGGTGTTGTTAAATATTTTGGTTATGAACTTTTAGTGCATTGAGTATTTGATGTGTAGTTATTTTGCTACAAGTATTTTGTATATATATGTTTGTCAGAAATGATCATTTCAAATTGGATGATCTATGTTTGTATATATACTTATTGTATAATAATATATTTATAATCAACAGTTTATTCTTATCTAATCTATTGTTGAGAAATAACAACGGGTAAAATGATAATATTTCAATACAAACGACAATCATTTTAAACCATTGTCAAAGACTCAAAATACCATGATAAATTGATGCATTGAGTAAAATAGTATGATAAAAGATAATGGTTATAATCCGTTATTTTTGCACTTAAAATACAACAGTTAATAACTGTTGTAAAAGACCCAACAAAAGCATTGTAAATCAATGCATTGAGAAAAACAGGAATGCTCAAAGACAACAGTTAAAAACCGTTATCTTTTTTATTGAAACACAATGGTTAAAAACCATTGTTGTTTTAACGCAAAACTGTTATCTTTTAACTCGAAACACAACGGTTCTGTCACGCCCCGAGACTCAGGAGCCGCTGGTCCAATATAAAATCGGACAGCACCTCCCCTCTCTGGCGGACAATTTACACATACATACACACACGCAGATAATAAATTTGGCCTCAGGCCTCCAAAATAGATAAACACAACATAAAAGCACAAGACAACTAAGTAAATCATACCTGACTGCGGACCGGTCCGACTTACGACAAATCAACCAATACATAAACCCCTTAGGGCACACTACAACACTCGAAGACATATACAGTCCTAGAAGAAATATAAAATAAATACATCGCCAAGTACAAAAACAAAACCCTGTCGTCACGATGGGTAGGGACTGGCTGCTGGGCTCTTCTGGCGACTCCAAGTACTTCAACCTGAAAATAAAAATATATGGTAACGGTGTGAGTCCATAAACTCAGCGAATACTCAGCAGATATGCATAGTATGTTATAATAACAATAAGAGTCTACGCTGATACAGTCTCATATGAACAATAGGAAAGGGTATACTGAAGATACTAAATACAGGTACATACCTGAATCCATCTATCCTGCAGAGGGTGAAATAAATACCTATGGAACACCAATAGACATATAATCTCAGATAACAAGTCTCCAGTATATGCATGTCAAACAGGTGCAGAAATCAAGTGCAGCAAACAATGCACGATGCAAAATATGCACATGGTGCAATGACATGTGTCACCCCCTAGTCCCAGTCAGGATCATCGTCCACGACATCCGCGTGGGTAGAGCTGTGACAACCTGTACGCACCCTGTCATCACTGCTCCAGAGTGACCGGGTGGACAGGATGCTGGTGGAGACTTCGCTCCTACCCCAAGCAATGGGGGAGTCAAGCTCTCATCTCCTCGTGGCTCAGTACGAGAAGGGATCCCTGGCTGCTACCACGCACCGGAACCACCCTCCAAATAGTGACCGTGCGGAGCAATACAGGGCAAATGCGCACATCCTACGGTATCCACTGACCCATGAGTGGTCGTGTGCGCATGTCATGTACTGGAAGACGATAGGCTCAACCACAAGGGAGTCACTGATCGCCGGCATGCAACAATGTAAGGATGGTGTATGATATGTACGCATACAACCCTCCCCAAGTCCTCAGTATACTAAGTCTCAGTCTGAAATCCTATAACATAAAGTACAGGTAACCTACAAGGTATACTGGCCGGAAACTACAAATCCCTCAAGGTCAAATGCAAGAGATACATCACGATATCTAAGCATACATATAGATATAACAATACCTGAGACTGTATGGAACTAACAGCATAATAACTCATGGGTGACAACAAGTATCCCGAACAACCATAATAACACCCACCAAGTCCTCAACTAACACCTCAGTGTGCTAGGTACATGTTTGAATTATATATCATGGGATACAAGTAATCTACTAGGTATATTGAAAAAGTAACCAGTGATCTATCAGTGTCAAAATGCAAGAGGGAACATATCTCTACATCTATGCACATATAAATATATACAGGGCAACTATTGAGACTGTATAAATCTAATCGGGAGATAACCTCAAGGATAAGCAGCATGTATCAAATACAGGTATACTAAGGTAGATATAGCATACAATCTTACTGTTATCTATAACAAACCACACATAGCGATATGACAATATCTAAAAGATAAGTCAAAGGGTACCCACCTCCAAATAGAAGTCTGTATCAAGTGAGAACCTCCCGTCCAAATAGTCCAACGCAAATCGATCAGTGTCTTGTATCAGGGACAAATTTAATTAGCTATTACAAACATAGTAACTAGCTAATTAATCCTTAATCCGTCCCTTTCCATTTAATTACCCTTACTTAAATAGAAGGTCCCTAATTACCCCATGTAATTTAAGATTAGGTTATTAGATTTAATCTCCAATTAACCCTGAGGACACAACCTGCATATTAATCCCATGTAACCCAAACAACAAG
>JAGFNQ010001238.1:44764-85336 GCA_024364735.1 Boesenbergia rotunda
TCACTTGATTTACAATAGTGAAAACCGTTGTAAATCAAATGAAAATACAACAGTTAAAAATCATTGTTTTTGACTGATCCCGCCTTTCTCAACGCGTCAATTAACAATAGTTTTTGGGGGTTTTTTACAATAGTTTTCCATTGTTGTTCAAGACTATTTTTGGTGTAGTGTTAGCTCCCCACTTGGTTACTTTCGGGGCTCTACTCCTCACCATACTTTGATCGGATCCCCAGTCAGCTACTTTTGAGACTCTACTCCCCACCACGCTTTGATCAAATATCTTTGATCGGACACCTCAGGGGCCCAACTCCCCACTTGGCTACATTGGGCCTCTACGCCCCACCACGCTCAGATCGGATATCTTTGATTGGACAACCTAAGGGTCCAACTCCCCACTCGGCCATTTTTGGGGCTTTGCTTGCCACCACACTCTGATAGGATATCTCCGATTGAGCAACTCAGAGGCTCAGCTCCCCACTCGGCTACTTTTGGGGCTCTACTCGCTACCATGCTCCGATCGAATAGCTCAGGAGCACATCCCCCCACTCGGCCACTTTTGGGATTCTGCTCCCCACCATGCTTCAAGCGAATATCTCCGATCGGACAGTCCAGGAGACCAACTCTCCACTCGGCTCATTTCGAGGCTCTATTCCCCACCACGCTCTGATCAGAAATCACCAATCAGAAAGCCTAGGGGCCCAACTCCCCACTCAGCTACTTTCGGGGCTCCATTCCCTACCATGCTTCAATCAGATATCTTCGATCAGACAACCCAATGACCTAGCTCCCCACTCGGATACTTTCGAGGCTTTGCTCCCACACGTTCTTGACCCATCATTCTATTGGTGGGTCAAACTCCCAAAAGTTAGTTGGCCTTTGGCCTATAAGTCCATTTCGTCATTAATACTTTGCATGGGTTTGGTAAGGAGTCAGTAAAACTGTATCTTTTTATAAATACATGATACACCCCCATATCTACAATGAGACTATTTGATATGGTGATAGCATGGAACTAAGACGTGATGTTTAAATAGTGACGTGATGTCCCTTAACGTGGGGATTATAGGGCATTATAAAAGGGGGGGGGTCCTTTTCTGTTGGCACAAAGAAGTAAAAGCAAGCGTATTCCTAACACTCTATTTGACTATTCTCCTTTCATTTTCCATCTACTTAATTGACTTGGTCGTTGATAGAAGATAACTTGTATGTCGTATTACGAGTGCCCCTATCAAATTACAATGAATAATACTGAACCCTCTCTATACTAAGTAATATAGAATGGGTGTAACGATAGAATGATAACAATATAGAATTCATCGTTATTGCTTTTGTATTTTTTTAGATATGAAACTAGGGTATGGGGTTTTGTTCTCTTCACCTAATGCAGTAAATAAAATCCTATCAAACAATCAACGATGAACCCACAATGCGGTGTCACTCTATACTACATATATCACCATCAACATAATTAAATACAAGTAATGAACTCCTAATTAACAAATAAATTGCAAGAAAATAATAAAACTAATCTAACAAACATAAATCAACAAGACAAGTAATAAAATCTTAATTAACCAATCCAGATCCCTGATACACAAACAAACCAATGACTACCACTGCCATCACATGGGGCCCAAAGCCTGAACCACCAACTCTGATGGACAATAGTGAAGATGCCGGTGGCACTCCCATCGACAACAACGATGATACAAATCTTCCGTCGAAGAACTAATCCTATGGAAGTTGACCGGAAGAGATGAAGTGTCATCTGTCTCCGTTGATCTGTGCTTCAGCTCACGTGAACAATGTTGAACTTGACCATATTGGATGATGTCCGAATTGAGAACAACGCAGTGGAAACTCGCCGTCAAACCACGCTGGTAAGATGGAGATGGAATAGCTGTTCTGCCGTTGCCTCTTTTTGTCCGCCTTCGCAACCTCATCAGTAGAAGTCTAGGGAGCATCAGAGAGGGGGGAAATGCACTGGCGAACCACACCAGGTGGAGATGGTCAGAGCTCACAGTCGATGCTTCCCCTTGAGTTCAAACCTTCGCAACCACTTCGGGAGGGCTCTAGGAAGCCTCGGAGGGGGATGTAAATGCCGACGAGCCATGCCAGTGAGTTGAGCTCAATCAAATGGGTTATCACCACTATTCACAGCTGCTTGAAAATGTTGCCATTGTAGCTTGCTCTTGAATTTGCTCGGGAGACAAAGAAGAGGAGGGAAGAGGACCGCCGGCTAGCGGCTAGGGAGATTCGGCCAGTGGCGAGGGAGAAGAAGAAGAAGAAGTGGAGGTGGACGGCGGGACTGTGATAGACAAAGGCGAAATCGCTCGCCCCCAGCGCCCCGGCCGCACCCGTCCCAAGGCCATCACGAACGGGAATGTGATAGGGCTGCTACGCATGATGGCTGGGAGAGGAGATGAGGAAGAATGGGGTAGAGAGGGAAGTCCGGCCAGCGGCTGTGGTTGGTGAGTGGAGAGGAAAAGGTGAAGTGGGCGAGGTGGCATCGGGCTTCTAGGGTCGTCGCCCGCGTGTGGATGAGAAGAGGTTGATGTGGAGAGGGATGGTCGGCCAGCGGATGGGAAGAGACATCGTTGGCCCGAGACGAGGAAGAAGAGGAGAGGAGGCGCTAGGGTATCGTGCTAGGGCTACGGTGCCGTCCACCAGCTTCTCACTGTTGACGCGTGAGTTTTGTGAAGAGAAGAGGAAGGAAACTAGCCTTTGGATTGGTTTCCTTTTGATCCTAGCCGTTGGATCGGTTGAGGAATGGATCTTTATGTATCTTTATCTGAGTCGTTCGTTCATTCCTTGAATGATCTTGACCCTTTAATTTTAGCAAAGAAGGGGATCTACATCTAAGCCGTTCATGCATGTGATGAAAAGATGTGAAGATCTGATCGTCCATTTGGTTGAGGAATGAGATCTAAATCTAAGATATTCATTTGTGATTAAGATTTGACCCTTTTATTTCCTCAATTTAATCTTTGATTTTCAATCTGATCTATCCTTCTTTTAATGATTATTAATAGTTCGGATCATTCCAGACCTAAATGAAGGGTCTGGATCTTTTTAGGCTTAAAGAAGAAAAGGCTTGAAATTAGGCTTTGAAAATTGGGCTTCTCTCTTCCTTGGATCTCAAATTGGACTCTTCTTCTCTTAAATCCAAATTGAATTAGATGAATTCCTCTTGATCTCAATCAACAGCCAGAATCTGGATGGAGGGCTAGATGACTAGATCTGAGTGAAAGAACATGATCTCTTTAGATTTGGATTAACGATCCATATTAATTTAGCCTGATTCGATCCAACTCGACTTTAATCAATGACACTTTGAATTTCCTACAAAATCAAATTCAAAACATGAGAAATAATACCTAAATTGTAGAAAAATTATAATTAAGTCCAAAATGGATCATACTCATAAAACATGATATAAATACAAGATAATGCATATGAGAGGATAAAAATACTAAGTATAAAAGCCTATATAATCCATCAAAATGCTCACTACCAATCATCAAATTAGCTGCGCATGGGACCCCCAGGTCTGCTTATTGACGTTTATTTCCTCTTTTCTCTCTTGTGATCTTCTAGATTTTCTCTTCGTTTCTAGATCGAGGTTTTCTTTTGGTCAACTATAAAGACACCTTCCTAGTAGTCCATCTCTATTAATTTTAGACAGATCAAATTTGACATTGTCTATGGGAATGTACGCCTGATTTGAAACATGAAAATGGATGACATCGGAAAGTTTACAACTATTACTTTATCACAGGAAGACATTGACTTGCTAGTAAGGGCTAAGGCACAAGCGTTTATACTGAAGCAACAATCAGCAAATCCTCCCCCCTCAAAAGCACCTGCAGAATCGTCTGAAGGGTCACAAACTATTGATAGAAGATCCAAGCCAAGATAGCAGACTAAGTCCTCTAGAGCCTTGGTTCAAACACCTACAGAAGATTCTGCCAAAGTTGAGCAGTTTCAAGGATTCTCGGCTGGAGATTCACTTCCTCGAGATCCAAGGTGGGGGTAAGGCCCCTACCATCAGGAATTCACCTGAGTGGTCAAATGTTCCATTCTCCTAGGAAATTCTAGAAGATAAGCTGCCCAAGCATTTCCTACCCTTGCCGATCGAAGAGTATGGAGGCTTGACTGACCCTGAGGATCATATATGCAAATTTAGAATGTCGCTTTGCAACATTAATATACTGATGGTGTCAAGTGCTAGGTGTTTTTAACAACCCTCTTAGGTTCAGCATAAAGATAGTTTAATGGCTCCCCTCGGGTTCTATCTCATGCTTCAGAGATTTTAAGATGGTCTTTCTCTACCATTTTGCTAGTAGCCGAAGATACCATAAGACCACCTTGAATCTATTCACCCTCAAGTAGGGAAGAAAGGAGATGTTGAAAGTTTATATTCAGTGATTCAACCAAGTCGCTAAGGATGTTCCTTCAGTCGCTTCTAAAATACTGTTGAGTGTCTTTTCACAAGGACTCACAGATGGAGATTTCATTCATTCCTTCGTGAAAAGCCCCAAGGACTTTGATAGTCTTCTCGGTCGGACAGTCAAATATGTCAATGTGGAAGAGACTCAAGTTGCTGAAAAAAGGAAGTAGCTACTCCAACACCCTCCTCTCAAACCAAGCGAAAAGCCCCTCCCCCTCCCATGCGGCATAGAGGGCCTCGACTGAGTCCTCTCCCCTCAAATCAGGAAGAGAGGGTAGTACAACACGTTAAAGTAGTGCAAATCTCATTTGTCATTGGATACCCACTTTTGTAGTTACCACAAGTCCAAATCTCACAACACCCAGAACTGTCATCAATTTGCTTGGTAAACGGGCAGAGTAGTAGAGCAAGGTTAGCGACCTCCCCAAATGGCTCCTTAGTTGATCGGACGATTGATGTAGAGCCCCAACACAATTGATCGACAAGACCACATACAACCAAGGCAGGGCAATCAAGCCCCTTCGAATGAAGGTGCAGAGCCATTATAACAAGACAAGAAGAAAACCAGAATAACTCTACTATGATAAGGGTCGACTTGATTTCCGAAGGCCCCGCCGATGATGATTCCAATCAAGATTGAAATGTTCATATTCACCAATTCGAGATTCATGTGGTCGACTTTAGTAAAGAGCAAGTGGAAGGCCCCATATTAGCTTTGGGCCCCAAGACCAAGAAGGGATAGAAGTCCCTCATGATGATGCCTTAATCATCAAGGTCATCATTGCCAATTGTTAGGTATCCAGAGTTTTCGTGAACATAGGGAGTATGTGATTGCCTTCTTCAAGACAACATTCGATAAGATGCAGATTGATCAAGTGAACTCTAGCCCATGGTAACAGCCTTGTATGGATTTACTAAAAATGAAGTGCAGTAGCTCGACCAAGCCCGATTGGCCATCTCTCTAAGAGTGGATCCCTTGAAGAGGACTTGAATAACTACCTTCATAGTAGTATATGCCTCCTTTGCCTACAACGTTATCCGGCAGGCTCATTATATTCTACTAGAATTTTGAGTGGTTGTCTTTACCATCTATCAAAGGTAAAATTTTCTATAGAGCGTCAAGTGAGCGAGATAAGGGGAGATCAGTTCATGGCGGAGAAGTGTTATGTAGGTGTTGTCAAGATAAAGGTGTGCAAGGCCCAAAAGACCCAGTCGACAGGGGTGCATGCTATACAGTAGGAGTCCTTGATCTAGCAGACAGAGGATCAAGAAGAGATACAAATCCACCTTGATTGGCTAGAAGGGATCACTCGAATCGCGATTGATCTCCAAATAGAAGTTAAAGAGAGCTTGGAGGCTTGTTTGTCCCAGAATAAGGATGTTTCACCTAGTTGCCACAAGAAATCACTGGCATCGCTCCAACTATGATGGAGCACTGACTCCACCTCCACCCAAATGCCCGATCAGTCAAGAAAAAGAAGAGGGATTTCAAGGCGTATCAGAATAAAATTATCCGAGAGGAAGTTAGCAAGTTGCTTCGAGAAGTTCAATTTCTGGCTCGGCTCACCAATGTAGTACTAGTGGCCAAATCCAATGACAAATGGTGAGTCTGCGTTGACTTTTAGGATCTCAATAAGGCATGTCCGAAAGACTGCTATCCTCTCCTCGGCATCGAGCAGGTGGTTGACTCCACTCTAGAAGTGAGCTGATATGCAATGTTGGACACCAATATGAGATATCATCAAATTCCTCTCACTTTAGAGGACCAAGAGAAGGTTAACTTCATTACCTTCGATAAAACTTTCTATTAAATGTTATGTGTTCAGATTGAACAATGCAGGAGTAACCTATCAACGACTTATGGACAAAGTGTTTCGGCAGTAGATTGAGAGGAATATTGAAGTTTACATGGTCATGTCATGGTGAATCGTTAATACCTGACGAGAATTATGGGCAATAATATAGGTCTCAGTTAGTAGTGATAAAAGTTATTACAATCAATTAAATCCATATCAGAGGATGATAATTGATATAGTGGGTCAGAACTTCATTCCCGAACCACATGGTGCAAGTTCTAGTTAGCCTCCAACAGTTGAACAAATATTTACTACTTATAAAAAAATAATTAACCAGGTTAGGTAATGTTGAACCTGGAGTGACTGCCCTGGCTCCACAGAAGTTTTCCATCGGCAACCAGGGTAAATCGAGAAGCGCTCGTGGTGGGCGGTCCAAAAGCCCAACATCCCACGGTTGCTTGCCCTATTAGGAGGAAAACTTCTTGCAAAATTTGACGTATCTAGGGATCAAACCACAGGTTCTTGGGAGACAAATAATCACCCTTTAGCTGCAAAAATAGCCTCGGGGGCATTGTTTACTACTTATACATCACCCTTAGAGGAGGTAGAAGTGCCATATGTTGATGAAACATATCATCAATTTTAGCAAGTGTTGAATGATGCAGATGAACCATTATGGGCTGGTTGTGACAGTCATAATAAATTATCTCTCACCATATGACTGTTGAATGTCAAGGAAGAGTATGATGTATCGCAAGATTATTTTAATGATTTTATTCAAGTTATTGGAGAGGCATTGCTGCGTGATCACATATTACCTAATGATTTTTACAGTATGAAAAAACTTATGAAAAAATAGGTCTTCTAGTGGAAAGAATTGATGTTTGCAAAGATGGTTGTATGCTATATTAGGGAGATGATACAGATGCAGATGTTTGTGAATTCTGTAATCAAACTAGGTATAAGAGCACCATAAGATGTCAATAGCGACGTAAATCATATAGTCAATTGTTTATTTGCCTTTAACTCCTAGGTTATAAACACTTTATGCATCAAAGGCAACTACTAAACATATGACTTGACATGCAAATCATCAAATAGAAGAAGGGTTAATATGTCATCCATTAGATGGAGAGGCGTAGAAAATTATGATAGAACATATCCAGAATTTGAAAAGGAGACTCGAAATATTAGATTAGGTCTCTGTGTTGATGGATTTGCTCCATTTGGGAAATCAGGATGAAATTATTCATGTTGGCTAGTTATTCTAACTCTGTATAATCTTCTATCTGGGATGTGCATGAAAATACATTATATGTTTTTACAATTGGTTGTACTTGGCCCACAAAATTTGAAAATGTTAATAAATATTTATATGCAACCACTAATTATAGATCTGAAACAATTATGGGATGAAGATTTTCTTGCATATGATGTTGATACTAATCAAATGTTTATAATGAAGGATGCTCTTCTTTTAACAATAAAAGACTTTCTAACTTATGGTATGTTATCGGGTTGGAGTACTATTGGGATCTTAGAATACCCAATATTTATGAATAGATCAAAGTTAATTAGATTAAAACATGGGAAGAAGGCGAGTTATTTTGATTGTCATAGACGATTTTTACCACTAGACCATAATTTTAGAAGGAATAAAAATGAATTCACTAAAAATAGAATTGAAAGAACACCTCCTCCATTGAGATTAATAAGTGAACAGATTTGGTGGCGAATGGTCAACTTTCCATCTGTTATTGAAGAACCATATGATATAACATATAAATATGGAAATACACATAAATGGACTAAACGAAATATATTTTAGGAGTTACCATATTGGTTTAGTGTTATGATTCATCATAAACTCAATATAATGCATATTGAGAAGAATGTTTATGATAATATGATAAATACAATGTTGGATATCAATGGAAAACTCAAAGATAATTTGAATGCAAGAAAAAATATGCGACTCATTTGTAAAAGAGTCACTCTTGATGTTGATGAAAATAGTAGAAGACAAAAGACAAAGGCAGTTTATATATTGAATAAGGATCAGAAACGTGTTGTTTGTAAATGGTTGAAATCATTGAAATTTTGAGATGGCTATGTTAGGATGTATACTAAAAGCCTAGTTTTTGTATGAACATCTACATTTTGGAATGAGAATCACATGATCATTATTTGCATTTTATATTTAGTATATATGTGCATATTGTCAAATACTTTACATTGTAGATAACATAGTGTGTGGTGTCACACAGAAGATCATGTTATCAGTCCCTTGTAGAGTATAAGTAGAAGTTCACAACCAAGATGGTTTTGGACAAACCATTGGCATGGTTGTAGTGTAATTTGGTATTGGTTTATCTTGACCATAGAATTATACTAGTACAATTTGTGTGTATTGAGCAGGATCGATATAGAGGTGATTCAATTTATACTAATTATATAATTGAATCAGACCTCAAATATTATGGTGTACATGCTCTTAATCCCGATATAATAACGGACACATGTACTTAATATCTATTTCTTTGATTTACCAATAGGCGAGATTTATTTGTTAAATCAATAGGCCTGGTAAATTGGGAAATAATATTATTTACATGGTATGCCATTGATTATAGAAGGAAACCATGTCCTAATGCGTTAGGATGATGATGTCCCCTTGAGGAGCTCATAAAGCTCATCATGTTAAATCCTGTAGGTGGACTTGGTCCGACATGATGATAAGGTTGAGTGGTACTACTCATAGAGTTAGATATTAATTAATTAAATTATCAGTAATTTAATTAATTAATGAGTATTCGATATCTTAAACACGGGGAGATTTTGTACACATAATAGGTGGAGCCCATATTTAATTATAGGGGTTGGTGAGGTAATGCAATGATAATCCTTTAGTGGATTGGATAATCATTAATAGATCGGGCTTTGATCCATTAGGAGGCCAAGACCCAACTCCTCCTCATGACCCATATTGTAGCCTATATATACCTCATGAGTCATGAGACCAAGGCATATCATCCAATACAACCCTAAGTCTCTCTATTCTTTTCTCTCTTCCTCTCTCTCTCCTAGGGTTTCTTGTGCTGGCGGCTAAGGGTGAGCAAGGGAGATGGCGCAAGGGTTAGGGAAGGAAGAAACTCATCTCTTCTTCCACTTCTCTTCATCCTTCTCCTCTCTTCTTCCCTAGAAAGGCTCGGCAGCAAGGAGAGAAGGAGGAGGTGGCGCCACCTTGGTTTAAAGGTGGCCGGCGGCAAGCAAGGGAAAGAAAAGGGTTCGACGACTAGGGTTTTCAAAGAAGAAGAAGTGTTCTTCCTCTTCTTCTTCATCTTCTACCTCTTCCTCTTCATCTTTGGTGGTCGGTGATCACAAGGAGACAGAAGAAGAGCTTCCTTTTTGGCCAGCAGCAAAGGAAGAAGAAGGAAACCCTAGGGTTTGGCACAAGTAAGAAGGAGGAGAAGAAAGCTAGGGTTTTACCTTGGTGACTTCGTTTCTTGGAAGATCATCGCCCACACGACATCCAAGAAGAGGATAGGACATACGGTAGAAGACCAAGACGTAAACAAGAGGTATACTTCTTGTTTGGTTCCTTTTTGTTCTCAATTAATTATTGTATGCTGTTAATTAACATGGACCCTATGATAAACACAAAAATTGACGATCTATTCATCGTTTATTCCGCGGCTAACCGATTAGGCGAGTTAGATTGCTTGAACAACAAGTTTGTTCAAGTGGTCACTTGAATTGGTTAGTACGATAATGAGTTGGTTGCTTGGGTAATTATTCTCCATCCGGATTTATTTTAATTAATAAAATTTTAATCCAGGGACATATAGAGGATTCCCATGCGCACCCGAAACTAACAATTGGTATCAGAGCCAATGGTTTCCGTTTTTGTGTGTTTTGGATTCGGTTACTTTCGTGCACTTATCATATATCATTTTATGCTGGATAATAGTAGGATGTGCGGAGGCTAACTCTTTGGTTGCAGGCATAAGATCTGACTATTATGGCTTATGTGATTGTATGTGATTGTGTGTGTGCATGGTTGTAATATTTTTTGAATCCTCAGGGTTGATGAGGCTAAATTAGTATTTAATTTTTGTAATTAAATACGACATTGTTTAGCTGCTCATTTTAGTTTACTTTCGATCTAGATTTATTGTACACTCTTTCGTGGAGTATAGGATCGATGGATGTAAATTAATATAATTTGTTATCTCGGCTCGGAGCTCCTTCATGGCTTGAGGCTTGCACATGGTGCTTGGAGGTGGAGACGAGGTGGCGACACGATGGGAGAAATTATTTAGGAGCGTGTGATCTTCCCCATTAAAAGGGGCATAATCCTAGATAATTGCCTTAGTATCGTGTAATGGTGAACACTTAGATGCAAATAATATTATCCTCCCCATCGAAGTCACTGCTATCATTTGTAGGGTCGAAGAGGAACCAACTATTAATTTTATTTGTCAAAAAGTAAGGTTGACAAGATAATAAAATTAATGGGTAAAACCTCCTCTTACAAATGTGGAATTCGTATACGTCCACACTATCGTGGCATACGATATTCTCGGTGTTGTGAGGTGTTGGTTGATTTTAAAATTTTATTGTTTGAGGAATCAATAATTTTTTGAAATCTAATGTTTTGATCATTTTGATTATCAGGATTTTTCCAAAATGGCTTTCCGCCCACTTGCTGTGATTTTAAAGGAAAACAAACTTACTAGCCTTAACTACATTGATTGGAAACGGAACCTTGACATTGTCTTGACTGCAGAGGAGTACAAATTTGTACTTTTTGAGATTCGTCCTAAAAAGCCTAGTGAGAATTCTGGTGAAGAGGAGAAGGAACGTTATAAGAAGTGGGTAAAAGCAGATGAGATGTCGCGGTGTTACATTTTGAATTTTATGTCAAATGTGCTGCAACATCAACATCAGGCTTTTTCCACGGCTTATGACATGATGTTCAATCTCAAGGAACTCTTCGGACATCAGAATCGGGCTGCTAGGCAAGAGGCAATGAGGAACTTGATGACGACTACCATGATTGAGGGAACACCCATGAGGGATCATGTTCTCAAAATGATGGCTCATTTGAATGAGATGGAAGTCCTTGGAGCGGAGATTGATAGGGAAACCCAGGTCAATATCATTCTCCAGTCCCTACCTAGGAGTTTTGAGCAGTTTCGCCTGAACTATAATATGAACAAACGGACATATCCATTGGCGGAACTCCTGATAGAACTCCAGGCGACAGAGGGGCTTTTTCGTCAGAGTGCTCATGCTTTTGTTGCTGAAAAGGGTTCTACTTCTAAGCCGAAAGGCAAGAAGATGAAGAAATCAGTTTTAGCAAATAAGGCAGCTGGATCTCAAGGACCTCAGGCTGGAGTGAAGAAGATGAAAGGCAAGTGCTTCACATGCAAGCAGATTGGGCATTGAAAGAAAGGAGAAAAATCAAGGTATATCTTGTAGGATCGATGCCGTCAATAGAGGGGGGGGGGTGAATATCGACTCGTTATTTCTTTGGAGCTTTGACGTTCGTTCATTCGTTCTAATCAGAGAGTTAGTAGCAGTGGAAATAATAATGAATGAAAATAAAAGGCACTCGTACACGTGGGATTTATTTGGTACCCAACCCCCAGGGTTAAAGCAAACCAAACAAAAGTCGATCCATCCAATCTGGAAGTCCGAAGTGCGCCGCACTTTCTCCTGGAGCCTCCTTGGTCGCAAAACTTCGACTTCAGCGCTTCTTCTTTGCTCAGAATGACTTAGCAGATGTAGAAAGTGATGTTCTGCCTTGAGGGGTCGAAGCCCTTTTATAGTATCATCTAGGGGGCCCTGAACCTCTGAGGTGCCCTATAGGCAGTCAAAATATCATCCATAATCGCGAACTTCGCATGCTGATAAGTCAGCCCATCCAGGGCACCTGGGAGCCCAGTGGGTTGCCCCAACTGGGGCGCTCTGGATGTCTGGGGCGCCTGTATTGATACAGGCGCCTTGGATGACCTTCCAGGAAGCTTTTTCTCATGCGTTTGCTTTCCTATCTTGCCTCCAACTCCAGGTACCTATAAGACAACAAACACAAGACAAATATTCAAATAATCTTAGCCTTAAAGATTGGTTTGACTTTGGGCTGCACTCGAAACCCTAGGTCAAACCGATGCCTAATGTTCCCTCTTCCAGGGAACGCATCCTCACTATTCCTCTCAGGAGAAGTTACCTATTGCCAACCGACTCCTCCGGTTGGACTTTTGTCCAATCATCCGGATCAGGACTTCGGTGCCCAGTCCACGACCAGGACTTATTGCCCAACCATCAGTCAGGTCTTCGGTGCCTAGCCCTCGGCCAGAACTTATTGCCCAATTCCTCGAACCAGGACATCGTGCCCAACCCTCGGTCAAGTCATAGGTGCCCAGCCCTCAGCCAGGACTAGTGCCAATTCCTCGAACCAGGACTTCATGCCTAGGTTAACTAGGACTTTCCTTCGCTTTGATAAAGACTTCTTTTGCTAGTCATATTAATCCTGACTAGACTTCTCTTCTGCCAAACATCAAGTCTTATTTGGCTTAGTCCTTGGTCTAACTGTCCAACCCTGGGTTTTCTGCTAAACATCAGATCGTGTTATGCTAACTCTTGTTCTAACTGATCAAACCTCAGTATATTAACCAGATTAAATCTAGGTTTGATCGTCCTGCCAAACATCAGGTCTTGTTTGGCTAACCCTTGGTTACCTTAACCAACCCTAGATTTTGGTTGACTCTGCCAAACATCAGATTCTGTTTGGCTAAACCTTTGTCAACCTGATCAATCCTGGGTTAACCCTACCAAACATAAGGTCCTATTTGGTTTAACCCTTGATCACTTTGACTAACCCTTACCTTGTCTAACACATATTGTTCCTAACTTAAGTATATTGTTAAACATCAAAACACTTAGAGGAAGACATCATTGTTGCATCTTGCACCAACAATCTCCCCCTTTTTGATGTTTGACAATATCTTAAGTTAGATTCGGTCTAAGGGTTAATTCTAGGTTTAATCCTTTGGGAGAAATCGAAAAAAATCTAACTTAAGCTCTTCACTCCCCCTTTGTCATACATCAAAAAAATTACAAAAAACTTGCGCCAACAGTGAAAATTTTTAAAAAAATATAACTTATGCCTTTTTCCCATTTGAGATAATTTCTCTCTTCCTTTTGAAAATACTTATATTTTTGAAAAAAAATGATTTTCAAAATTCTTCCCCCTTTTTTGAAAAACTAAGTACTTGTTTTATAACGTATAAAGAAAACACCAAGTACTTAAATTGCACCAACAATATGGAAAAATATATATGTTAAAAACATTGAACATCCCTAATTCTGACAACAATCCTAGGAATCTTGTTGACCACAAAAAATTCTATGTATCTTAGGGATTTTCATAAATGTATATTTTGAAAAATGATCACTTTCTTGATTTGGTTTCTTTTCCAGTCTGACACAATCCTAGGAAATCTTGTTAACTACAAAAAAGTTTTCCTAAGTGTCTTGAAAAATTTTCCAAACTCAAGATGAGATGAATTTTTAAAGACTTTTGTTCAAAAGATGGAAAGATTTCCACAAAATAATTTTTAAAACTGGGAATATTATAAAAATGATTTTGAAAAGCTAGTGTATAAAAATATAATAATTTTGAAAATTTTAATAGTTCTTTTAATTTGACCTCCCCCTAAACTTGACATAGTCCTAAGAAGCTTGTTGACTACAAGTGATCTTCCTCTGAGTCTTAGGGTTTGATTCAAACGAAAAGAATTATCTAATACTTTTTCAAAAAAATGTTCAGAAAATAAAATTAATTTCTTTGAGTAGGACTCCCCCTAAATCTGACACAATCTTAGGAATCCTTAAAGATCATAAAGGATATTTCATATGTGTCTTTAGAGTTTATCCAAATCAAAAGGATAATTAGCACATTTTTGAAATAAGTTTTGAAATAATATTATAGTTTTCAAAGAAATAATTTTTGAAAAATATTTTGAAGGATATAACAAGTTTTTGAAACATTTTTTGAAAATGTATTTTAAAATGATGAATTTTTAAAGCATAAATCATTTTAAAAGGTTGAATTTTCCAAATGAATGATTTTTGAAATGATGTTTTTGAAAAGTATAATTTATATATATATATATATATATATATATATATATATATATATATATATATAAAAGAACAACAAAAAAAATCTCCTCCTGAACCTGACACCGTCTGGCTATCCTTGTTAACTACAAGGACCTTTACCTAGTATCTTAAGGAACTTTAGTGTTGACCTTAAAGGTTTGTGTCTAAGTGTGCAGGTCAAATAATTTTCGAAAAGATATATTATTTTTGAAAATATATTTTATAGATAAGCAATCAGACAAGCATAAAATTCATAAAAATATTATTATTTTTAAACATTATTTTGAAAAAATATTTTTAAGAAAATGTCCTAAAGATTTTGAAAATATTTTTAAAAAATATTTGTCAATTAATTAGTCCTTAACATCTCACCCTTTCTAAGTGTCTCAATACAAGCAAGCACGGTTGCCTTATAGGTATATTGTGAGATGCTTGAATAATTTTTCTCAATTTATTTATAGATTGGTTGACCTTGAGTTAGATTCGAGTTTAATCAATTTGTAATTTAATAGTAGATTTCAATAATCGGCTCCCAGGTCTTGGCGAGACACAAAGGCCTTCTTTGGCTGCAGCCTTATTGGATCATCAACCCTTTCCTTAGACAAAGCCTTTTAAAGAAATAATACCTTTATTTTACTCTTTGAAAAACTCTGGTCTAATTAGTCTAGGATGTGGCGAGGTAGCTTCGGCTAGTTCCACTTAGTTAGGCCAAGCTTCCCTAACGTACTATCATCTCGCCCCACCCTGGTACTAGGTTAGGCAAGTATCAACCAACCTTTTCCTATCTATCCATTCTAAATCATGCAGAAAATTAAACATAAATGACATGACAGATATTTTAAAAAATAAGCAAATGCATGAACATGATATTTATGCATGATTCAATCAAGTCAAGACATTTTAATTAAGTTTCTAATAATGTATCAAATTCTCGATTTGATACATACCATGTGAACCCGCGAATATGTCAACCCACTTTGACATATTTAATATTATTAAGTTGATTGTTCCAGTTGGGTAAGATTTTAATTAATTTCATATCTGAAGGTAATTAATTAGAATTTAGTTCGTGGATTGAATTAAGGATTGAAATTATTAAGGATTAGTTAAGATTGATATTATTAAGGATTAATTAAGATTTAAATTATTATGAATTAATTAGGATTAAAATTATTAAGAATTAATTAGGATTAAAGTTATTAAGTATTAATTAGTATTATTAAGGATTGAGATTGAAATTATTACGAGTTAATTACAGTTAAAATTATTAAAAGTTAAATTAATTAAGAATTAATTAGAGTTAAATTAATTAAGAATAATTATAGTTAAAGAATTAATTAGAGTTAAATTAATTAAGGTTTAAATTATTTAAAAATTAATGTTGAAGTTATTAATTAAAGATTAAATTGTTAACAGTTTTGGGTCTAGTTGCATCATTTCCATTAATTCAAAAATATATGAATCATCTATTATTTTTTTCATTTAATTCTTCAAGTTTATCTAATACTTCTGCTTTGTTTAAATTTTTGTAGGATTCTTTAAATGTGGCTTTGATTCTAAGAAATTCTTCTTCCTCCTCATGCACATCATCAGAGTTATATTCTTCTCCATCTTCATAGTGGGTAGAGTAATTTTCAGGGTTGTTTATTAACTTTGTAGTATTATATTCCAGATCAGTAACATTAACTAAGGATTGATAATTATCCTCACCATTATCTTCAGGATAATCATTAATATTATTTTGACCCATATCAGAAAGATTATTAATGATAATTTCATTTTTATCCTCAGATTATCATCAAAAAAATCATTGTTATTGTCAATATTTTCAGAATTATTAGTAAAAGAGCAATGATAGGGAGAGTGAAAATGGGAGAGTGAAAAGTATAGTGAATGACGTGGCATGACGTGACACTTTACATGCACATGTCCAATTATCGCTTGGATACCATCGGCGGCCTTCGGCCGCCACCCTGAATCAAACTATACCCTGGGGGGCACGGTGAACCCGTCGGAGATCGCTGCATGCAAGGTGCCACGTCATTCACTATGTTTTTCACTCTCCCATTTTCACTCTCCCTATCATTTTTCTTAGTAAAATTATTATCCTTAACATTTTCAGAATTATCAATAATATCATTATTCTTGACTTTATAAGAATTATTATTAAGTTCAAAAATTTTAGTATTAATATTAAAGATTAAAGAATTTATATTCATTATTTTAATATTATTCACATTTGATAAATTATCTTGTAATAACTTAAGTTGGTTATGTAAAAAATCTAATTTCTCAGAAAAATTTCCATTAATATCTAAATTATCAGTATGCTTGAAAAACTATGTAGGAATTTCAGAAATTTGAAAATTATTGTAATAATTAATTTTTTGTACCTCCTTTCGCTTTGTTGTTTTGCTGAACTTCCAATCTAGACACTGGTTCTTGTAATGCCCCTGCTTCTGGCATTTGAAGCATCTGATATGGCTTTTGTCCTTCTGGACTCCTGGCGCTGGTACCTCCTTTGCCGCCGGTGGTGAAGAACGACTCTTACGAGTAGGACACTGGTTTTTATAGTGTCCTCTCTCCCTTCACTTAAAATATATTATATAAAATTTAAATTTGGACATAATTAAAAAAAATACCAGATTCACCACTGGCTCCCCCTCAATTCCTAGCGTCTTTGCTCTATCGGCTGTTAGTCCGATGAAGAGCAACCTCGCTCTGATACCACTTGTAGGATCGATGCTGTCGATAGAGGGGGGGGGTGAATATCGACTCATTTTTCTTCAGAGCTTTGCCGTTCGTTTGTTCGTTCTAATCAGAGAGTTAGTAGCAGCGGAAATAATAAAGAACGAAAATAAAAGACACTCGTATACGCGGGATTTACTTGGTTCCCAACTCCCAGGGTTAGTATGTCACGCCCCGAGACCAATGCAGCCACTGATCCAATATAAAATCGGACAACATCTCTCCTGTCCGGCGGACAATTTACACATACATACAACACACGCAGTTTATAAATTGGCCTCAGGCCTCAAAACAGATATATATAAAGCATAAGATGATGATACAACTCTATATTGGAAATATAAACTCACCTGAGCTGCCCCCTGGGCAGGTGCGTAGCAAAACCACAAGCACAAAGTCCAACAGAGGACTCAAAAATACAATACCGTACGAATAAATCCAATACAAATCCACGATATATAGGAAAAATGAATACAACGCATAAGGAATGTTATAAAAGGAAAACAACGCGGAAGCACCCAACAACAGAGTCGTAGGGACCAGGACCGGCAACTGGGCTCCTCCGGCGAGCTATCAACCTGAAAACAAAAATATTACGACGGGTGGTGAGTCCAAGTGGACTCGCGGGTATATAGAAAGATATGCATGGTAGAAAAGTAGCTAAAGCAACTATAAAGAAACAACAGGATACAGTCTCCATAATAATAACAGAAGTATGCATAACTGAAATAATAAAGGACTGTACATACCAGAAATCAGTCTATCATGATCATAATAGGACTCGTACCATACGAGCAAGTGCAGGGTCAACAAACCATACCAAAAGTACATCCTGTATGTGCATGTCAAACAAGTGCAGCAAGTAGATGCAGCAAACACAATCAATGCACAAATGCATCATATGCACATGATGCAATGTCTTGGTCACCCCCTAACTCCAGTCAAGCCACCGAGACAGGTGATACTGTGTCGGCCAAGTGGGTAGAGATGTGACACTGTCAGCACTCTGTCATCACTGCTCCTGAGTGACTGAGTGGACAGGATGCTGGTGGAGTAAACACTCCGCCCCATGTATATATGGGGGAGATAACTCTCTCATTTTCTCTGGTCTATGGGAAGAGAAGGGATCCCTGCCTGCTACCATGCTCCGAAACCACTACCTATGAGCGGCCGAGCGGAGCAGTACAGAGCAAATGCACACACCCAGCGGTATCCACTAACCCATGAATGACCGTGTGTGCATATCATGTGTCGGAAGACGATAGGCTCAACCACAAGGGAGTCGCTGATCGCTGGCATGCAACAGTGCAGATATGGTGCATGACTAACATATGCAACCCCTACCAGGTCATCGACACATAACTCAACCTATCATGCACAGGTCATATGTATGCATCATAACCCAATCAATCCTATATCCAGATACACGTGCAAGTATGAATAGAATCATCCAATGCAACCATACAATGGTATGCTAAACCCTATCCACATACTCATGCTCATACCAATGCTATACAGAATCAGATAACAAATAAACGAGACTGTATAGAAGAAAATTTAGATCATACCAAGGTCAAGCATAAGTATTAGGCAGGATAACAAACGGTAGCAGATAAAGGTCAATATCAGCCTACTGCATAAATAACAAATAGTCATGCATAAAGATAAAGTGGATCTACAGATACAAGCAAGAAGTACCTGCCTCCAAGAAAGTGAAGTCCGTATTACAAGCAGAAAGAACCACCCGCCAATAATAATCCGATCAAGCTCCTATATCAAGGATGTATTTAATTAGCTATTACAAAGGAAGTAGCTAGCTAACAAGTCCCTAACTCATATTAGGGTTAACCTAATTCTCAGATTTCATTTAATTAACTTAATTAAATGATTAAATCCTTATTCGTTTAGGATTAGGTTTTCTAATTTAGGTTTAGTCTACATTTAACCCATAGTTTCCCCTTCCAAGAAACCAAAACAGACTTGAGCTTACCTCACACCCAGTCGCTCGCAAACCAATCTCAAATAGTTGGAACGTTGCAATAAGAAGCTGAGCAACCTCCAATTAAACCCTAGCCAGATCCACTACCCGGTTTGGGTTCAAGACCAAGATCACAACCCTAAAACCCATAACACAGCTTTGATTCAAATAGATTATCCACATCATGATCATAGTAAATCAAAACCTTACCTCAGATTCTAGCTCCAACGGCAGAAACTCACAGTGAGCAGGAGGAAAACTCCACCAAGCAGTGGAGCTCACACGACAGGGACCTCCCTCAGCTCCACAACAGGAAAACCAGCAATGTCACTAGATGCTGATTTCCAAAACCTTTCCCTACGAATAAGCTCCAAGATCAATCACCAAGAACAAATCTATCAGCATTCCAACCCAACAAATGCTTGGAGGAGAGCTGTGATTTGGGAGAGACAAATCAGATCTCAGCAAAATTGGAAATAAGGCGTACGGCAAACCCAATCCGAAATCAACCTACCTCACTATGATGCAAGATGGGTACATGCTGGAAATGTAAGAGAAACCTGTCAGAGGCCAGAGGTGGAGATGATTGGGGCTTTGGCGTCAAGTGCGCGCAGCCGAAAGGGAAGAGGAATCGTCGGCCTTGAGCTTGCCGGCTTCGTGTGGAGGAGAAGGGTCGCCGGGGCGATCGAATGGGTGAAGACGATGGAAGAGGTCTGAGAACTAGGGCACGTGGGCGAAGGAGGTGTTGTTGTGATCGGGCTGAATGGGGTTAGGTCAAGGCATATAAGAGATGGACATTTTGCACTTTAGTCCAATAAATTTCCGTTTAATTGCAAGACCACCCCTAGGGTTTAAGGTTATGTACTCATTAACCCTTGTAACTATTAGTTCTAATACATTTTGGTCCCTCAGTTTGTGTCCGAGGACTCGAAACCCTGGAACCTATCTGGTAACCCTCTGGAAATTTCTGGACCTAGTCAAAAGTGTCAGATTTAACATCCTCCCCCACTAATAAGAATTTGGTCCCCAAATTTCGATACTCACTATAGTAAACACTATCAAGAAGTATGTTGATATAAATACTGAACAGTAACTAATCATATATACCTTAGGTGAACAGGTGGGGGTAGCGAGCTCAGATGACATCCTCAAGCTCCCAGGTAGCCTCCTCATCCGAGTGATGCTGCCATCCGACTTTAACCAACTGGATTGTCTTGTTCCGCAACTGATGCTCCCGGTGACCCAAAATCCTTACAGGAATCTCCTCGTACGACGCGTCAGGCTGAAGTGGAACTGAGATATCCGACAACACGTGGGAAGGGTCTGGTACATATCTCCTCAGCATCGATACGTGAAATACATCATGTACGCCAGTAATGGATGGTGGAGCTAGGACCTGGCCCTCCAAGCCAGGGTTTCATCCAACCTAGCCCTCCAAGCTAGGACCTGACCCTCCAACCAGGGTTTCATCTAACCTAGCCCTCCAAGCTAAGATCTGGCCCTCCAAGCCAGGGTTTCATCCAACCTAGCCCTCCAAGCTAGGACTCGACCCTCCAAGCCAGGATTTCATCCAACCTAGCCCTCCAAGCTAGGACCTGGCCCTCCAAGCCACGGTTTCATCCAACCTAGCCCTCCAAGCTAGGACCTGGCCCTCCAAGCCAGGATTTCACCTAGTCCCACTAGGTCTTTTCCACTTCACCTAGTACCACTAGGTGTGCCTAGTCCCACTAGGTCTTTTCCAATGCCAGCGTGCGATCTCCCGATCCACCTGGACTTTACCCGAATTCATTCAACCAAACTTAAATCATTGTCAACACCAAAACAACAACCGAGCCAGACTGCATCAATAGTTAGTACTAAACTTGAGGGAAAATTCATTATAGACACTAAGTGGGTCTTTAGGAACAAATTGAATGATTAAGGGAAAATTATGAGAAATAAAGCCCGCTTAGTAGCTAAAGGGCTCAATCAGGTTGAAGGATTAGACTATGATGAAACATATGCCCCAGTAGCCAAACTTGAGTCAATTCGAATGTTATTTGCCTTTGCAACCCATAGAGGGTTTAAGCTATACCAAATGGATGTCAAGTCTGCTTTTCTAAATGGGTTTATTAAAGAAGAGGTTTATGTAGGGTAACCCCCAGGATTTGAGGACCTAGAAAAACTTGATTATGTTTTTAAACTTAGAAAAGCACTGTATGGATTGAAACAAGCACCTAGGGCATGGTATGAACGTCTATCAACCTACCTAATCTCTAAAGATTTTAACCAAGGACAAATTGACTCTACCCTATTAGTTAAAACCTTAGAAAAAGATATTTTTATTGCACAAATATATGTTGATGATATAATATTTGGATCGACTAACTCTAATTTTCTAAAAGAATTTGTAAAAATAATGGAAAGTGAATTCGAAATGAGCTTGGTAGGTGAGCTCAACTTCTTCTTAGGGTTACAAATTAAACAAACTAGAGATGATAATTATGTGCACCAATCCAAATATGCCAAGGAGTTAATCAAGAAATTCAAAATGGATAATTCAAAAAGCTTAAGTACCCCTATGGCACCTAATGTCAAAATTGATAATGACCCTGAAGGTAAGCCTGTAGATCTTAAGTTATACCGAAGCATGATTGGTAGTCTACTCTACTTAACCTCCAGTAGACCTGATATCTTGATTTCTATAGGAATGTGTGCTAGGAACCAAACTTGTGCTAAGGAATCTCACTTAGCAGCCCTAAAAAGAGTGCTAAGGTACATTAAGGGTACCCTAAATGTAGGGATTTGGTATCCTAGAACTTCCACTTTTGAATTATCAGGATATTCAGACTCTGATTATGCAGGGTGTAAGTTAGATAGAATAAGTACAAGTGGAAGTTGACAATTATTAGGGCATAGTCTAGTCAACTGGTGTAGTAGAAAACAACACCGCGTAGCCTTATCCACAACCGAAGCAGAATATGTTGCCCTAGGAGAATGTGTGACACAACTTTTATGGATGATGCACACTCTTAAGAATTTCCAGCTTGACTACAACCAAACACAAGTTTTTATTGACAATATTAGTTCAATCAATTTGACTAAAAACACAATTCAACATTCCCGAACAAAACACATAGAAGTTAAACATCATTTTGTAAGGGATCATGTAGCCAGGGGTGAAATAGTTCTTAAGCACATGGACTCAAAATCAAATTTAGCTGACATTTTCACCAAACCCTTACCTGAATCTGAGTTTAGCTCACTAAGAAGGCAGTTAGGGTTGTGCTTAGTAGAATAGGACTGTTCTATATTTTTCAAAAATTGTTCCTGTTTTTCAATTTTTTCGAAAGTTTAAATTCAATTTTTTTTTGAAATTTAAATAATTTTTCGACTTAAACTTACCCCCTTCAAAACTAGGGCTTTTGTGCAAATGGACTTAGCTTAGGCCCTAACTCTAGAACTGCATGCACCTATAGATCTATAAGCCAACATCTCACAAGCACCTAGGGTACTTTTGATTGATAACCTAGACTGGGTTAAGATGCTTAGGTCTATGCCTTGATTCAAGATGCTTTAAGTCAATGCATCTGCAGTAATTGGGGCAATAAATACAACTTGAACAGCAATTAGGTTAAGTGCCAAGCTTAGAAAATCTAACTTGATCAGATCACTTAATTTGACTAACCCTAGTGAAAGCTACTGTTTTATAACAGTTAGTAAGTAGCTAACTTGGTTAGACAGGACCCGAACAAGAATGGTTCAACTTGGATTGGTCCTTTTTCTTGCTTGAAAGTACTAGAGTTGGTTCAATACAGATTTCCAATTTGTCAAACTAGCTCTAATTCAAAATTGAATTGCAATAGTCAATTTTTCTTGCTTATCATTTTTTTGATATATGACAAAGGGGGAGAGAAAGGAAAGAAAGGAAAGGAGAAAAAAATTTTTCAAAATTTTTTTTCTCTTTTGCAGAAAGTAAAGTAAAAGTCTAAGTGCTTAGGTCTAAGTGCTTAAAAATGTTTCTAAGTATTTCGAAACTAAGTATTTCAAAATTTTCAAAAAGCATTTCTAAATACTTTCAAAAATTTCTAAAGCACTTCAAAATTTTCAAAAAACATTTCTAAGTACTTTCAAAAATTTCTAAAGCACTTCAAAATTTTCTAAGTGCATTTGCTTTGAAAATTCTTCTTAGTAAACAAAATTTGTTAAGCGAAACTCTTCTGAATTTTTTTGCAAATGGTTCTAAGTGAAATTTTTTAAAAGGAAAAATTGTATTTAAATTTTTTCTCTAAATGTTTTTTTGCACAAAGTATTTTCAAGTAAATTTATTTTCTAAGTGTGAAAAACTTGCAAAAACTTTTTTGGAAAAATTTTCTAAGTATGAAAATTTTGCAAAAACTTTTTAAAAAATTTTCTAAGTGTGAAAAACGTGCAAAAACATTTTGGAAAATTTTCTAAGTATGAAAAACGTGCAAAAACTTTTTGGAAAATTTTCTAAGTATGAAAAACTTGCAAAACATTTTGGAAATTTTCTAAGTATGAAAAACTTGCAAAACTTTTTTGAAAATTTTCTAAGTATAGAAAGATTACAAAATTTGTTATCTAAGATTGAAAAACTTTTTTGAAAATTTTCTAAGTATAGAAAGCTTGCAAAATTTGTTATCTAAGGTTGCAAAAATTTTTCAAAAACTTTTTATGTAAGTACAAATACTTTTGCACATAGTCAAAATCTAAAGCACTTAGAAGGTTTACAAAAACCCACATATCATTGAAAAATTCAGGGGGAGAATATTCATTTCAGGGGGAGAAAACTGAATTTTTTAAAAGTATTTCTTAACAATTTTTTTTGCTTGTTAGAAATGCTATATCGTTTTTAACTTAACATTTTGAACCGTGTTACCATAAATCAAAAAGAGGGAGATTGTTGGTGCCGAAAGCACCAAAGTCAAGCCTTTGTTTTGATAATGGCAAATGGTTCAGAAGTTAAGATTTGTTGTGATCTAACAATGCTGATCAAGTGTGCAGGAAAAGTCCTAGGTACACTAGCACTAAGTCCTGATTCTATGAATTGGGCACTAAGTCCTAGCCGCGGGTTGGCCAACTAAGTCCTGACGTAAGGTTGGGCACAAAGACCTGGTGAGTGAAGCTGGGCACGAAGACCTGGTGAGTGAAGCTAAGCACTAAGACCTGGTCGAGGACTGGACACCGAAGACCTGGTGAGTGAAGCTGGGCACGAAGACCTGATCGTGGATTGGGCACGAAGACCTAGTGAGTGAAGCTGGGCAAAAGTCTAACTGGAGGAGACGATTGGCAAAAAAGTAAATTCTCCCGAGAGTAGTATGTGAGGACATGTTCCCCGTAGGGAGGAACATTAGGCAATTTTTTAATTTAAACTTTCAAATTTTTATTTTTAAATTTTAACTTATCATACATTTCTAATGGGTATGAAGAAGATAATTTTCTTTTTAATTCTATATTATTATTTTTAAATTACAGTTAAATTTTGCCATTTCTTTAATACTAAAATATAATTGATTAGGAGCTAGAAGACATACCTCACTTACCATATCTTTTATGAAATTGAAAACTCCCCCTTCATTGCTGCTATCATCTAACGTGGCTCCCCCTTCATCGATGCTTCCTTCTTCCTAGTGTGAAGCAATTAGTGCAGGTCCGACATGTTCCTCGAGATCTGAATCTTCCGATGAGGACTCGTCACATGCTAGTTTTAGGTTGTAGACTTGTGCTTTTGTTGCCCCGTTTCCTTTGATCTTCAATTTGGGACAGTTCTCCATTACATGTCCCTCTTCATTATAGTTGTCGCAGTGGAGTTCCATTTGCTTCTTACCCTACACTTTATTAAATCTTTTAGCTTTAAAATATATCGACAATTTCCTTACCATTTACGTTGTGTTTTCTTCATCGTTTGAAGATTTGTCGTCACGTCACATGTTAGTTTTAGGTTGTAGACTTTTGCCTTTGTAGCCCCGTTTCCATTGTTCTTCAATTTGGGATAGTTTTCCGTTATGTGTCCCTCTTCGTTATAGTTGTTGTGACGACCCGCCTTAACTTCTCTCCCTTAAAGCGGACGTCACTTTTACTTAACCTTAACTTTACCTTATTCTTAGCCTTAGGTTATAACTACTTGACTTTTGCCTTTGTAGCCCCGTTTCCATTGTTCTTCAATTTGAGATAGTTTTCCGTTATGTGTCCCTCTTCGTTATAGTTGTTGTGACGACCCGCCTTAACTTCTCTCCCTTAAAGCGGACGTCACTTTTACTTAACCTTAACTTTACCTTATTCTTAGCCTTAGGTTACAACTACTTGACTTCCCTTAACTTGCTCTGAATTTTTTTCCTATAAAAAAAAACTTTTATTTTATTTGGTTTGCAAGGATTTGACCCCTAGATCTCTTAGTTATAAAACTAAAACACTAACCATCTGCCCTACAACAGTTTCCTTTTAATGGTACCAGTCGACTGCTATATAGCCAGTCGACTGGTGTCAGCCACAGAAACTTTCTGTGCCCGGCACCAGTCGATTGGCCTCTTGGCAGTCAACTGGTGCATCGAACAAAAACTTTCTATTCGATAGGGCAGTCGACTGGTTCTGAACCAGTCGACTGGCACGCCTGAAACCTGCATTTACAGACCTGAAAACCATTTCCAAAGCTCTACAATTCATATACTTTCAAGACATACAAAGACATACACTACAAGAATTTTTGCAATCAACAACGCCCAATCGACAACGTTTTTTAAAAAAAACGTTGTCTTTTTTTGTTTTACAACGTTTTTAGTGAAAAGCGTTGTCTATGTGTTTTACTTTTTAATAACGACAACGTTTTATAATGATGCGATGTGCTTAGTGTTGTGGTTTCGGATGAAAGACAACGCTGTTACAAAAGCGTTTTTTAAAAGCGTTGTCATATTTCCCGCTAAAATAAAAAACACATCACCTCCCTCCACCTCGCTCATTGCTAACCCTCGGCGGCTCGCGAAAAATCTCTCCGCGCTTCTTTTCTCCGCGAAATATCTCCCTCCACCTCCCTCCACCTCCCTCATTGCCACCTCCCTCATCCTCTCCTCTCCAGGAAATCGACATTGTGTACGATCTGGTGAACATACATCTTCTCCTAGCTCACCACCAAGAAGTATCCTCCACGAGCTCTTCGTCCGTCGAGTGGAAACTGAACCCCAGCGGCAGCATCACGACGCTCGCCACTACCCTCTCCATCTCTCTCTCTCGCAATCGCCGACGTTCTGACTCTGTGGCGGTCAGATTTCAAGCTTCTGCTGGTGACGCTCGGGGAGAAGGGGGTTGCAAATTACTACACCAAGGTACATCCTCCTCGAATCACACTTCTCTCTTACCGCTTTGGGAGTAAGATCGATAGATTCTAAAACCCTAGGCATTTTCACGTTTAGGGTTTCCGAAATCCTTAAGGGTTTCTGAAATGGAATGTATGCTACTTCCAGATTCCCAGTGTCTGTTGCAACCCCAACCTGGAAGTACAACAGTATGCTATTAGGTGTACTAGATCAGGTGTTCTAAGAATCTACGAATGAAATAAAAGAAATAAGATGATCACAAGAATAAACTACAAAATGCAACAAGAAGATAACTTTGATTTTATTTACCTCATGAAGATTACTAATCACAAAACAAAATGATCATGTAAAACAAAAAGACAACGGATTGAAATTTTGAAGGATGACATCTTTTTTTTATTACATTTACATTTTAGTAAAGAATTACAACTTTGATGAATTCATAGTGAACTTGGAGAACAGAGAATCTACCCATTGTTTTAATTTTTTAAAAAAATTGTTAGCCTATATTGGGTTACATAATTGCTGTAGGTTGTGTGTGCCTAGATCACCCATATCTAAAATCAAGAAACCATTTTGTCAGTATTCTATGAAGGTGGAACTAGCTTTTAACTTGCATCAACTTAATGTAGGAGATATTGTCAAATAGATTTACAGTTGAAACTGGAAGCGCACACATTACATGAAGGGCTTTGACAATTCTATCAAGAGCGAACCTGATCCATAGTATGAATTCCAACTTTGCTTATCAAAGAAAACAATCATCCTTTTTCTTTTCAGAGTGACTAAAAGTGAATTTTTTTATCATGTAAAATACTGAGGTCAGTGGATCTGGGAGTTGGCTATCTCAATTAGAAGGGCTTTGTATTTTGTGTAATAACTGTACATAGATGGAGTCTTTCATTAATAGAAATGTATCTATTTTAGATCTGATATATACCAAAATTTTCTGAATTCAATGTTAGATATTGAAGCATAGCTTTTATTAAAAGACCTTTTAGTTGATATATTAAGAATTATCATCCTCTACTATCATCTTCTACGTGGAGATGGAATCAACCTAGTAATACATAAGGGACTATTATACCGTCGAATCCATATTTAAAGCAACTAAGCATACATTGAGCCTCAATAAAATCTCTATCTTGTATATATATATTTTTTGAAGATAATCCCAAGATCTGCATTTTAAAGAAAGAATAATCTGTATTATTAGTCTGAATGAGATAGTAAAAGTAACATGGCCTATTATACAGTGTTCTACCTGCTCGTATTACTACATTATTTACTTCTTATGTTTTGCTAATCATACAGCTACATACAATTTTGATTAATTGTTTGAATATTTTGTTACTATTTCACACTATTGTTTGTGTTAATATTTTAGATTTATTAATTACAGTTCCTTTTTAGGTATTAGCTCATCGTTGATTTATTAGTTAAAACAAGAATGGACAAAGAATGGATGTCAAAGGATAGACTATCCCGTGAATATGAGAATGGAGTTGAGGCTTTCTTGATATTTGCATTGGAAAACAGTAATGATCCGAATATGGGAATATCTTGCCCATGTGCAAAATGTGGTAATCTAAAGAAGAAAAATATACAAACTATAAGGGCACATCTGTATTGTAACGGTATAGATATGACATATCATACATGGATATGGCACGACGAAAGATCTACGATAGGAATTTCACAAAATGAAATTGATCCAGTAGGGCCTAGAGAATATGTTCGTGATGAACCAATAAATATGGTTCATGATACATATGATAGTTATGCTGAGAATCCAACCCAATTCAATAAGTTACTTGAAGACGCCGAGAAACCTTTATATCCTGGATGTACTAAATTTACAAGGTTATCTGCAATTGTGAAATTATTCAACTTGAAGGCCAAATATAGTTGGAGTGATAAAAGTTTCACTGATCTACTCAGTTTGTTAGGAGAAATACTTCCAGATGACAATGAATTGCCTTTATCTTTGTATGATGCAAAGAAAAGCTTATCTGCATTAGGGATGGATTATGTAAAAATTCATGCTTGCCCTAATGATTGTATCTTATACCGGAAGGAGTATGAGAATTTAACCAATTGCCCTACTTGCGGGATGTCGAGGTGGAAGTTGGGCCAAAAAAGTACGATAAAGGAAGGAGTTCCTGCAAAGGTTTTGTGGTACTTCCCTCCTATTCCAAGATTTCAAAGAATGTTTCGGAATAAAGATATATCTAAGCAGTTGACTTGGCATGCGGAAGACAGACTTTGTGATGATATTTGCGCCATCCAGCTGATACACCTTCTTGGAAACAGTTGATTGCAAGTGGCCAGATTTTGGTATTGAGTCAAGAAATCTCAGATTAGCTATATCAGCTGATGGGATGAATCCCATGGTTTAATGAGTTCTGCATATAGTTGTTGGCCAGTTTTAATGATTACTTACAATCTCCTCCATGTTGTGTATGAAGAGAAATTTATGATGCTCACATTGTTATTTGATCTAACCATATGTCTTTGCCTAGTTTCCATTGGATTCTCAGTGTAATTGAACCTTACAAGGATACTATTTATGTGTTGGATTCCCTTAGTTCCCGCATTCGAGATGATGATTGTAAATACGTAATGGAAATGTGAGTTCAGATTTCTGTCAGTAAATTTATATTTTAATATAAATTTTATATAACAAATATTTATAAGTATGAAGGGCATTACGCTTGTTTAATTCTACCAAGGGAAGGAAAGGGAGAAAAATGCTAAGTGGGAAGTAGTTAAGGTATGTATACTTTTGTTTAACATATATTGGAATGTGTATAATTTTCGTTAACTATTTGACAATAATTACCATATATAGGCTCCTCAACAACCGGATGCGAAACAATGCGGTTTTTTTGTGATGAGATACATGAAACAAATTATTGAAGAAGTTGAGACTATCGAGAGAGATTCACTGAGATCAATAGTAACTATATTAAGCTTATCTCAAATTCTTTGACATTAACTATTTAGAATTGCAAAGTGATCAGTGTTGATTGTTTTTCCCATTAACCACTCGCCAATTTAATTTGTCTGTGTTCACAGTTCACAAAAATAGGTTACTCTCGTGATCAAATTGATGAGGTTCGGGCCGAGTTGACGGAGTGCATTCAAGATCATATTCCTGAATAGGTTTGGAATCATACAAGATCATTATTCTATTTAGATTTAAGTTCATGGAATGATGTTTTTTTTAAAAGTAGCTTACATTATATTGTATTTTCTATAATTTCTAATTCCATTTTTTTAGGCAGTGTTAAAGGATAGTTATGAGATCGAGCTTCAGAAGTTGGCCCCAATCACGGATTGATTATGAAACTTGTGAATTGAAAAACTCGTGAAACTCTTAAGTGATTGATGATGTGTTGTAAAACTTGTGAGTTTGGAAAACTTGTCACATGCAATGAAAGGATGTTTGCTTGCATTAATATGCAAGTACAAGATATCTGTATAATAGTTATCAGTGTAAATTTTCTAGCTTTTGTAATCTTCTGTCAGTGTAATATATAGGAGGAAGATGTTGACCTGTTAGTTGAGCATGTAGATGCTACAAACTGCAAACGAGCATGTCTCTACCTCACAAGTCCATCTAGGTATGCTTTATATTCTTTTGTAGTTGTAACATATGGAGGTATGTGAAGCAGTCTTTCTTGATAACACCCAAGTATGCTCACCCCAGTCATAATGTTTTATTCTAATTTTTTATTATTTTTCCTAATAATATTCTCTGTTACCAGTATGTGAAGCTGAGCTACATGTGGAGGTATACACTGTTTTATTCTGATTTAAATTTTGTATACAACCTGATTACCACTGCAACCACCTTCTGGTTCGTTCAAATCTTCCAGGTATGATGATGACCTTGAGCAATTTCTAAAAGGATACTGATAAAGTGTAATAAGCTTTTGCCATTTCAGTCAAAAAAGAGAAACTATCACACTCGATTATCCCAATTTTTATACTGATATAGCCTTTATTCTTCATTTTAATCTGATTGAATTGCATATTGATCTATGCAGGTTTTTCAGATTTGCGAAGCTACAGACAATCAAATGTTCTCTGGCCGGCTAATCAAGTTCTTCACTGTGAGTTATGGGCTAATCAAGTTCTATACGCGTAGGTGAGGTAAGTTACTATTAGTTTTGACTTGAGAATTTTGTGCCAGCTATTTGCCTATCCATTTAATTTTTATCTGTTAATTATTCTTAGTTTTTTCTTATTTCGATTGCATCTGCAAAAGCATTGAACTTTAAAAATATTATCTATCCTCCACTTGTTCCATTCTATTAAAGGCAATATCTTCTCTCTCAACATTTTCCTTAAGCTTATATATCTTTCTTATCTACTTTTGCAGCACACAAGGCAAATGGTGTGAGCTCACTATGGGGCCACAAACTTAGAGGTAAGTAATTGAAAAGGATAATTGGTTTGTTACTTGTTAGTTATATTACCTTTGCTTTCCATCTTTTTGTGAAGGATTATTTTTCAGAATGATGTCTTGATGTTTAAAAGCTTGCTAAATGTCGAAAATGATTCTGATCCCAGACTGTCTCTTGTATCTCATGATCAAAGTGTCTTCTTTTTGCAGATCAGTTTTATATGTCGTGGAACAGCTTTACAGATGGGCCTTTCAGTCGTTATGTATATGCATTAGTAAGTTCTATTGTTCAATAGTTATAGAAGTCCACTGAATGCATGCTATCTCAAAATTTCTTAGCCCATGCTATTATATAACGTTACATGATGCTACTGGTCATATAAAATTGCGTTATCTTTTTTATCCAACAAACTAGTGATACCTGTGAGCTTTTATTTGTCTTGTCTGGGAATTCCTTGGACTTGAAAATTAGAATATTAAATACTTGTCTTTGATCGATTATCCTTGTATACTATTTGGTCACTGTACTAGTGAATTTTTTGGTTTTATTATGCTTCTTTTTTTATTGGATTATTTGAAGCTTCTTTTTCACTTTAAATTTGGCATCATCAACTCTTGCATCTGAATTGTTTGCAGAATTCATATGCATTCTTATTTAAGATCCGTGCTTACTTTGGATTTGTTCATATGCAGAATTCATATATCGACCGGAGTTTCTTGTCTAATGGTCTCAATATTTATTGGACTACATTATCATCTCGTATATGCTATATGATGCTTCTACATTATCATCTCGTATACACTATATGATGCTTCTTTAGTTTTGGTAACCTGTGTTCTGACTCTTCTGAGCCTCTTAGGCTCTTTCTTTTTTCCAGATGCAGTTTCTTGATTAACGATACTCTCCCTGTTGTTTGAAGTTCTCTTAAGTTAGTTATTTTTAAAATTGTTGATTTTTTTCATGTCAATTTCCAGAGTAAGCTTTGCTTTTCCAGTTCAGCAAGTGGTACAGTTGCTGAAGGAGACAACAAAACAGAAGAAAAGTAAGTCCTTGAAGATTTGGTGTTTTTTTTTCATTTTTTTTAACTCTTTGAACTTTACAAATGGTTCATGGTTGATAATTGTTTTCTCGTTTTCTCTGTGAAAGTCAGCTATTCAGAATCAGACCCTTTATAATATTTAAAATCCATGTTTTTCTTGTTGAGTTCTTGGAACTAATGTTGAGACCAAATATTCAGTGTGTTTTTTTAATCTGTAATTTTTATCAATTTTCTTTTTAACAAGTCAAAACTATTGATCCAATGCCAATGATTCTTCCTTAGGACCCACGATGGTTTTGTGAATGCATCTTAATAATTTAACTTGCACATAATTGTAGCTCCGGCCTCTCAAACTGTTTCATTCTTGACAAAATCTTCTCTTCTTTGGTGAACAGGACATCAGAACATGGAATTTCTGGTAGGGAACCTTCTGAAACTCATTTTCTTTCCTTGTTTGATTGTGTCATTTAGTTCTAATACATCAAATGTTTGCTACTTTGCTTTAAGCTGTCATTTAGTTCTAATACATCAAATGTTTTATTTTTAATAAAGAGGTGACACTTTTGTCACATAACATTACTGTGCCTTTGTAGGTGGTTTTTAGAACACTGTTAGCTTCCTTGGTGCCTATAGTTGGTTTCAACGCAGTGATGACATCTGAGCATTTTGCTTCGTTTTTGGTTTGCCATTCAATATCAAATCTCATGACATACTATTTTTCTATGCTTTATGAGAATTATATGACTTAAGGACCAAAATTTTGTTGGTACTTGCTTCATTCTGCATGATATATGACTGATGTTAAGTTCCCTTAAGAAATTGCTACTATTTAGTATAAATAGTTTCAATCTACATTCTAACAGTACCATGTTTACATAACATAATCTATAATCTTATTTAAGTAACTTGCTACTTTACTGAGAGCCATGTTGCAACTTGATGATGATGAGGTGCGAGTTTCTGCAACAAAAGTCATGGGAATCATGTCTCAGGTACAACATCTTTTATGTGATTGATTTTTGGGATTTGTGTCTATTGCAAGACAGTGGTCTGAAGTTGATTACCATATTTGGTCTAGCTGTAAAATGATAGATGAATCTACTATTAGAGAAATACTTACAACAACTTGCTACAAATGCTTCTGCTTCGTTTTAGTTTCTTTAAGATGCTTTATGAGATTTTTTGTATACTTTTGTTTTATTTTGCATTGAGGCACTGATGTACAATCTTATTTATTCTCAGTACATGGAAGATAATGAGTTCCAGGATCTGCTACAAGTACTTATGGATATGACTGAATCTGCAACCTAGTTCATTAGACATAGATCTTTTCAGTTAAAGAATGGGAGTGACCTAGTAAGACTTGCCGTTGAGCGTTGTGCTTTGCATATTTTTCAGTTAACAAAAGGTCAGTGTTACATTGATTCTGTTTATCATAATCTCTAATAGTTCATCTAGGTATGCTTTATATTCTTTTTAGTTGTCACATATGGAAGCAGTCTTATTTGTGTGTATATAATCTCTTATCTCAATTTATTATTTTTATACAGTGTTAAAGCAGATCAGTTAACAAGCAGCCCCAAAGAACAACTTGTGAATGATGAAGTTTTATAGAACTTGTGAATTGAGATATTTTTTGTATTTAATATGGAATACAAACACTTTTGTAAATAATGCACTGTATTATAAGTGAATTTTGTAAACTATTATCAGTGTAAATTGTGAATATTATCAATTGTGAATAAAAATACTTGTAAATTGTGAATATTGTAAATTGTGAATATTATAAATTGTGAATAAAAATGTTTATAAATTGTGAATATTATAAATTGTGAAAAACACTGCCTATTAAAAAGACAACGTTTTTTAAGTAACAATACACAACACGATTTTTGCGTTGTCTTTGTGCCAAACCACAATGCTTTTTCCGCGTTGTCTTTGATACCTGACTTTTAACAACAGCGTCAATAACAACGCTTTTTAAAACCCAATAGACAACGCGAAAAAAGCGTTGTCTTTGCTCCAAACCATAACGCGGAAAAAGCGTTGTCGTAGATATACTTTCTACAACGGCTTCATCAACATCGCTTTTTAAGCATTAACGACAACGCGGAAAAAGCGTTGTTGTTTAACTTTTTTCTTGTAGTGATAACTCCATTTCTATACTCTATACTAGTTTTATAAACATTTTAGCAACCCAAAACAACCTCATAAACTTGCAATTAGGATATTTGCGGAAGTAAATAAGCTATCAAAATATATGAACTCTAGACTAGAGTTTGTACCCAACTTTGTCTCTATACAAGGTTTAAACAAAGTCATTCGTTCTACCAATTCAAAACACCAAAACACATGTTCTACAAGACTTAACCCGACGATCTCTTCCACGGTTCCGCCGCCACTGAACATCAATGCAAGTCCCGCTCGCCTCCCTAGCTTATGTTTTTTCTTTACCTTTGTCTGCAATAGAAGGAAATGCAACTAATAAGCGATTTGCTTAGTAAGTAAATCCTAACTCACAAATCCATGCGATCAATGATAAACATGCTCTTTTCAAATAATGCTTGCTTCAAAACACATGCACTTTGAAATACTTACACATGGAAACTTTCATATGCTTATTATGCTCAATCATGCTTGAAAACATTTACTAGCATTAAAACATTGGCAAATCTAACATGCTCATAATTTCTTTTGAGACTTGCTACTTATGCATTTCCATACTTTAAACCACTAACTTCCTTGCTCTTGCTCTTTAACATGCTTGTAACATAACAATGTTAACATACATAGCAAAACATATGCTTAAACTGAAAACACTTACATATAATCATATACTTCAAAATAATAGCCAACTTTCTCAGGCCTTAACACTGTACCTGGTATCAGTGTACCAATGCGCGCATCCCTAATAGGTTTCGGGGTAGCTAGCCACCGCACCCTATTAGAGCTTCCTTCTAACTTTCTGTGGGCCTCTCATTTGCCCGGTACATGTCACTTTACAAAAGTAAAATACTTTCTTACTCAATATGCTTATACTTATCAAGCTATCTTTCTTTTTGCATAAATTTTGCACTATAAACTTTACCTTTCTTACTTAGAACTTTCATCGAGCACCTTGCGTGCCCTTAACCCAAAACTCATTTTTGCGACTTTTTAAGAATTTAGTCTTATCATACTTAGGTCACACAACCAAAACATAATCAAAACCAAGTTCTAAGTTAATAAACATGTTCTCTTTATAAACTTAAGACACGCAATTAGTATAAACTTAAAACATGCACTTAGATCATAAAATCAAGGTTCTACATCGGAAACGACATAACAAAAACTACTTCTATTGCAGGTGAGTGATCTACTTACCCCCTTCTCTTGAAGAAAACTCACTAAATATGCAGAAACTCCTAGCGTAGCGCTTCTCCTCTCTTCCCTTGCGAGAAAACTTCACTCCTTGGCCCTAGAGAAGAAGCCCTAGGTTCTCTACTTCAAGAGGAAGAAGAAGGAGGAAGAAAACTCCCCCTTTTTCCCTGTTTTCGCAGCCTCCTCACCTCTGCTCGCGCGGCCTCCCGAAACCCTAAAAGGTGTCTTAACACAACTTAAGTGGAAGTTGAGACATCTCCTCATGAAAAGGACTAACTTACCTATAACATTATTTTGCTTCATCCTTTTTTGTGCTTGATACCCTTGCCCTGCTGGTTACCCCAACTCACTTAAGGGCTTGCTTTGCCCTGTGGTTGCGAGATCAAACCCCGCCCGACCCCCCTTTTTTTTCTTTTTATTTTAATTCCGAAAAATGCTAGAAAAATTCCGAAAAATCCCTAATAATACTAGAAAATTATTGGGTGTTACAATCCTCCCTACCTTATAAAAAGTTCGTCCTCGAACTTAGAACAGCTCTGGATACCTTTGCTTCATGCTATCTTCTGATTCCCAGGTTGCCTCTTCATACTTCTGATTCAGCCATAAGACTTTTACTAGTGGTACCACTTTGTTCCTCAGCTTCTTATCTGCTCGATCTATTATCTGAATAGGTCGACTTTCATAACTGAGATCTTCTTGAACTTGTACCATCTGTGGCTCAATCACTTGGTTGGCATCTGGGATATGCTTCTTTAGCATTGAGACATGGAACACATTGTGTATTACGGACATCTCTGGAGGTAGCTCCAACTCATAAGCTACTTTGCCAACTCTTTTCGTCACTAGGTAGGGTCCTATGTATCGAGGACTTAGCTTGCCTTTCTTACCGAATCTCATTACACCCTTCATAGGAGCTACTTTGAGGAAAACTGTATCCCCAACTTCAAACTCTAACGGTCTACAGCGTACATCGGCATAACTTTTCTGCCTTGTAACGACCAAGAAAATTTTCTTAATATTTTCTTAAAATATTAAGCATGTCTAGATAATTTTCCGAGGGACCTAGAAATATTAGTACGAACCTTAGCCTAGAAATCCATGATTTTTCTCATTTAAATTGAGAAACTAAGTACTAATGGGCCTTATATGGGCTTTTTTAGTACCATGATTATTAGTGGATTTTAAGTAGAATTTAATATAAATATAAATAGATTTTAATTAGGAATATTAGTATGATTATGGGTGAGTTTTAGCATGGTTTCCTATTTAAATTGAGAAGTTAGGCACTAATGGGCCTTATATGGGCTTTCTAGTACCATGATTATTGATGAATTTTATGTAAAAATTTATAGAAATATAAAGGGGTTTTAATGAGAAATATTAACATAATTATGGGGGAATTTTTAGGGGATTTTCGAATATTAGGAAAAATAAAATAAAAATAGAATGAAAAATTAATGCATGCACAAAGGATTTGAACCTTGGACCTCTTGTATAACCATGCATGCTCTAACCAACTCACCTAGCAAGGGATTTCTATGAGGAAATGAAATGGAGTTTGGTTAAGGCTTAGGGGAAGAGGAAGAGACACCATGACTCTTCACTTACCCTCCTTAATGTGCTATAAAGAGGGGGTTTGGGAGTTTCTTTCTTCCTCCCTCATTCTAGCCGAAAATCTCAAGAGGAGATTTCCCTTGGAAAAGCTTCACAAGAGGGTCTCATCTCCAAGATCTAAAGGGTTCCCAAGGTTACAAGGGCTAGAGGTGACTTAAGGTCTAAGGAGTTCGACTTAAGGTCTAAGGAGTTCTTTTGATTCTCTTTCAAGGTTTGAAAATCAAGAAACCCAAGATAAGACTCCCTCACCTGTGGTATAATAGTTCCTTATGATTTCCATGATTTTTAGCATGATATATTGGTTAGTTTTTGGATTTGATGTTGAAAGAAAAGAAAACCAACACCTAGAGACCCTATGGGTTTCGGCCACAATGTTTTAGGGTCCATAATGATGATAAAAATCTGTATAATGTTATTTAATGGTCCCTTATGATGTGTAGAGGTTAAGTATAATTTTTGGGAATTTTTGGAGTACCCTAGGACACCCTAGGGTTTCGGCCAACATGAAAGGAACAAAACCAACACCTAGAGACCCTATGGGTTTCGGCCACAATGTTTTAGGGTCCATAATGATGCTAAAAATCTGTATAATGTTATTTAATGTTCCCTTATGATGTTTAGAGGTTAAGTATAATTTTTTGGAATTTTTGGAGTACCCTAGGACACCCTAGGGTTTCGGCCAACATGAAAGGAACAAAACCAACACCTAGAGACCCTATGGGTTTCGGCCACAATGTTTTAGGGTCCATAATGATGCTAAAAATCTTTATAATGTTATTTAATGTTCCCTGATGATGTTTATAGATTAAGAATAATTTTTGGGAATTTTTGGAGTACCCTAGGATACCCTAGGGTTTCGGCCAACAACAAGAACCCTTGTGTAGGGTTGGGTTTAAAACCTCAAGTGTTTGTTCATGTATTGTCATGATATAAGGGAGATGGAGGGTGTTTATGTGAATGTTTCACATGGCCTAGAGACCCTATAGGTTTCGGCCAAGTACCCTAATAGGGTGGAAAGTTAGGACTCATTTCAAGTAAGGGCCCCAAATGGCCCTATGGTAAGGTATGGTTGGTGTATAACAATTGATTTGGGGATTTTAATGGAAATTTTTCTATGCCCCATGGCCTTGAAGTTTTGGCCAAGAGCAAGTTTAGGGTTAAAGGATTAGGGTTGGCCTTAAGTATGGAATCAAATGTTTCCTATGGCCTAGTATGTATGTATGGGATGTTGTTTGGGGAAGTTATGTGAAGCTTCATGAACCTATGGTTCCTTGGGGCTTTCGGCCAAGGGCCTAACCTAGGGTTAGGGTTGGGTTAAACCTACCAAGATGCTTGAGTATGAGTTACCAAGATATATATTTAAGTAAGATGGAAGAAGTTCTATGTTAACCAAACCCTTAGTTTGTATGTCATGAATTATATGTTAAGTCATAGATGTTTAGACATGTGCCATGATTTATGAATGATATGTATGTATGCCATGTCTTATGAATGATATGCCATGTTTTATGAATAATATGCATGTATGCCATGTCTTATGAATGATACGTATGTATGCCATGATTTATGAATAAGATGTATGTATGCCATATGAATGAAGTTAAAGTACATGCCTTTAAGGCATAACGATGATGTTAAGTATGATGAATGAATGATGATGAATGACAAGTATGATGAATGAAAGATGATGCTTATGTCTTTAAGGCATAAATATGCTAAACGACACGGTCGATGGTCGATGGTCGATGGTACGACGGTCGAGAGGACCGGTAAATGGGCCGGTAGACGGGCCGAGCCGTAACAAGTTATGCTATGTTAAGTATGCCATGAAGGTCTCATGAATGATGAAGCATGTAAAGTATTTTACTTTATGAATGGGCTTGTACCGGACCGAAGTATGGGTCCAAGGGATGGGCACCTTAAGAACGCCCCGGTTTTGGACTACCGACTATGCTGTCCATGGTTCTGGCACTACCGAAGCTGTGCAATAGGGATGGGCACCTTAAGAACGCCTCGGTTCGGGGACTACCGATTATGCTGTCCTTACCCTAGTAGGTCGAGGCTAGCTACCTCGTATTTACTTAGGGATGCGCGCTTATGATGTATGTATGTGGTACAAGCCAGGGCCCCAATGATATGATGATTATGTTTAAGCATTTAAAAGTATGTTTTAAAGATTAAGCATCTTTATATATATCTATGCAATTGCCACATGCATCCATCCATGTTATGCATTATATTTATGATAAGAATACTATGCAAAGTAAGTTTATGCAAGGTATGTTTATGCAAATGATTTTATGTATGTTTATGCTAATATATGATGCCATGATTTAATTGTGTTTATGTTAAGTTAAAATGCCATGATTTTATTTATGTTTATGCTAGTTTAGGATGCCATGATTTATTTATGTTTATGCTAGTTTAGGATGCCATGACTTTATTTATGTTCATGCTAGTTTAGGATGCCATGATTCAATTATGTTTATGCTAAGTTAGAATGCCATGATTTTATTTATGCTCATGCTAGTTTAGGATGCCATGATTTATTTATGTTTATGCTAAGTTAGAATGCCATGATTTTATTTATGTTCATGCTAGTTTAGGTTGCCATGATTTAATTATGTTTATGCTAAGTTGGAATGCCATGATTTTATTTAGGTTCATGCTAAGAATGTTTATGAGGTTGTGTTGATTATGTTTATGTCTATGCCAAATATTATGCCATGCTATGAATGTTTACGATGTTGATGTCTATGTCAAGTGTTATGCCACACCATGAATGTTTTTATGGTTATGTTATGCCATGCTACGAATGTGATTAAGTTATGTTCATGCCATGACGAATGTATGCTAAATGATGAAAAGGTTTATGTTCTAAGTAAAGCACTAAGTATGTTAATGTCTTATGTGCTCATGATTAAATGATGAATGGTTTTAGTGAGTAGGAAAGAGTCTTACTAAGCCTGTGTGCTTATAGTCTTATTTTCCTTATACCGCAGATCACGCAAGGGGACAGTAAGGAAGCAGCAGGAGGGCATCAAAGAATGTGTGTGATAGTGACTTGACCAAGGAGCAATATGGTTGCTCGTCTTATGATAGAACTCTACCTTTACTATTAAGTACTTGAATGTGACTCTATGACATGATGCTAAAGTATGACATGATATGATGCTATGTATGACATGATATGATGCTAAGTATAAAGTTAATATGCCAAGTTCCCATGTTATGATCCTAGGAATGGTAGTAAGTGCATGTAGGTGTAGGTTTAAAGGTTTCCGCTGCATTAGGATGTCTACATGCCCTAAGTATGTTAACGTAACGCCGCTTTATGAAAAGAAAAAAAAAGCGGGTGTTACAGGTTGGTATCAGAGCAGTTACCATCTCACTACACACACATCAAGCCCTCTTCCTGTAGCTTCCAAGTAAGTACCTCTGTACATATCTTATGGTAATAAGATGTTTTATAGTTTTAGGATATGCAAGTATGAATGATGACTTATGATAGATGATGGAAAGTATTACAAATATGAACGATATTTTATTTTATTTATTTATTTAGAATTTAATATGGGGGTAGGAATAACAATAACTCATATTATCCATACTTGTCCTTTATGAAGGAAAGCATGGCTAGAGGACAGAGTAACAAACTAATGTATAAGGCAGAATTTACTAATGTAATTCATAGCT
>JAGFNQ010001239.1:0-56890 GCA_024364735.1 Boesenbergia rotunda
AAGGTCTCAAGGGATCTTTCAAAAATAAAATTAGACGAATTGTTTTCCGAACTAGAACTGCACGAACAAACTAACACCAATATGGTCGAGAAAGGTATTGCCTTCGTTGCAGGTAAAACTGGAAGGACAACAAAGAAGAAGCTTGAACCTGAACCCGAGTCTAACTCAGACTCAGACTCAGAAGACGAAGAAGGAGATCGAACTAAGCTGGTCCGACTAGCCCGAAGCTACTACAAGGAGCTGAAGAACCGAACCAACAAACGAAAAATCAGCCGAAGAAAGGACGAACCAGCTGAACCTGCAAACAAGCCCAACGTAACCTGCTATGAGTGCAAGAAGAAGGGCCACTACAAGTCAGAGTGTCCTAACCTAAAGGAGACTAAAAAGACGAGAAGAAAGAAAGCGCTCCAAGCAACCTAGGACGAATCTTCCTCAGAAGAAGAAGAAGAAGCACCCCAATCAAACCTACTAGCTCTGACCGCCTCAGAAAAAGTCGAGACTGAGTCAGAATCAGAACAGGACGACGGCGAGCTGACCTTTACAGAAGACGGCGAAATTAAGGTAACTGGTTTCAATAGATGTCAATTAAGTGAACTAATTTCATTTCTTTCTCGAGATTTGGCAAAAGCCAAACTCCGAGTCAAATCCCTCCGACAGGAAGTAAAACTCCTGAAAGAGGGAGCTGACTCTAAATCCTTAACCGAGAAGGTTCAGGAAGGAACTCCTACTCAAGTTGAAAAACTTGAAAAGGAGAACTCCTCCCTGAAAACTCAGGTTAAGGATCTTAGATCAGCTTTAGAACGATTTATATCTGGTTCCAAGGGTCTTGACATGATCCTTGGAAAACAGAAATCAGTTCTAAATCGATCCGGACTTGGCTATAGAACCAAATCCCGACAAAGATCATACTTTGCTGTACTGAATCAGTCCAGAGGTAAAATTCAGGCATGGGTACCTAAACTATACCTGAACAAACCAACTGGATCAAATCAGTATTGGATCCCCAAGGACAAGATTCACATCTTGCCTAACCATCACCGTGGCTTTAGTCCAGGGGGAGCCAAACTAAAAACAATATTCATTATTAGATAAGAATTTAATTCTTGATTGCAATTGCTTGATTGATTGTTTATTTAAAATTCCTGCAATTTACCATGCTTAGATTTAGGAATGGTTAGTATAATGACTGAACAAACTTAACTGAAACTTGACAACATAGTATTGGGTGGAGGTGAGATGATAGTACGTAAGGGAAGCCAATTTGGCGGAACTAGCCGAAGCTACCGATCCAAGACCCAAACTAGTTAGACCAGAAATTTTTCAAAGAATAATTTTGAAAATGAAATTTCATTAAAAGGCTTTGTCAAGGAAAGGGTGGATGATCTCATAAGGCTACGGCCAAAGAAGGCCTAGTGCCTCGCCAAGACCTGGAAGCCAATTTTTGAAATTCAAATTCAAATTATTTTTTTTCAAATTCGAATCTAACACAAAATTTTAGTTATTTGTAGATTTAAACATCTTTTCAAAAATTTCAAAATTAATTAAGTTTTCAAAATTTAATTGTTTTCAAAATTAATCAAAATTTTCAAAATAGTCTTAACTATCAAAACCTGTCTCACACAACCCATAAGGTTAACATGTTTGATCACATAGAACTGGGTGAGACATCTAGGACCTAAAAGCATAAATCTCTATCTTCCAAATTAATGTATCCTACTCTTTCATATTGAATTTCATATCACAAAAAACTCATTTTAAATAGAATCTAGGGCTTGTTTGATTTAGTTATTGATTGGTCAAACATAGTCAACTGAGTCAAACATGGTCACCATAGTCAAACTTGGTCAACACTGAAATCCCTTAAGGAACTCAGATAAAAGTCAGTCTGTGTCAGATACAGGGCCTTCTTAATCTTTTTCAAAAAAATCAAATTTTTCAAAAACCTTATGCTCTAAAACTTATTATCATCTCAAAATAAGGTTTTCAAAAATTGGCTCAAAAACCTTGGTATATTACTTTGAAAAACCATATCATTTCAAATATTTTTTGGGCTTATGCTTTAAAAATTGTCTTCATTTCAAGTTGTGGTTTTAAAAATTTATCTCCTTAAAAGTTATCAAATCTAGAAGGTTATTCAAGATTATTCTTTTGATTTTAATAAACCCTAAAGACACAGAGGAAGGTCCACTTCATGATCTACAAGGACTCTTAGGATGTGTCAAATTTAGGGGGAGTTTGAGTCAAAAGAAGAATTTCTGAAATTTTTTTGGTAATTATTTATTAGATAAATCCCCTTGATCTGAACTGAACCCTAAAGACTTAGAGGAAGAATACTTGTGGTCAACAAGCTTCCAAGGACTGTGTCAAGTTTAGGGGGAGGTCAAATTAAAAGAGTTATTAAATGCCTCTAAATAATATGTTTTCATACACTATATTTTCAAAATTGTGTCGAAAACATAAGTAATTTGTCTTACAAAATATTATTATTTTCAAATGTTTTTGTGGCTTATAAAATTATTTTTGAAATACCTTAGAAAATAATACTTGACATTGAAAATTTTTCAGGACACTTATGGAAATATCCTTGTAGATAACAAGGTTTCCTAGGATTGTGTTAGATTGGAAAAGAAACCAAGTCGAGTATTATGCTACAATGTTTTTTTCACAAAAGTACTTATATTTTTCAAAATATGCATATCATCTTTCAAAAGTACTACTATTTTTCAAATTATAATGTTATCCTTTCAATCTTGTTCAAACTGAAAATGTGCTTCAAATTTTCTTTTGCAGAACATTTGTTTAAAAAATCTTTCATCTAAATGTACTATTTGTTAAATGACAATCTTTTTATGAGTACAATATTTTGAAAAGTCTTTTCTAAATACTTTTCTAAGGTAATAGTGTTCTAACTGCGTAAATTTTCAAAAGACTTGCCTACAAATACAAAATAGTTTTTATTTTTTTGCATTTTTTTAAGCTGTGTGGTATACTTTCAGAATTATACTAAGTATTTTTTCAAAACTCATAAGCTCTGATACACACATTTTTCCTTAAATTTTATTTCAAAAAGTTCCTTATTGGTATATGGCCAAGAGAGAGAAAATTTTAAATCTTGTCTTATTTTCACTAAGTATTTTTAAGTACCTTAAAATTGGTCTAAGCATATTCAAAGTACTTTCAAAATCTCTAAAGCACTAAGTGCATTTATTTTTGAAAATATTTCTAAGAAAAAGTATTCTTAGTAAACAAAGTTTGTCTGAGCAAAAACCCCTTGAAATTTTTGGCAAATGTTTCTAAGTAAGACTTTCTCAGTAAACAAATCTATGTGTCAGCAAAAACTTGTCTATGTAAAGGTTTTTCCGAGTAAAAATAGTTTTTAATGCACAAAATTTCTCTATGAGTGCAAAAGTTGAAATTTTTAAGAGAAACTTGTTTTCAAAATGTTAGCTAAGTAAGTTACTGTTAAGTTTTTTCTTGAAAACTATATTGCAAGTTGTTGCCATTTTTTTTGGGAGAAGTGTTATCACATTAAGGGGGAACTTCATGTATTTTCAAAACATCCATTACTTTGAAAATTATGAAATCCATTACTTACAGTTTCTTTTGAAAACTATGCTTTTTGAACTCCTTTACTTAAATTTATTTTGGTAAAACTCAAACCTCCCTATTAGATACCTTGTTCACCCATGTTTATTTTTGATATATGTCAAAGGGGGAGGAAAGGTCAAAGTTAAGTATTTTATAACACAAGTACTCAGGGTTTTAGGGGGAGTATGAGAAATAAAGGATTTTTTTCAAATCTTACCTTGTGTTATTAAATGTTATAAAGTTTTTACTTAACATTGAATTGTGTAAAATTGCTATACTTCATTTTTACATTATGTTCTCAACTATTATAAAGTTTTTTACTTAACTTTGAATTGTGTTGCCATAATCAAAAAGGGGGAGATTGTTGGTGCAGGAAGCACCATATCGAACCTTGTTTTGATATTGGCAAAGGATTCAAAGTTAAGTTTATTTGTTATCTAACATGTTACTTGAGTGTGCAGGAAAAGTCCTAGCGAAGGGCTGCTAGGCACCTGGCGAAGGGCTGCCAGGATAAAAAGTCCTAGCGAAGGACAGCTAGGCACTTGGCGAAGGAATGCCAAGATATAAAGACCTAGCGAAGGACTGCTAGGCGCCAGGCGAAGGACAGCTTGGAACTGAAGCCCTAGCAAAGGAATGCTAGGCACTGGGCGAAGGACAGCTCGGTATCCAAGACCTGGCAAAGGACCGCCAGGCAAAAGTCCAACCAAAGGAGCGGTTGGCATCAGGTACATTCTCCCGAGAGGAGTAGGTGAGGACGCGTTCCCCGTCGAGGGAACAGTAGGCGTCGGTTCGACCTAGGGCTCTATTTGGGAGGCCCAAAGTCAGAACCAAGACAGCTAAGGCTGTATAAACTAACCACTTAATGTTTTGTTGTGTTTTGGACTAACCCTGGATGCAGGACCGAAGGAATGAGTGTCTGCAGATCAGAGAGCCTCAAAGGAGTGAGGCAACAGCTGACCAGGGCGCCTGGAGTGTCCCGGGCGCCCCCAAGGTGAACATAAAACACACAAGTAAAAAGCACGCTTCGACAGTACATCCTGCAGGCGCCCCCGTGCTCCTAGGAGCCCCCATGCTCCCGGGCGCCCCCAGTGACAGCCACCGAAGCAGCTCCCCTCGAAGCTAAGAAGATAGAAATTTGACCCGGTCAATCCAGGCGCCCCGAGCGCTCCGGGTGCCCCGGTCAAAGCTGATCCCGAAATTGAAGAGATCAGAAGTGACCGAGACATTGGCGGATCAAAGGCCACGTGGGGGGGCGCCCCCGACGTCCCGGGCGCCCCCAGACCCTATATAAAGGGCCCTCGACCAAGGCTTCAAAGCATCAATTCACTCAACGTCTCAAAGCTCTTCTGCTCTCGCGCCTTGCTCCGGAAACCTTCCAACTCGAGCCGACGACGTCCCGCTGCTCCGAAAAAGTTGATCTACTTCGGACGTCGGTAAAGAAGAGCGTTTTTTATTATTATTTACTGCACTTATTTTGTAATCAAATTTTGTAAACTACTTGCGCCATATATAGAATTGCCCAAAGTAAACGGTCAACGACCGTGGGCCTTGGAGTAGGAGTCGACACAGGCTCCGAACCAAGTAAAATCGATTGTGTCTCTGTGTTGTGATTTTTAATTTCCGCTGCGTACTTGCTCTAAGTTTTCCGAAAAATGATTTCCGATATTCACCCCCCCCCTCTATCGGTTTTCTCGATCCAACAGAGAGGATTTGCATGAATAAGATTCCTTATGCATCCGCGATAGGATCTATCATGTATGCTATGTTATGTACTAGGCCCGATGTATCGTATGCTCTGAGTGTCACAAGCAGATACCAGTCTGATCTAGGAATGGATCATTGGGCGGCTATCAAGACAATCCTCAAGTACTTAAGAAACACTAAGGATGTGTTCCTAATATATGGAGAAGGTGATATGATAATACGTGGGTATACAGATGCCAGTTTCCAGACAGATATGGATGACTCCAAATCTCAGTCCGGATACATATTTATTTTGAATGGAGGCGCAATAAGTTGGAAGAGTTCCAAGCAAGACACCGTAGCGGATTCTACCACGGAAGCGGAATATATTGCAGCTTCGGAAGTAGCAAAGGAAGCAGTCTGGATCAAGAAGTTTGTCTCAGATCTTGGTGTGGTTCCAACCATTGATGAAGCAATACCGGTTTACTGCGATAACAATGGAGCTATTGCACAAGCGAAGGAACCAAGGTCTCATCAGCGATCCAAACATGTGCTTCGCCGCTATCATCTGATCAGAGAGATTATAAGTAGGAATGATATACAAATTGAGAAAATTCTCACTGAAAGGAATTTAGCGGATCCTTTAACTAAGGACTTGCCTCAAAGCAAGTTTCAGGGTCATGTTAGAGCCTGTGGTATTGGGTACCGTAGCGATTGGTATTAGGCCAAGTGGGAGTTTGTTAGTGATATGAGAGAAGTGTCCTAAGACAATCGCCTTATGATTGTAATCATTTATTTTAATAAATGAATATTCACTATTTGAGTATACATGTTTGTGTATTTGATTGAGATCTTAAACTCATTTACTGAATGTCTGCAATACAATTCACAGCATGAGAGAATTTGTGATGAATTCACAACTAGTGATTATCTCTGCATGTGCAATTGTGAAGTATTGAAATTGTCCTTAGTCGTTGAATGGATAAATACGGACACTATCAATTCTGTTGAGACTAGCATGGGTTATTCTCTAATCAGCTTATTCTTACTGGCTGGTGACATTGAGATGTCCGGAGATAAACATGAATGCTAGTTAAGGGAACTAGTTCATTGGAGTGACTGGCTGTAAAACTTCATATGGTAGTCTACATATAGATATGTCAGTGAAGTTCTTACTGCAGCTTAAGTGTGATGTTCCTTTGACTTGCGGTGTTCAAGTCATCTTGGTCATGGAGACTTATACTTTGACAGCTTAAGCAAGCATCTCCAAGGAGGTGTGGACCCAGGATGATTGGGTATAAGCCGAAGTGCCCGAAGATGTTTGAACAGCCTACAAAGGATTCACCACTCCTTGTGAGGAAATGTGTACCCGAGGCCTATCATCGAATTGTTACTCAAAGCCTCTGGCCAGAGCATGACATGTTCAGAGTATGAATCTCTTAAATACATGAGAGTAATTAGAATCCGTAGGATGAGAAAACGTTACTTGGGCTAGGTGTGACGTAGTTAGCCTAGTGGGGACTGACACACATAGACCATGTCCTGAACCAAGTGGGAATAAGATGGTGAAGGGAATGGGGCACGATTCATTATAGCTGTTGAAGGGTTTCAGAATTGATTCTGAGGTCAACGGTTGATCTTTCGATTAATTAGGGATCATGATGTACTACTAGGTGTCACTCATGATCGTTCTATAATTAATTGATTAATTATAGACGGCCAACATAAATCGAAAGCCTATTTAGTTACACGCACTACGAGTAATCTGAGGGATTTAAAACGAGTTGAAAATTGGATTTTCCAATCAAGAGAGATTAAGTTTGGTTGAGCCAAACGATAAGTCGAATCTAAATTTTTCAGAGACGCATCGGAAGCGTAAAACGGCTAAGTCTTTTGAAGACTTAATAGATAAATTAAATAAGTTTAATTCATTAGGGCTTGGCTTGGATGGGTCGGCCAAAGAGGGCCCCCATCCTCTTTGCTTGGTCGGCCACAACAAAGGGAGAGAACCAAGTTTTTAGTTCAATTTATAAAATAAACCAAGTGTGGTTTATTTTATAAAGTTATGGATGATATAAATTTTTATATATAATAAACCAAGGTTTGGTTTATTTTTCATGGAAATTAAAATGAACCATGGATTGGTTTATTTTATAAAATCAATCATGGATTGATTTACCATGATAAGGAAATTTATTCCATAAGAGAGAAGAGACTTGATTGATTTTTATCATGAATTAAAATATGATTTTAACCATGATATAAAATCAAACTTGGCATGATGGAATAAGTTATTCCATATTTGAGAGGCTTGATGGTTGAGAGGCCACTATATAAAGGACCCAAGGCAAGGCTTGGGTAATAATCGAAGTGATGAAGGCATAGGCTCTCTCCCTCTCTTTCTCTCCTTCTCTTCTCCCCTTCTTGCCGTGTGCCAACCAGCCCCAAGAAGGAGCACCAGCCGGCCATCCTTTTGTGGTTAGTCTTCCGACTTCTCTCTTGGTTTTTCTCGTCGCGTTCTCGGAGAATCTAGTAGTTCTCGAGAACACGAAACTCGTGGCTTTGCGAAGTCATCCCGAAGATACTCGGCGTGGACGCGAATAGAGGCGGAGCTTCCAAGGGACGCTTACGGTTGGATCTCGTCCCTTCCTTCGAGTTACGCGAGGTAATACGTAAATTAGTTTATGTTTCTACAAAATTTTAAATATATGATCATGTCTACACAAGATAAAATTGCATGCTTAGATGTGTGGTTAAATGATTTAGAGAAATTATTTATGCTAAACCTTCCGCTGCACGTAATTAATTTTGAAATTACGAACCCACATCCATGTCAACATGCACCCGGTCCCAACACTTTTTTCTTACCTAAAGGACATATGTCCTTGTAATGTCCCTTTTGATTGCACCCAAAGCAAATTATGTGCTCCTTTGACTTTGCTTTAGTGGAGGTGGAAGCTTCTTCTTGCTCCAGCATTGAGGATGGTCTCTCCTCCTCCTCAATCCTTGAAGTGGAGACCTCTTCTTCCCCCTTTGATGAAGTGGATGATTGTTCAATTCCTTGTGCCACTTCACTTGAAGAGATGGATGAATCTCTTTCCTCTTTCTTCTCCTCTTTGGATGTTGAGCTTCTTTCCCCATCCGATTTGTCCTTTTCCTCTTCTTGGACCATTAAGCTCACTTCTTCCGGCTCTTCTACTACTTGAGCTTGTGAATAATTTTGATATAACGCTACCATCTTGCTCCATAGCTCATGAGCATTTTTGTATTGACCTACATTACTAATTATATCATTAGCAAAATCTCAAGTAATAATGAAATTACCTTCTCATTTGCCTTCGATTGAGTTTGTTGCTCCTTGGTCCAATATCTTGGTTGGAGCTTCTTCCCATGCTTATCCTTTGGGGCTTCAAATGGATATTTTAGTGCGATCATTTGCTCCCAATCCATATTGAACCATACTTCTATTCACATCCTCCAATAATCGAAACCCTCTCGGTCGTAAGGAGGTGGAATGTTGATGTCGTCCCCTAATCTTTCTTCGAGCACCATTTCCTCTAGCTTTTTGCTCTCCCGGCGATTAGTCCGTAGATGAGCGAACCTTCACTCTAATACCACTTGTTAGGATCCTACCGTGAAGCTAGAGGGAGGTCTATAGCTTTCGTTCGATTTTCTACCTACAACGTTAGCGTGCGTAATCGAAAATACTAAATACAAAACAATACCAAACGCTAACACCAAACCTTTACGTGGTTCGGAGATGGTGCTCCCACTCCACGGCTGTTCGTAAGGTGAACGATCCCAATCCCTCGGTGGATGACTCCCCGGACGCCCTCTGGCTAACTCGTGTAGCTCCTTGTGGGTGGAGAAACCTCGCCACAACCCGAAAGACACTTCTGAGCACAAAGACTAGTAATTGTCTTCTAACCAAAGCCAATTTCGTCAAACTTCTCAGCCAAAACCAAGCCCCTTTAAATAGTACTTAAGGCTGAGAAGACCGCCACCAGTCGACTAGTCCATTACCAGTCGACTGGTCCCACTCAAATTTGGTCGTTACAGCGTAATGTTCGAATTTCCAGCCAGACAAGTCGACTACTCCAGGGGTAGTTGACTGACCACCAGTCGACTGGTCCAAAACCAGTCGACTGATCTTTCTGTGACATTCACCAGTCGACTGATCTACTTCTATACCTAATTAGGTTTCCCTTCCCGAGTACACTTCTCTCAGCACTCGAACCCTAGGATTTCCCGAGTACATTTCCCTCAGCACTCGACCCCTCACGACCTGGTTGACTCTTCATCCAGCAGCCATGATCTGTTGCCTTCGCGCCCTCTTCGTCTTCGGCTCCCGTCTCTCAAATGTGCACACAAGCCCTCGACTTGCCTCCATGCCATCCTTCACCCATGCCTCGAAGCCCCATCCCTCAGCTCATCATTCCTTCTCCAACAGCCTCGATCTATTGCCTTCAATTCCTCTTCGACTTTGGCCCTCGTCCCTCATATACGCACACAAGCCCTCGGCTTGCCTCCATGCCATCCTTCACGTACGCCTCGAAGTCGGCTTCCCTCCGCTCATCGTCCCTGCTTTGTCCATGGTCCCTCAGATGCGCACACAAGCCCACGGCTTGCCTCCATGCCACCCTTCACCGTACTTGAAGACATCCAACCAAGCTTATGTGTATCATGCAAACCTGCACACTTACAAACACATATTAAATTCAAGGGTGAACCTAACTTAAACTCTTTGCCCAATCATCAAAACACATGGTCACACCGGACCATAGATTGCCCCAACAATCTCCCCCTTTTTGATGTTTGGCAATACGTTTAAGTTAGGGAAAACAAATAGCAAATACAATGCACACATGCATGGATCCTATCACAAGGCATCCCCACAGCTAACCTTCCCAAGAGTAAGGACTTTTACCAGAACGGGCTTTTTAAAACCTCTCCAAGTCTCCCCCTACATTGGACTTACAAAGGCTTTTCAAAAACCTCTCCAAGGTTCCTCTTATGTCACCAAATGAGCAACAATGCTCCCCCTATACCTAAGCTCCCCCTGACCTAGGATTTCTTGCAAAGGCGTATTTGGTTTCTCACTTAAAACCAACACCTCTCCCCCTTTGTCACACATCAAAATGATTGGATCTTTTAACCCCCTAATGATCATAAACATAGTGTACTAACCCCCCATAAGATTAGACACTTGTTTTACATCATTTGAACACCTTCCAATTACAGTAAAACCATTTCTGCCAACATCAGTCGACTGCCCCATCTACCAGTCGACTGATACTCTGAAAAACCAATTTTCAGCATTTTTAACCCAATTTCAGAAATGCACCAGAAATTCCACAGATCTTCAAAAATTCCCAAATTTTGTGGAGAGATTTGTGGTACCCATATACACTTGGGAAAAATACACTCAAAAATGTATCTATCACCATTCCCAAGATTAACACAAAATCCAAAACAAGCTAAATGGTTCAATTGAACCTTGACCTAAAGTCCTAGTTTTGACCTCCTCTTGATGTCTCTACGTAAACCAAACCATAATGCATCCCTAGCATTGATTTATATGGCATTTAACCAACTTTCATGCTATATAACCCCAATGTCATATTTCCAGGCATGATACACAAATCCAATGTGCCAAAACCCATGAATTGAGACTCAAGTCCGTCTCCAATTCCCTTGGCACACTTCATGACCCATGTAGACTTCCGAGAGGAATCCTCCCGGGATCCATAAACCATGGGTCCCAACTTGGCTCCTAGAGCTCCCCCTTGAGCTCTTAGCCTTAGCCACCTCCCTAGGCGACTCATTCACAAACACAAGGCCACAATGGTGTACCTCCAGTGACTTTTGACCTACAAACCTAACCTTATTAACTTTGGACCCCTTGTCCTTAGTTAAGACCTTTTTCTTTCCTTTTAATGGCATGTCATTCTTGGATTTTTCCTCCTTGCCATAATTATATACTACCCTAGCATATTTCTTTTCATTGGCATTGTAGACCTTAGACCGGTATCTTAACCCTGATCTATCATTGTAGGGTTCTTGACTTCCCAACCCCATACCTAAACCCTTAGATTCAATAGTGAATCTATCTAGGGTCTTTTCTAATTTATTAATCTTTGCCCTTAAAGCTTGATTTTCCCTTTCTATTCTTAAACCTAGAATCAACATGTCCACCTTGGACATTCCTAGACCTACCCATCCTAGGCATGTGTCTCCCCTTCTTGGGGTTAATGCCTTGGTCCTTAGGTCTAATGGTCTTGGATTTATCATGATGCATGATTTTTCTAGGGTTTTGATCTACAATATTAACCTCCTATCATGATATTTAAATCCAAAGTTATGCATGGGTAAATAATTGTCATTATTTCTAACATGCATGGAGGAGTTTAAATTTGAATTATATTTAAACTTAAGGTTAGGGATTACCTCCATTACCCTTGTAGCTCCCCTTGATGTGACCTTCTCTTCTTCTCTCATTTCCTTAAATGCTCCAATTTCTTGAGTTCTCCTTTCCTTGAGCATTTGGTGTGGTAGTGCCCTAGCTCTCCACACGTGAATCACCTTATATGCCTCTTATCCTTCTTTGCTCATCCCTACAACTCATATTAGTTTTCAAACTATTTGAATTGAGTTTAGGGTTTACCTCTTTTTTCTTATCCAATGGACACGTGTCCTTTTAATGTCCCTTTTGATTGCACCTGTTAAATACGACTAATTAAAAATACAGTAAAATAAATTTTTAAAAAATTTATTTGGAAGATTTAGGATTATCGGACTATGGTAAAGGGTTTTGGATACCTCTTAAATTACTAGAGGGTAAATAATTTAATCCTACAAAATTTATTGAGATGGATTATAACTAAATTGGAGGGTTAATAGCTAAAACCCTTACCCTAAGAGCAGGATTGGAATTTTTGAAAGTGGAGGGGTCTTTTTGTAAAAAGCTCCTCCCTTAAAACCCTCTCTTCATTCGCAGTTGCCCGTAGCCAAAGCCAAATCCGCCGACGCCTCCTTTTCTTCTCGCGTGCCCTAGCCGCGGTAGAAGCTACTCCAACCCGATTTCTTCTTTCCCCTTGGCTTCGCGAGCCCTAATCGAAGTCGAGGCATAGCCGACAGCTACTCCGTTCGCTTCCACACACGTGGACGAAGGGTGACGCCAGGCTGCAATCGGAGGAGGGTGTTCGACGCCGGAAAAATGAGATTTCTTGTTTGCTTCCGAGGATCCCAAGCCATTGCTGGCACAAAACCAGGTAAGGGTCGATTGTTTAGACCTAACTGTGAATGGATTAGGGTTCGGAATTGGTTTTGGTGAGTGTGCTCTTGCATCAATTTTTGGAAAGTAGAATGTGGATGTTGGTTTTTGGATTTGGTTCAGTTTCTGAATTCGGGCTTGATTTCAACTAATCTGATTTGTCTCCAAAAGTTGAATATGTGATGGTGGGTTTCTGATGATCATTAGAGTTGGTTATTTAGCTATTGAACTTTGTATTGGATGAGAAGTGGGGTTGAATTGATACTGTCATGTATTATTTTGAGGTCCAGGTGATTGAGTTTATTATAATTTTGATCTTGGAGTTCTGAAATGTTGCAACACTTGTGCCATGTGTTCTGGTATTTGGAATGGGCTTGTCTTTGATACTATCGCGAGCAATCTTGAAATCTATTCTTCTGTTCTTCTATTCAATTTCATTGTGAAAGAAACTCTATTTGAAGTGCTTGATCTTGATGGGCTTCATTAGGGGAGATTTGGGTTTTCTTCAATTCTTGTATCAATTTTGGTGTTGGATGGGTGAGGAAGAAGCTGCTGTGATGATATGGATTATTGGTGTAGGGAATTTGATTATGATTTCTGTGGGTTTTTGCTGCTCAGATTTGGCTATGAAGGTTTGGATCTGTGCATTGGGTTGCCATGAGTTTTGTGTTTGGAATTAGTTTAGTGATTGGTTCTATGGATCTTGATCTGAGACTTCTATGGATTTGATCTTGGATAGGTTTAAGTTTGAGTTTTCCTGGATCTGTGAAACCTTGGAATCAGAATTGTTTTAGGTTGTTGCTCGATTTGGTTTCATTTTGGAGTTACCGTGAGCTCCATTTGGTTTTAGCTTAATTTATAATCTACCGTGAGCTCCATTTGGAATTGAAGCATGACTGGTGCTCTACTGTGACTAGAGTTTAATCTTGATAAGAGAGGCTATGCTTTTGGTTGCCTTCTACCGAGAGTTAAATATCTTGTGTTAGTGGGTTTAGGTTGTTTAGTTTGATCCAAATGAATTGGAGATGATTTTTGCCTTGAGCTTGGATTGGATGGTGAGTGGATTAGGTGGTGGATCACAATTGAGATGACCATTGGGTTAAACCTAAATATGAAACCTGACCCTAATCTAGAAAGGGATAATCATTTAATTAGATTAATTAAATGAAATACGAGGGTTAAGTTAATCCTAATACGGTGTAGGAATTTGTTTAGCTATTTAATAATTATTGTGATAGCTAAAACTATGAACTTGATACAGGACGCTGATTGATTTCTGATTATTGGACGAGGGGTTCTTTTCTGATACGGACTTCTACACCTTGGAGGCGGGTACCCCTTGACTTATCTTGTTGATATTGTCATATTATTATGCATAGACTGTTATAGATAGCAGTAAGATTATACGCTATCCCTATTGATTATGCTTGTTCTGGATACTTGATGTTTATCCCTGAGTTATTATGCGGTTAGTTCCATACAGTCTCAGCTATTGTCATATCTATATGTATGCTTAGATATCGGGATGTATCTCTTGTATTTGACATGAGGGATCTGTAGTTTCCGGCCAGTATACCTTGTAGGTCACCAGTATTTCCTGTTATAGGATTTCAGACTGAGACTTAGTATACTGGGGACTTGATGAGGGAGGTATGTGTATCTATCATACACCATCTCTGCATTGTTGCATGCCGGCGATCAGCGACTCCCTTGTGGTTGAGCCTATCGTCTTCCGGTACATGATATGCGCACACGGCCACTCATGGGTTAGTGGATACCGTAAGATGTGTGCATTTACCCTGTATTGCTCCGTTCGGCCACTATGTGGAGGGTGGTTGCGGGCGTGGTAGCAGCCAGGGATCCCTTCTCGTACTGAGCCACGAGGAGATGAGAGCTAGACTCCCCCATTGCTTGGGGTAGGAGCGTAGTCTCCGCCAGCATCCTGTCCACCCGGTCACTCAGGAGCAGTGATGGCAGGGTTCGTACAGGTTGTCACAGCTCTACCCACGTGGACGTTGTGGACGATGATCCTGACTGGGACTAGGGGTGACACATGTCATTGCACCATGTGCATATTTTGCATCGTGCATTGTTTGCTGCACTTGATTTCTGTACTTGTTTGACATGCATATTCTGGAGACTTGTTATCTGAGATTATATGTCTATTAGTATTCCCTTGGTACTTATTACCCTCTTTTCTGGTTAGATGGATTCTGGTATGTATCTACCTCAGTATTTCCAGTACTAGTCTTTCCCTATTGTTGATATGAGACTGTATTAACGTAGATGCTTATTGTTATTATAACATACTATGCATATCTGCTGGGTATTCGCTGAGTTTATGGACTCACACCCGTTGCCATATGTTTTTATTTCAGGTTGAGATACTTGGAGTCGCCAGAAGAGCCCAGCAGCCAGTCCCTACCCATCGCGACGACAGGGTTTTGTTTTCATACTTAGCGATGTATTTATTTCATATTTCTTTTAGGACTTTGTATATGTCTTGTGAGGGTTGTAGTGTGCCTAAGGGGTTTATGTATTTGTTAATTTGTCGTAAGTCGGACTGGTCGGCAGTCAGGTATGATTTACTTAGTTGTCTGGTGCTTTTATGTTGTGTTTATCTATTTTAGAGGCTTGAGGCCAAATTTATTATCTGTGTGTGTGTATGTATGTGTAAATTGTCCGCCGGACAGGGGAAGTGCTGTCCGATTTTATATTGGACCAGCGGCTCCTGGGTCTCGGGGCGTGACAGCACCCAAAGTAAATTATGTGCTCCTTTGACTTTGCTTTGGTGGAGGTGGAAGCTTCTTCTTGCTCCGGCATTGAGGATGGTCTCTCCTCCTCCTCAATCCTTGAAGTGGAGACCTCTTCTTCCCCCTTTGATGATGTGGATGATTGTTCAATTCCTTGTGCCACTTCACTTGAAGAGATGGATGAATCTCTTTCCTCTTTCTTCTCCTCTTCGGATGTTGAACTTCTTTCCCCATCTGATTTGTCCTTTTCCTCTTCTTGGACCATTAAGCTCACTTCTTCCGGCTCTTATACTACTTGAGCTTGTGTAGAATTTTGATGTAACGCTACCATCTTGCTCCATAGCTCATGAGCATTTTTGTATTTACCTACATTACTAATTATATCATTAGACAAAATCTCAAGTAATATTGAAAATACCTTCTCATTTGCCTTCGATTGAGTTTGTTGCTCCTTCGTCCAATATCTTGGTCGGAGCTTCTTCCCATGCTTATCCTTCGGGGCTTCAAATGGATATTTTAGTGCGATCATTTGCTCCCAATCCATATTGAACCATACTTTTATTCGCATCCTCCAATAATCAAAACTCCCTCGGTCGTAAGGAGGTGGAATGTTGATGTCATCCCCTAATCTTTTTTCGAGCGCCATTTCCTCTAGCTTTTTGCTCTCCCGGCAATTAGTCTGTAGATGAGCGAACCTTCGCTCTGATACCACTTGTTAGGATCTTACCGTGAAGCTAGAGGGGGTGAATAGCTTTCGTTCGATTTTCTACCTACAACGTTAGCGTGCGCAATCGGAAATACTAAATACAAAACAAAACCAAACGCTAACACCAAACCTTTATGTGGTTCGGAGATGATTCTCCTACTCCACGGCTATCTGTAAGGTGGACGATCCCGATCCTTCAGTGGATGACTCCTCGGACGCCCTTCGGCTAACTCGTGTAGCTCCTTGTGGGTGGAGAAACCTCGCCACAACCCGAACGACACTTCTGAGCACAAAGACTATTAATTGGCTTCTAACCAAAGCAAATTTTGTCAAACTTCTCAGCCAAAACCAAGCTCCTTTAAATAGTGCTTAAGGCTGAGAAGACCGCCACCAGTCGACTGGTCCCATTCAAATTTGATCGTTACAGCTTAACGTTCAAATTTCTAGCCACACCAATCGACTGCTCCAGGGGTAGGCGACTGACCACCAGTCGACAGCTCTAGGGGCAGTCGACTGACCACCAGTCGACTTGTCCATTACCAGTCGACTGATCTTTCTGTGACATTCACCAGTCAACTGCCCTGGCACTAGTCGACTGATCTACTTCTACACCTAAGGTTTCCATTCCCGAGTACACTTCTCTCAGCACTCGAACCCTAGGATTTCCCGAGTACATTTCCCTCAGCACTCGACCCCTCACGACCTAGTTGACTCTTCATCCAGCAGCCTTGATCTGTTGCCTTCGCGCCCTCTTCGTCTTCGGCTCCCGTCCCTTAGATGCGCACACAAGCCCTCGGCTTACCTCCATGCCATCCTTCATGCATGTCTCGAAGTCTGTGCCCCTCGACTCATCGTTCCTACTCCAGCAGATTCGATATGTTGCCTTCAAGCCCTCTTCGACTTTGGCCCTCGTCCCTCAGATGCGCACACAAGCTCTCGTCTTGCCTCCATGCCATCCTTCACGTACGCATCGAAGTCCGCTTCCCTCGGCTCATCGTCCCTACTTTGTCCATGGTCCCTCGGATGCACACACAAGCCCACGGCTTGCCTCCATTCCACCCTTCACCGTACCTGAAGACATCCAACTAAGCCTATGTGTATCCTACAAACCTGGACACTCACATACGCATATTAAATACAAGGATGAACCTAACTTAAACCCTTTGCCCAAACATCAAAACAAATGGTCACTCCAGACCATAGATTGCCCCCAACAAATAGCTCGGTCACCCCAAGTCAAAATTCTCCCTACAAGGTTAGTACAAACGGAAGTTTAACAATTAAAATAACAATGCTTACACAATACCATTTTACGTGGTTCGGAGATTTCTTGCTCCTACTCCACGACATGTCCTTGAGGTGGCTATCAAAAGGTAGAAAGGGTGACTTAACCAAGGACAAGGTGTCCAAGGTTAAGAAAGTTCATTTTGTAGGCCAAGGGTCACCGGGGGCACACCGGTGTGGCTTAGTGTGGATTGAGTCACCTAGGGAGGTGGCTAGGGCTAAGAGCTCAAGGGGGAGCTCTAGGAGCCTTTGGGATATATGGTGAATGAATCATAGGAGGGTTCCTCCTAGAGGTCTAGATGGACCATAGGATGTGCCAAAAGATTTATAGATGGACTTGAGTCTCAATTCTTGGGTTTTGGCACGGTGTTTTTGAATATCATGCATGGAAATATGACATTGGGGTCATATAGCATGAAGGTTGGTTTTTGATGTACAATTGTCATATAAATCAATGCTAGGAATGCATTGTGGATTGGTATGGGCAGAGACATCAAGGGGAAACCAAAACTAGGAATTTTGGTTAAGGTTTGAGTGAACCTTTTTGCTAGTTTTGTTTTTTTGTGTCAAACTTGGGAATGGTGATAGATACATTTTGGAATGTATTTTTCCCTAGTAGATATGGGTACCACAAATGTCTCCACAAAATTTGAGAATTTTTGGAGATTTGTGGAATTTCTGGCGCATTTCTGAATTTGGTCAAAAAGGCTAAAATTCTGATTTTCAGAGTATCAGTCGATTGCCCTGGGGGCAGTCGACTGGTAATGGCTGAATTAAGTTTCAACAGCTGGGTATGTGTCCAAATGATGCAAAACAAGTGTATGGGGGGCTAGTACACATTGTTTATGGTCATTGGGGATTAAAAGAACCGATAATTGGGATATTGTTGGGCTCTTTTTGATGTTAGGCAAAGGGGGAGAAGTGTTGGGTTTAAGTTGGGAAACCAAACACTCCTTTGCTAGAAACCCTAGGTTTAGGGGGAGCTAAGGTTAAGGGGAAGCATGTTTGCTTCATTCCTGGCGTAAGGGGAACCTTGGAGAGGTTCTTAAAAAGCCTTTGTAAGTCCAATGTAGGGGGAGTTTGGGAGAAGCTTTAAAAAGCCCGTTTTGGTGAAAATCCAAACTTGGAGGGTTAGGTGGTGAAAATCCTAACTTGGAGGGTTAGGTGTGGGATGCCTTGGGATAGGATCCCGTTGTGAAAAATTCCTAACTTGGAGGGTTAGGATAGGACCCATGCATTGCATATGCCTTTATTTAGCATCGTTTTTGCTATTGACTACTATTTTGCTTTCCCTAATTTAAACGTATTGCCAAACATCAAAAAGGGGGAGATTGTTGAGGCAATCTGTGGTCTAGAGTGACCAAGTGTTTTGATGTTTGGGCAAAGGGTTTAAGTTAGGTTTACCCTTGTTATCTCATATGTATATGTTGAGTGTGCAGGATGTATAGGTTACATATATGGACTTGACTGGACGGCCTTGGTATGGTGAAGGGTGGCATGGAGACAAGCTGGAGGCTTGTGTGCACCCGAGGGACCTTGGAGAGCAGGGACGATGAGCTGATGGGCATGGACTTCGAGGCATGTGTGGAGGATAGCATGGAGGCAAGCTGGAGGCTTACGTGCATCCGAGGGACGGGAGCCGAAGATGAAGAGGGCGCTCGAGGCTGCGGATGAGAAGTCAGTCGAGTCGTGGGGGTACGAGTGTTGTGTGATTGTACTCGGGAAAGTCCTAGGGTCTGAGTGCTGAGAGAAGTGTACTCGGGAAGGGAAACCCTAGGTGTGTGAGTGGGGCAGTCGACTGCCTGGGAGGCAGTCGACTGGTAAAACTCACAGAATGATTTCGAGGCTGGACCAGTCGACTGGTAAAATGGCAGTCGACTGGTATCCCTGAAATATAGCCGTTGAGCTAGCCGTTGGCTAGAAATTAAGGCTAGACCAGTCGACTGGTAAATTGGCAGTTGACTGGTGGCGAGGGTTTCAGCCCGAGTCCTATTTAAAGAGGACTTCGTGGTGGCTGAGATTCTTGATGAATCTTGTCTTGGTTAAAGGCAAGATAGTTGTCTTTGTGCTCAGAGGTTTGCTTGGGATTGTGGCGAGTTTCTCCACCCACAAGGAGCGGCGAGAGCTAGCCGGAGGTTATCCGGGGATTTATCCACCGACGAATTCTTGGATTAGTCACCCGTCCGGGGTGGATACCAAGTAAATCGGTTTGTTAGTATTGTTCTCTCTTGATTAGTTTATTTTTATTTGTATTTTCGCTGCGCTAACAATCTTGTAGAGAAAACGACAAAGATTTGCTATTCACCCCCCCCTCTAGCAAGCATTATCGATCTATCATGATCTATGGGCAAGATATTCATTAATTAAATATTTACTTTCCCTATAGTTGGTCTATTATCACTAATGTGATACATCTAATAACTTATTAAAATGCCACAAGCATAAGTGAGTTATTTGTATCATCCTAACATCTCATATGCGTGAATGCAATCATAAAGCTAAGTAATATGAGATGTTTTTAAGGTAAACCTTGTTTAGCCCAATTTATCATGAATATCTATTATGGTCTACACACTCCCCCTTAATGTCTCAAGCCATCCAAATTTCAAAAATTTGAAATTCTAACACCATGGTTGACTTACCCCAAATCCTCTAATCCTTAAGGATTGACTTTGGTACCCAATAGAAATGTTTCCTAATTGGGTTAACCAAGTACTCATTGGGGATCCATTTCTTACTTAGGGTCTTGGACTTTGCTTGCCCTCTAACAAGCAAAAAATGATAGGTTTTTCTATTGCTAGACTTCCCAAGTCTAATCTCTCTTTCTTAAAACTTGCTCTTTTGCTCTAAATGATCATATCTAGTGTCTTTGAACTGACTTCAAATTTCCTAAGGGCTTTGGTAAGGCTATCTACCTTTTCCCTAAATCCTTATTTTCTTCTTCTAAACATAAGTCATTTGAAACGGAAAAAGAAACATGCACATCATCCTTAATTTTCATGGATGCCAGTTTCATTTTTAGCATGCATATCTCATTTTTCACACTTAATTTTTTTTCTAGCATTAACCAAATCATCATTCGTACTAGAAATTATTTTTACGAGAGTAGAAGTGGGTAGGTTGTATACCTCACTTACCGAGACGTCCGATTCCGAAGTTGAGTTTTCCCCTTCACTTGAGCTCCCTTCATCTTCAATTGAGCTCTTTCCTTCTTCAAATTCGGATGACATGGAGGCAATGTCGTCAATTCCCATTAGTGCGAAATGGGATACTTGATGTTCCTCCTCCTCCGATGAGGTTGAATCATCCCATGTAGCCTTTAAGTTTTGCAATTTCTTCTTCTTCTCTTTTGATTTCTTCTTTCCTTCTTTCTTCTTTCCTTCCTTCTTTTTCAAGAGGGGGCACTCATCTCTCATGTGTCATTCTCCTTGGCAATTGTAGCAAATAATCTTCCTTATTTTATTTTTTCTCCCCGACTCTTTCCTACCATGAGACTTGTTAGTAGAAAAATGTTTAAATGCTTTTCTCATTTTTCTTACCATGTAGGCTTCCGCATCACTACCCATGGATGCACTAGATTCATCCAAATCGGATGATAAGACCTCCTTCTTTTTACCTTTTCCCTTGTTTGCCACAAGGGCTATACTCTTTGGCTTGTATATCTCTTTAATTGTTCCTCCAACTCGAGTCTCATGAAGCTCCATGGTTGAGAAAAATTCTTCTAGAGATGTTTTCTATAGATCCTTGGAAATGTAGTATGAGTCCACCATTGAGCTCCAATTTGATGTTCTTGGGAAGACATTGATGGCTTTCATCAAAATGTCCCGGTTGGATAATTGTTCCCCTACACTTGTTTGTCCATTAAGTATTTCCTTAAATCTAGCATGTAAACTTGTTACCTTCTCCCCTTTATCAAGTTTGATATTGTTCAGTTGGGATCGGAGAAGATCTCTTTTTGCCATTTTCGCCTCCGAAGTGCCTTCATGAACCTCTACTAGCTTTTCCCATAAATCCTTGGCACTTGAGTAATTCTCAATCCTTGTTACTTCTTGTTGGGGAAGCACACTAAGTAGATGATGCACGACTTTGAAATTTGCTAGATGATCATCTCTTTGCATCCTACTCCATCTTACTTCATCGAGTAACTTGTTCTCTTGATCCCTAGGCACTTCAAACCAATTTTTCATAATTAACATTATATCAAAATCGGTATTGAAGAATACCTCCATTCTCTTCTTCCACCATGAGAATTCTCCCTCGAATTTTGGTGGTTGGATGTGCAAGTCGGCCATTTCAATGATTTTGCTCTTCTCAACGGTTAGTCCGATTAAGGCGTCCTTGTGCTCTGATACCACTTGTTAGGACAGATGGCACGTCTAGAGGGGTGAATAGCTCGGTCACCCTAAGTCGCGACTCTCCCTACAATGTTAGCACACACGGAAGCTTATCAAACATAACAATACTAACGCAATACCTTTTACGTGGTTCGGAGATTCCTTGCTCCTACTCCACGGCGTGTCCTTGAGGTGGACGATCCCTTGATCCTTCGGTGGATCATGCCCCGACAATCTCCGGCTAACTCTTTCTCCTTCTTGGTGGAGAACAACCTCTCACAACCTTTCTTCCTCCTTACAAGATGACTCTAGAGTTTGAGGAGGAAGATGAGCACAAAGGAGAAGATCTTACAATGAAGAGCTAATCTTCTCTTAGCCTTAAGCTACAAGTTAAATAGTGGAGAGGGTTGTTTAAACAAACAGCCTAGCTTGCCACCAGTCGACTGCCCCAGGGGCAGTCGACTGGTCCTAGCCAAACAACTAGACAATGGCTAGCCTAATAGCTTATTTTTCGAACTGATCAGTCGACTGGTCCTAGACCAGTCGACTGATCTTTCTGTGAGATCGAGTTCTATGCTTGCAGTCGACTGATCTATCCCCAGTCGACTACCCAGCTTATATTTGCACTCTCCCTCACTCTGAAGACCACCTTTCACGTATGACTTCAAGTCCACTCCCTTAGCTTGCCCCTTAAAGTCCTCTTCCACCGGCTGTCGTCCCTCAGATGCGCACGCATGCCCTCAGCTTGCCTCCATGTCATCCTTTATGTATGCCCTTTGAAGTCCACTTCCCCCGGCTTGTCCTTGGAGTCCTCTTCCCTCGACTTTCATCCCTCGAATGCGTACTCCATGTGTGACTCACCAAGTCCTGCACGACTCAATCACACACATCAAAACAACATAACACCCTAACTTAACCAAATTGGCACACACACATCAAAACCATGATCCTCCCGATCATACTTGGGTTGATTGCCCCAACAATCTGTGGGGGCAATCGACCCTAAGATGATCTGAAGGATCATGAGGTTTTGATGTGTGAGGTCAATATGGTTAAGTTAGGGTTTGTTGTTGGACTAACATGTGTATGTGAGTGTGCAAGTTTGCAGGTTTGCAGGTACACATGGACTTGGTTGATGTCTTCAGGTGAAGGGTGGCATGGAGGCAAGCTGGAGGCTTGTGTGTGCATCCGAGGGACCATGGATAGCAGGGACGATGAGCCAAGAGACGCGGACTTTGAGGCGTACGTGAAGGATGGCATGGAGGCAAGCTAGAGGCTTGTGTGCGCATCCGAGGGACGAGGGCCGAAGATGAAGAGGCCGTGAAGGCAGCAGTCGAGGCTGCTGGTGAAGAGTTGACCAGGTTGTGAGGGTCCTAGTGTGAGTCGTTGTACTCGGGAACTAAGCCGGGAGGGTTCGAGTGTGGAGTGAAATGTATTCGGGTAGTGTAACCCTAGGCTTAGGTTCGGACTAGTCGACTACCCTAGTGGCAGTCGACTGGTGTCGACTGGAATAAGCTGCTGGATTCGAACGTTGTACTGTAACGGTCGAATCTAAGTGGGACCAGTCGACTGGGAACAGATCCTCTGGTCCGCACTTTTGTGGACCAGGGGATCGACCACTCGCTATTGCGGCCGGATCGTGATCGCGATCCAATCGCAATTTTTTGCGATCCCTTCTAGGGATCACCGTGCCCCCCAGGTTATAGTTTGGGTTCAGGCGAGAGGCCGGAGGCCACCCGACAGCCTAAACCTTAAATCCGGATTTAGGGTTTAGGGTTTATGATTTAGGGTATAGGCCGCCGGGGTGGCTGATAGCCCCGAAATACTAGGTTAAAGTTGTCATGAATTGTGGGACCATCAGAATTTAAATATTTATAAATGAAATGCTAGAAACCCTTTTTGCAATCAAAATATGAAAACGTAGTAAAGGGGCCACAGGTCGTATTTTTCTCGGGGCTAGTTGTTGTTGTTTGGTTCTAGCTCGTATTTGTGTGTCGTTTATGAATTTGGGTTTCAAATAAAATTTGGGTTTGGGTTCAATTATAAATGAAGACGCAATACAAAGAAAGAAAACTTACATCAATGAATCAAACAAAGGGCAATGCAATTTGTACACTTAACCAATGAGAAGCTTAATCAACCAATGCACTTATCCAATTCCGGAAAACAAATCTGATATCGAATTGCAATTTGAACTGCTAAATAGATTAATAAAACAATGCTGTAATTTGATTGAAACTAAAGCCGCATTCACTTGATACAACTTGCCAAAACAAAACTAAATGCTTACACTGTAAATTAGCAATTCAGAATGAACTAATCAATTCATATCGACAAGAGAAAGATATTGGTGAAGTGCTGTGCAGGGATAAGTGGAGAAATTTAGACTCGAAAGCTATCGAATTCAGACACAGCTAAATTGCAGAAATAATGGACTGAAGTCCTATGCAGTAATAAAGTTCATGCTGTCAGAAATTTAATTCTGCCACACATTGGATGAAGATTCCAACAAAACAGCTGAATCAAAGGCTATAGAATTCGAATGCAGATCTTCCTGATACAACTTCAGAAATAAAATCTGATGATATGCAGAAATGGAATTGATCAGCAGATTTGGCACAGCTAGGTTGTAGAATTGGATGAACAGATTTCGGATTGCAGAAATTCGAATGCAGCAATATAAATTCAGTTAATTTATTGATACAAGGAACTGATGCTACGAAATTTTACTAATCATCTTAGAAACATTTCCTAATTCTGCAGAAACTGCCCAAGAATGCAGCAAGAATTCTAAGCAGCACATGAGTGCAGAATTGCATGATCTGGATGCAGAATTTCAGAAATAAATTGGATGCACAAGCAACAGATGCAAGCTGAATTCACACGCATACTAGAGTTCAAAGAAGCTTAAATAAAGCTATTGCTTAAGTGACACAATTTTCAGAAATATCAACTGAATTGTTTTCGAAGTAAAGTTGATACACGAACTGAAATTGGCACGCAACAGATTGTGCAGAAAATCCAAGCAGAAGTGCAGAATTGAAATCCAATGTGAAACAAACTAAAGTAGTTGCAATTACTCCATAACAAACTACCTATCTAAAGCTTACAAACTTGAGAACTGAAACCTAATTACAATTGAAAAATTCAGAAAACTGAAACTGACTAACCAATTGAATCTGATACGCTAGCTAAAAAAAATTCTGATACGCTAACATTAAACTGCAAAGCAATTGAAATTAAACGAAGTGTTAACTGAATGAGCTAGCTAACTAATGGAAGAACAGATTAAAACCACTAATTAAAGTAAAAACAACTCCAAACCGAAACTAAGGTAGCTGATGCAAACATTCAAAAACAGAACAGACGGCAGAATTTAAATTACAGCTAGGAAAACTGAAATTAACTAGCTAAACTACTCCTCAACCCTTCCTCAGCTCAAATGCTCCTTGTTCGTCACGCAAGGGTGAGCCTCGAACCCGCAAGCTCAGCAAATCAGTGGAAGAACAGCTCTGCGATTCAAATCCATTCAAACTCCGCTCAAGTTGAAAATAGCCATCGATTTCTTCAACTTTGCTGTGGTGGATTGCGCCGATGAATTGGGAATGCTCCGAGCCTTCCAGGGAACCCCTCCAGATAGCTAGGATGAAATGAAATGGTACACAACAGAGATTGACGAACTCAAGTGACAGAGCTACTGAAACCTCACGAAACTCTGTCCTTGGGCAAAATTCAAGCTGGAAACTCCTCTGCGAGCTCTCCCCACTGACCTAACACTTGTTCTATTGAAGGATTCGAGGGGTCGTGTCCCTTGGATGAAGAACTACTGAAGAAATGATGAAAAACTGAAGAAGAACGCTGTAGCGGCGAAGACGCGACGAAGGGGAAGCTGCGGCGATTTTTTCCTGAAATAATTAAGCACGGACGGTCCAGATTGATCCACTTCAATCCAACGGCTGATCTTGGTCTGATTTGAGCCAAACTTTGATGATGATGATCTGGGGTCAGGATCTGCCTTGTGGTAGCTCGGATCCTCCAGATATGCAACGGATGGTCCAGATCAACTTAATCTTTGAATGGATGATCAAGAGCCCTCCAAGCTTGATCCAATGATTGATTGAGCTCTGATTGGGATGAAACCTTCAGATCTTGATCATAGTGCTTGATCAACCCTAACCCTAGCTCGGATTGCTTCAGATGATCCCGGATGGCTCAGATCTAGCCGCTCTTGAATCGGACGGTCCGGATTAATCGTAAGCTTGATAATTCGATCTGGTTCACTTCCGACTCAAGTTTGACCCAATATGCCCTAGGTCCATGAACCTTTTATGCCTACAAAAAATAAATCAAGAATTTAGTGGCCAAATAATCCAAGAAATGTGTAAATTTGCAATTAAGTCCAAAATAAGAGTAAGTTCTAAAACCTAGGGCAATTTCACAATTAAGCAATAAAAACATAAGTCAAACGTGGATTTTAGCAGCTCAAATAATCAATAAAATAGTATTTATCAGTGGCCTCCGGCCACCCGCCCGAACACAAACTATAACCTGGGGGGCACGGTGAACCCGAGAGGGGATCGCAACAAATTGCGGTCGGATCGCAATCACGATCTGACCGCAATCGCGAGTGGTCGATCCCCTGGTCCACAAAAGTGCGGACCAGAGGATCTGCTCCCCCAGTCGACTGCCCCAAGGGCAGTCGACTGGTAGCGACTGTTTCAGACTCGAGCTCTATTTAAAGGAGCACGTTTCATGCTACTATCTCTTGGCGAAACTTGCTTGGTCAAAGCTTGTTAGTAGCTTGTTGTGGTCAGATAGTGTCCTAGAGTTGTGGAGAGGTTTCTCCACCCACAAGGAGCTACGCGATCTAGCCGGAGGTGTTCCGGGGAATCATCCACCGACGGATTAGGGATCGCCCACCTTACGGGCAGTCGTGGAGTAGGAGTTTATCTCCAAACCACGTAAATTGTGAGTGTCTTTCGCTGTTAGTTTTATTTTGATTTTGTATATTCCTCTTGCGCACTAACAACGTAGGAAGAAAGAGTTCGAAAATTGCTATTCACTCCCCCCCCCCTCTAGCAATGTCAACAATCTAACAAGTGGTATCAGAGCTTGGACTGCTCTTGATTGGACTAACCGCCAAAGGACAATGGAAGATAAACTTGGGGATGATATCAACTCACCACCAGCATATGACCATGAGGATTTTGCCTATTGGAGAGCAAGGATGAAGATGTGGCTCGGCATGGATTGGAAATGTGTAATGGTGCTAGAAGAACCATTTGAAATCCCTAATGACAAGCATGGAAAGAAGCTCCGACCTAGGTATTGGACCAAGGAGCAACAAGAGCAATCTAGGGCAAATGAGAAGGTAATCAATATTTTGATTAATATTTTGGTAACAATGTGTTGAGTAGTGTAGGGACATATACAAATGCATATGAGTTGTGGAATAAATTGGAAGAAGTTCATAAGCACCCTACACAAGATCAACTAGTAGAAGAGCCCGAAGAAATAAGTTCAAGTGTCCAAAAAGATCAAGAGAAGGAAGAAGTGTCAACCTCATCCTCATCGAGTGAGGTGGCACAAGTAAGTGAAGAATTATCAACTTCCTCAAAAGAAGAAGAAGAAGTATCAATTTCAAGAGTTGAGGGGAGGAGAGATCCTCATCCGTGCAAGAGCAAGAGAAAGCTCCAACCTCCAACAAAGTCAAATCAAAGGAGCATATCATATACTTTGGTTGCAACAAAAATGGGCACTACAAGGATAAGTGTCCACTAGGTAAAAAAGAGGTAATTCCTAAGCCCAAGTCCATTCATTTAAATTCTAATATGGGTTGTAGGAATGAGGAAGCTCAAAAGAAAAGAAAGAAGATTCGATGGTTCACATGTGGTGAGTTAGGACACTACCATACAAAGTGTCTAAGAAGTAAAGAGCTTAAGAAGATGGAGCACCTAAGAAAATGGGAGAAAGAAGAAAAGAAGAAGAGGAGCTCACATCAAGGGGGAGCCCTAAGGGTAAGGGAGGTAATCCCTAACTTTACTTATGCTTCAAATTCTTCCATGAATGCTAGAAATGTTAATAATTGCTTGCCTAGATGTAATTTTGGCTTTAAGTATCATGATAGAACTAAGAACACTATTATGTGCCAAAATGATCAAAAATCTATGATTTGTGATAAAACTAGGATTTCTAGATCTAAGGATCAAGGCATCAACCCTAAGAAAGGGAGACATATGCCTAGGAAAATGGGTAGATCTAGAAATGAACAAAATAGGTATGATGATTCTAAAGTTAGGAGTTTGGAAAAAGAAAATCAAGTGTTAAGAGCAAAACTTGATAAGTTAGAAAAGAACCTAGATAGAGTCATTCGAGGGTCCAAGGTATTGAATGTGCTACCAAAGGATCAAAACCATATAAATGGTAGGTCGGGTCTAGGATACCACCCTAGGAAGGCAAATGGTAGTAAAATGTCATATTCAAGGATGCCCTATAACTATGGTAGAGAAAAGATCAAAAATGGCAAAGAAAAGTCATTTAAAGGAGAAAAGAAGGTTTTGACCAAGAAAAAGGTCTATAGAGTTAAGAGAGTAATAGTGGAAGGTCAAGAAGCACCGGAGGAGCACCGGTGTGGTCTTGCATTTGTAGATAAGTTACTTAGGGAGGTAACTAGGGCTAGGAGCTCAAGGGAGAGCTCTAGAAGCCAAAATGGGATCAATGGTCAATGGATCTCAGGAGGTTTTCTCCTAGGGAATTAGATGGTCTATGGAATGTGCCAAATGGGTTGGAAGACTAAGATGAGTCTTAATCCTAGGGAATTGGCACATTAAAATAGATTTACAGTGAGAAAAGATGGAAAATAGGATTATAATTGAGAGAAATTGGTTTTAATGTGTAAATGTCATATAACTTGATGCTATTAGTGTATTATGAATGAGTATGGGAAGAAGCATCAAGAAGATATCCAAATTAGAACTTTTAGTTGAGTTTAAATGACCCAATTTGGATAGTTTTGAAGTTTGTTTCAATCATGGGATTCAGAATAGTTTTGTTTGAAAACATATTTTTCCCAAGTAGATATAGGCTTCACGAATCTCTCTACAAAATTTCAGATTTTTTAGAGATTTATGGAATTAATTCGGCATTTCTGAAATTAGACTGAGAAACTAGAATTTCAGGTATCAGCCGACTGGCTCAGAGCCAGTCGACTGGTCCAGAACACAGAAACATTTTGTATGTTTTATCAGCCGACTGCCCCAGGGGCAGTCGACTGGTATTCACTTGAAAAATATTCTGTGAGGTTTCGCAGTCGACTGCCCTAGGGGTAGTCGACTGATCCGCGGGATTCTATAAGAACCAGACCGCACGGGGGTGGCCAAAACCTAGGGTTTTGGCGTGCCACCCCCGGCGATTTCTCCTTCTCCCGAGCTCCTCTCGTGTTCTAAGCGTCTCCCAAGCTCTAAAATCCTTCCCTAACCCTTCTCTAGCTCTGATCTACAACCTAGGGTTTGTGAGACCTCCTTTCTCAAGTCTAGATTACTCATTACCATCATGAAACGTTTGGGAAAGAGGTAAGAACTTGGATAGGTCAATTTTTTCCATTTAAACTATGATTTGGAACTAATGTGATGATTTTTTCATGTTTTCTTTGTTTGTTTTTCTTTGTGGGGGTGGTTTGGTATACATGCATGTGTTTGTCACATTTTAGTTTGGCCTCTAAGTGACCAAGAGGTGAGGGATCCTCACGACAAGGTCAGGGACAGTCCAGAGAGTCTAGGTTTCGATCGGCTGAATGTAGGAAGAGATTTGATGACAATGAGTTTGTAATAATGAGTTGTCGGTATTTAAATAGGGTTTTCTTTCAAGAAAAGTCCCCACAAATTTCTGAGATGATCACATACTTTGGGGCAGAGCAATTGGTTTACTGTCGTCATGATATTAATTGGGACCTTTGCAAAGAATTTTATGCAAATCTTACTTGCATTGATTCTGATAGTAGTTTATACGAGTCCATGGTAGCAGTTCGCATTCCCTTCTCACCCGTCATCTTAGGTGAATTTTTAGGGTGTAGGATATCACATAATGCATCCACTTACTTCCCTACTGTTGTTGAGCCTCTCTCTTTGCATGACGTTACCATAGATCAGATTCATATGCATTACTTTAGGAGGCATCGGCATGACACAGAGCGCATCTTTGATGTCAAACATATGAGTCCATTTAGCCATGTGTTGTACAAAATTGTCATAGAGTGTTTATTGCCCATCGTCACCAAGGGGCGGGCTAGGATTAGACTGCCACATTTGGTGATGATGTATGCCCTGGAGAGGAGATTAGATATTGATGTCTCCCTGCACGTATTTACAACCATTTGTCATTTTTCCCATAGTGTCAATGGGAAAATTTACATGCCCTTCTGCCACGTCCTGAATGAGTTCTTTGAGTCTCGGGGTATCCATGTGTCTAGTGGTCAGGTCTGTCACCTGTCCAAGGATTACGATCAGATTGGCACACACAAGCTATCCTTGGCAGGTATTGAGTGTCGACAGGGGGAGTTCATTTGGAGGCAGCGTCTGGAGTCCTCCAGCTCTGATGAGGAGCCAGCTGATGGAGTTACACGCGAGGAGTTCTCCCAGCTCCGGGCTGACGTTCACGGCCTCCGGGAGGACCTCCATAGTTATCAGCAGCAGCAGTTGGGCTTCCAGCAGACCATTCAGGCTGAGGTTCAGGGGTTCCGAGGCCAACAGGATGCGATGCTTGAGATGATACGCCAGTTGCACCTGACATATCAGGCCCCTCCTCCTCCTCCTCCAGGCGATGATATGATGTAGACTTGGTTGTCTTTGATGAGCTTTGAGTTGAGAGTGCTTTATTTAAGTATTACATGTATCTCTCAAACACTTATTCTGACATTGTACTATTTAGCTACTTCGGGGCTACGACCCTTGTGATACTTTTGTGCTACTTTTCTATGTATGAACCATTTGCTTATTTTATTTTATGAAATTTTAAGTCAATATTGCCTTATGAAATTTATGTCATGGATTAATGTTGCCTTTACAGTTTGAAAATTCATAAAGTGCTAATTGAATGATAGAATACGGTGTTGAATTAAAATCTTTGATTATGATTTCATACTCATCATTTAAGGTGTAATTCAAGGTTTTAATGTTGATTGTATAAATAAGGTGTATTGATATCATTGGATTTAAGGAAAATTGAAGAGGGTATATGTATCTAAAGTTAAAGGATGAATAGGGGGAGTTTGTCTCACATTGAAAATGCATAAAGAAAAGGGAAGAATTGAGGGCAATTCTATGTGTCAAATGATAATGGTGAGAGTTGACAAACACATAGAATTATGGATGGAGTTCAAAGTTGATATATATATGCCTATTCTTGAGGAATTTTAGGTTTGTACCAAAAGTCAAGCACGTTTGTTGTTTTTCATGAAACCATATTTTTCTAGGATAGAGTATATCCTAATAAACGTGTTTGCAAAATTTTACATTTTTTGGAATTTTGTATAATTTTCTACGCATTTCTGAATTTTGGCTGGAAAATCAGAAATGGGCGTATCAGTCGACTGCCATAGGGGGCAGTCGACTGGTGGTTCGGGCAGAATGTTATTTGCTGATTTCTTAGGGATTTTTTAGAAATCTGGTGAGTTCTATTTGGCACCAGGGGTAGGATTGCTTGGGGCAATCTTTCTTATGGTGTCAAAGGGGGAGAACTTGGGTGTTAAGTTAGGTTTGGTTTGGACCTTAACTTTGGTTGGTTTATGAAACTTGGGTGTTAAGTTGGGAGAACTTAACTTGTGTTAAGTGTTAAGTTGGGAATAACTTAACGTGGTGTTGGCAATGAGAATTGAAAATTGGGAGAATGAATAGGTTAAGGGGGAGGTTGCCTCTTGTTTGTTATGCTTTGATTTTCAATTGCTATTATTATTATTGTTGTTATGTTTACCTAACATAACATATTGCCACACATCAAAAAGGGGGAGATTGTTGGGGCAATCGGCCCTAAGATGATCTGGAGGATCATGAGGTTTTGATGTATGTGGTCAATATGGTTAAGTTAGGATTTGTTGTTGGACTAACATATGTATGTGAGTGTGCAGGTACACATGGACTTGGTTGATGTCTTCAGGTGAAGGGTGGCATGGAGGCAAGCTGGAGGCTTGTGTGCGCATCCGAGGGACCGTGGATAGCAAGGACGATGAGCCAAGGGACGCGGACTTCGTGGCGTACATGAAGATGGCATGGAGACAAGCTGGAGGCTTGCGTGCGCATCCGAGGGACGAGGGCCGAAGATGAAGAGGGTGTGAAGGCAATAGTCGAAGCTGCTGGTGAAGAGTCGACCAGGTTGTGAGGGTCCTAGTGTGAGTCGTTGTACCCGGGAACTATGCCGGGAGGGTTCGAGTGCGGAGTGAAATGTACTCGGGGAGTGTAACCTGTTAGTGATATGAGAGAAGTGTCCTAAGGCAATCGCCTTATGATTGTAATCATTTATTCTAATAAATGAATATTCACTATTTGAGTATACATGTTTGTGTATTTGATTGAGATCTTAAACTCATTTACTGAATGTCCGCAATACAATTCACAGCATGAGAGAATTTGTGATGAATTCACAACTAGTAATTATCTCTACATGTGCAATTGTGAAGTATTGAAATTGTCCATAGTCGATGAATTGATAAATACGGACACTATCAATTCTGTTGAGACTAGCATGGGTTATTCTCTAATCAGTTGATTCTCACTGGCAGGTGACATTGAGATGTCCGGAGATAAACATGAATGCTAGTTAAGGGAACTAGTTCATTGGAGTGACTGGCTGTAAAACTTCATATGGTAGTCTACATCTAGATATGTCAGTGAAGTTCTTACTGCAACTTAAGTGTGATGTTCCTTTGACTTGCGGTGTTCAAGTCATCTTGGTCATGGAGACATATACTTTGACATCTTAAGCAAGCGTCTCCAAGGAGGTGTGGACCCAGGATGATTGGGTATAAGCCGAAGTGCCCGAAGATGTTTGAACAGCCTACAAAGGATTCACCACTCCTTACGAGGAGATGTATACTCAAGGCTTATCGTCGGATTGTTACTCGAAGCCTCTGGTCAGAGCATGACATGTTCAGAGTATGAACCTCTTAAATACATGAGAGTAATTAGAATCCGTAGGACGAGAAAACGTTACTTGGGCTAGGTGTGATGTAGTCAGCCTAGTGGGGACTGACACACATAGACCATTTCCTGAACCAAGTGGGTATAAGATGATGAAGGGAATGGGGCATGATTCATTATAGCTGCTGAAGGGTTTCAGAATTGTTTCTGAGGTCAACCGTTGATCTTTCGATTAATTGGGGATCATGATGTACTACTAGGTGCCACTCATGATCGTTCTATAATTGATTAATTATAGACGACCAACATAAATCGAAAGCCTATTTAGTCACACGCACAACGAGTAATCCGAGAGATTTAAAACGAGTTGAAAATTGGATTTTCCAATCAAGAGAGATTAAGTTTGGTTGAGCCAAATGATAAGTCGAATCTAAATTTTCCAAAGACCCATCGGAAGCGTAAAATGGCTAAGTCTTTTGAAGACTTAATAGATGAATTAAATAAGTATAATTCATTGGGGCTTGGCTTGGATGGGCCGGCCAAAGAGGGCCTCCATCCTCTTTTCTTGGCCAGCCACAACAAAGGGAAAGAACCAAGTTTTTGGTTCAATTTATAAAATAAACCAAGTGTGGTTTGTTTTATAAAATTATAGATGATATAAATTTTTATATATAATAAACCAAGGTTTGGTTTATTTTTCATAGAAATTACAATGAACCATGGATTGGTTTATTTTATAAAATCAATCAAGGATTGATTTACCATGATAAGGAAATTTATTCCATAAGAGAGAAGAGACTTGATTGATTTTTATCATGAATTAAAATATGATTTTAACCATGATATAAAATCAAACTTGGCATGATGGAATAAGTTATTCCATATTTGAGAGGCTTGATGGTTGAGAGGCCACTATATAAAGGACCCAAGGCAAGGCTTGGGTACTAATCGAAGTGACGAAGGCATAGGCTCTCTCCCTCTCTTTCTCTCCTTCTCTTCTCCCCTTCTTGTCGTGCGCCAACCAGCCCCAAGAAGGAGCACCTTCCGGCCATCCTTTTGTGGTTAGTCTTCCGATTTCTCTCTTGGTTTTTCTCGTCGCATTCTCGTAGAATCTAGTAGTTCTTGAGAACACGAAACTCGTGGCTTTGCGAAGTCATCCCGAAGATACTCGGCGTGGACGCGAATAGAGGCGGAGCTTCCAAGGGACGCTTACGGTTGGATCTCGTCCCTTCCTTCGAGTTACGCAAGGTAATACGCAAATTAGTTTATGTTTCTGCAAAATTTTAAATATATGATCATGTCTACACAAGATAAAATTGCATGCTTAGATGTGTGGTTAAATGATTTAGAGAAATTATTTATGCTAAACCTTCCGCTGTACGTAATTAATTTTGAAATTACAAACCCGCATTCATGTCAACATGCACCCGGTCCCAACAGTGGTATCAGAGCCGAGGTTTGTGTTCGGCATAATCATATAATTGTTTTGTGGAAAGCTTTGTCATGATCTCAATTTTGGAAAATTTTCCAATTATGGAAACTTTCCAATTATGGTAAATTTTCGATTTAGTAATTTCAAAGTTTGGAAATCCTCATGAAATTTCGCAAACTTTTGAAATATCTCTGTTTCTGAAATTTTATGATAATTGTGAAAACTTTCCATTTTTGGAAACTTTCCGATTTTGGAAATTTCCTATTTTGGAAAATTTCAATTTTGGAAAAACGTAAGTTTTCTTTGTACCAGAAACTTACAATTATTCTGAAAACCTTTTATTTTTGGAAACTTTCCATTTATGGAAAGCTCGCAATTTTGGGCACTTTCTTTCAAGATGTCTAGACAAATTATGGGAATATTAATTGGCATTTAAATTTATAATTGGAAATTAAATTATTTACAAAATTCTTTATTTTGGATTGAGCCTCGAGGAGCCGTCCAATTTAAAGTTAGTTGTTATAATTAAATTTCCTAAATTGAATTTAAACTGTCAAATGCTTATTTTGGATTAAGCCTCGGGGAGCCGTCCAAATTAAGTTATTGATATTAATTTTCCATAAATAAAATATGTGATCAAATCTTGGAAATTTTTTGAGGTGATTCTCAAATGATAATTTCGTTATTTGATTTATGAGGTGATGCTCTTACATATTATTGTCTCCAAAATTAATTAAGAAAATTATTTTCTATAGAGTATATTTCCTTAAATAAGATTTTTATGAAAATAATATGTGGTTGAATTAAGGGAATCTATCTCTTAATTTAATAAGATTTGATTTAGAGAAATCAAAGTCTTAAACATATTATTTCCGAAATTGATTATGATAATTCAGGAAATTGTTTCCCAAAATAATTCCTTGAATAAAGTATGAAATTAGAATTAGGAAATCCGGTTCCTAATTCAATTAATGAGACTTGATAAATTAAGTCACATACATACTTTATTAAGGAAATTGTTAGAACATGACATAATTATATGTTATGAATGTGCATAAAAGCAAAAGATGAGACCCAAAACCCCTTACAAAATATTAAGGCCAACACCTTCCATTAATATGGTTAGAACCGAAGTTTTGTTTCTCGTTTGGGTTGATGGACACATCCATGCCCGGCTTGAACCTCAACATGTTCAAATCATGGAATTAGTTTATGATTAATATAGTTGGAGTCAGAGGTCAATCCTTAGTTTTGGTTGTTGGACACATCCAAGCCTGACTAAACGGTTGAATGAGCTCCAACCATATTAAAACCATTTCTTGATTAATGGGTCAGCCTTAAGCTTGGAGCATCGATTTGTTGTGCCACTGCCAAAGTCGATGTAATGAGAGGTGCAGTTGGATGCTATGTATATTGTTGCATACTTGTTAATGAGTTAACAACCCAATAATTTATGTAAACATTCAATTAGTTGATAGCATAATGTGATAGTTGCATATGTATAATATGTAATCGGTATAATTACCTACCTTCATAGCTAAGAATAACTTGATGGACTCTAGCCATGGTTGTTCTTATCTATGGTTGGATATCAACCTATTTGGAGATGTTCCTACGATCTCCCGAATTGATAAAAAGGGTTATTCAATTCGAAAAATAAATAGGATTTAATTAATGTATATTGATGCATTCTTTATCATTCTCATCACATAACCTCAATTTGTATTTCTAGGATAATCATCTGATCATGTCTTCTCTGAATTTTGTGTTCCATTTTGGACACCAATAAGCTGACTGGGCCAAACTTCATGGACTGGCTTTGAAACCTGAGGATAGTCCTCAAGGCAGAAAAGCTTGCTTATGTCCTTGAAGAACAACTTCCCAACCATCCTCCTGAAGATGCAACTCCAGACCAGTTAGTGACCTATCAGAAACATGTGACCGATTCTGAACTTACGAGTTGCATCATGCTGGCCGCTATGGTACCTGAGCTGCAAAAGCAGCATGAGCATATGGATGCTCATACCATCGTCTTCCATCTTCATGAGCTGTTTGACGAGCAGGCGAGATCCGAAAGTTTTGAGGTCTCCAGACTCCTCTTCACCTCTAAGATGCAGGAAGACACTTCTGTTTCACAGTTTGTGTTGAAGATGTTGGGGTACATTGAGCGACTAGGCACACTCGGATTTGCAATGGATCACGAACTAAGTATTGACTTAATTCTGCATTGTTTGCCCAAGAGTTACTCACAGTTTGTGATGAACTATCGGATGAACAAACTGGAGACTACCATTCCTAAGTTGCTTAACCTGCTGAAGACTGTAGAGCCTTCTGTAAAGCAGGATCAGAAGACGGTACTATTAGTTGGTTCCTTAAAGAAAAGCTCTAAGAGGAAGCCCAAAGAACAAAATAAGGGAAGGAAGAAAAAGGCCAAAAAGATTGAAAAGGCANGGGGCAGTCGACTGGTAGCGGCTGTTTCAGACTCGAGCCCTATTTAAAGGGGCTCGTTTCATGCTTTCTTTTCTTGGCGAAACTTGCTTGGCCAAAGCTTGTTAGTAGCCTATTGTGGTTGGATATTGTCGAAGTGCTGTGGCGAAGTTTCTCCACCCATAAGGAGCGACAAAGGCTAGCCGGAGGTTATCCGGGGAGTGATCCACCGATGGATTCTTGGATTAGTCACCCTTAGGGGTGAATACCAAGTAAATCTCTTTTGTTAGCATTGTTTACATTGTTAGTTTTTGTTTTATTGTATATTCCGCTTGCGCAACTAACCGTGTAGGAAGAAAGAGTTCGAAAAATTGCTATTCACCCCCTCTAGCAACCGTACAAGATCCAACACTTTTGAGGTCATCCCAGAAAGACATATGCCCGAGATCACATTGAGAGGTCAGGTCCCCGAGATCACCTCGGGAAGACAAACGCCCGGGATCCTCCCGGGCCAAAGGACCCCGAGATCACCTCGTGGTAGCGGAGCCCAATGATCATCCTATCCGATAGCCCAACCTCAAGTAACCATCCCCTTTTTCGCGGATCTGCGGATAATTACCATTAATAATATGGATAATCAAATCCCATAATATACGGCCATTAAAGCCTTGATTATCGCAACAGTCTGGATTTATTTGCTGCAAGGATGGTTACAAAGATTATCTTGTAACCGATAAGGGGACGTGCAGAAGGACGTGGGAACACATGTGACCGCCATCTTAGGTATATAAGGTATTCCAACCCCCCAGGTAAAGGGGTTACGCTCATCTTACTCATACTTCTCCTTAGTTCTTTCTCTTTCAAAGACACTCGTACTGACTTGAGCGTCAGAGTGGGCTTCGCCGGATAATCTCCGGTGTGTTCCCGTTAACGCTTGTGTTAATCTCGCAGTGTAGGAGCTCTTCCCCTCTCGTTATCGTCCTCGTGGGCTGGACTCTGATGACTGATAGCCTACGTCGATTCCTTCCGTAACATTAGTATTCCTTTTAATATTTAGACAAAGTAAATATAACGACACTCGATGATAAATACATAGCACTACAAGTTATTTATACTAGAAAATTTAAATATAATAGTATAGTTGCCACGTTATCTCTAACTCTCCATGAATCCAAGCCTCCTTGTTGATCCCTACAAAATTTAAATACATAGCGCTACAAATTAAATTTGTTTAGCTCTAACGCTCCCTGAATCCAAGTCTCGAATTTCCTCCTCGGACATTTACTCTTATAGTGATTCATTTTCTTGTATTTGAAGCATGTACTGTGCCCCTTCCCTTTCCAAATTCCTGGCAATGGCTTCTCTCGTTTGTTGCTGGTTGTACGTATCGAATAGGACATTTATTTTTATAATATTCTATTTTCCCACACATAAAATTAACATAATATATAAAATTTAAAATTTGAATTTAAATATTTATTTTTTGAGTTTTCGGTAGGACCCTGGATAGATCTCTCCCCCTAAATCTCTAGCAACGTAGACTCCAGTTCAAGTTGGTCTTCGTGTAGAAAGTTGGAAATGTGGGGGAAGTGGGTTCTGCCCACTTCCCCACTTCTCCACTTCTCCCCCACCCCTTCCCTAGACCCTTTACTTTAAAAGGGGAGGGGGGGGGGTGCGTCTAAGAGAGATTATTAGAGAATATCGCTTCTATCGGGGAGGAACATCCAGTGAAAGGGATTTGGTTCGTGAATACGAGAGTGGAAGAGCTTTCCGATTACGTGATCGTTCTTCCGACGACAAGCACGAAGAACAATGAAGGATTTACGAATATCACTGTATGTGTTTACCGTTTACAATTTCACGCAAATTCCTTCATTATCATGTATTAGAATCTACAATGGTATTAGAGTCGTAAGGTTCTAAGTAGCATGAAATTACTTCGCCGAAAAATCGCGGCTTTGTGTCAGCGGATTTCTTTCGAGTTGGTAAACTAATTGTTAGCGTCACGAACCGACAATCCCACTCGATTGTGTTGCACGCTAGCGATTAACCGCGTTCGTCGCGGTGAAAAAAATCGCGGTGGAGTTGACTATCGCTGGGACTCACTCTTGTGTTGGTCCTCTCCCTTGGCCGACATCTGCATCGCAATGGAGGTCGTATGGGTGTGGGCGGCGGCGAAGAAAAACGAAACACAAGTTTCGTTGGTGTTGAAGAAAAAAAATTCTAATCTTTACTTTTATGCTTTAAATATTAAAAAAAATCATGTTTTTTTTGATATCACTGATTGCATTTAAAATAATAAAGATTAGGATTTTTATGCATTATATCAATCGAGTTCAAACCATTAGATGGTTTGACCAGATCTAATTAGTCCAATAGACCTAATCCAGTTCAAATCTTGTGTTGGTTTTATCAGATCAGTCATATACAAACCAGAACCGATTTGTTTGGTTCGATCAATAGATTTGACTTTGAATTAAATGAGTTAACGTTTAAATAAGAACAACTAAGATAAGTCATCCCTATTCGATTAGATTAGTTCTAATGAGAACAATGAACCCAAACTAAGGATTCGATTTCCAAATCGATCAGCCCAATGTGTTAGTCAATAGAGCTCCTCAAATCAAGAAAATTTGTTTTTCTTATCTGTTTATGACTCTGTTGATTTATGCATATATGTGAATTGAATTGAACCAATTTTATTACTGGTTTGTCGGTTTTGTACTGGCATTGTGAATTTCAATTTCAAATACCAAGGTTTATTACCATGATGACCCATCGCGATGAGCGACGCAATGAGCTATTGGAGCAAATTGAGGAGGTTGACTATAGTCCGATTCTTGGAATCCAAGGAAATATGGATAAGCTGGATCAACTATTTTGGAAACTCGAGCAGGAAGAGTTCCCAATGTTGGATGACTACAGAATCGGGGCATTGATTCATTCGTTGCCAAGGGCTGCTAGGGAAGTGGCACACCATATATGGGGACGCTATGAATGCCATATCTCATATACCGAGTTGTGTAGAGAACTGCTTCGCCAAAATTTTTCAGAAAAGGATATGGAAGATTCTGAGGATGATCTGGAAGAGGATCCTGTAGAATTCGAAGAGGATCCAGTAGAGGATCTAGTAGAATTTGAGGAGGATCTTGAGGAATTCGAGTTGGATCCCATTAAAGAAATTAAGGAGGATCCAGAAGAAGATCCTATAGAATCTGTGGAAGATCCTAAAGTTGACTTACTTCAGATCAAGTCTGGGATGAAAGGGATGGAGTTTACCACTGTGCTAGTGTTTGTTCTAGTAGGAGTGGTGCTAACTTATCTAGTTTATTAGTGTCTTGTCTTTGTTACTGTTGTTATATACAAACAGTATTTGCTTGTTTAGTTTTTTTTAAGAGTCATATAGTGGTTACTGTCGTTATGTACGAATAGTTTTATGAAAAGTTATGTTATGTGTTAACAAACTTATTAATGATTAGTTCATTTCATTAAAATGATAAGTTCATTTATGATTAGTTCATATGATGGGATGTATGTAAAATAACTAATTAATGTTTATTAGATTGGATATACGGAGGATGAGTGGGAACGTAGTTACCACTTGATTTTATAAACCAACTCTAATTTACAATGAGTTAGTTATTAATTTTATGCATATGAGTTACACTGAATAACTAAATAATGCGTTTATTTATGTTAGATCATGACAATGAAGAATATAATAGCTGAACTCAACAAAGGAGAAATTAAATGGGAACAACTATAAAATATGACACCTTAAGATACAGTATGTACTTGAGGAACAAGAAGTTCTAGAAGTTGTAAATCAATTTATGGTAGAACTTGCAGATGGTTCTACAACTCAGCATAAACGTGATCTTGATGCCTATAAGGCATGGAAGAAAAAGGACTCCACTGCTAAGGGTATTTTGATTAGTACAATGGTAGATGACCTGGTATATGAGTATGAGCCATTACCATCAGCTCATGCTGTCTGGGTTGTCCTGAGGGATAAATACAGTGAAGTTAGCTTAAGCAAGGTTCGTCAGCTGACAATCAAGTTTGACAGCTATAAGAAATGCCCGAATGTCTCCATGACCCAACATATGAGGGAAATGGGTGTTGGTGCAGAATGCACCCAAGTCAAACCTGTGTTTTGATATTGGCAAAAGGGTTCAAAAGTTAAGGGTTAGTTGTTGTTTAACAAGTTTCTTGAGTATACAGGAAAAGCCCTAGCGAAGGAATGCTAGGCACTGGCGAAGGACTGCCAGACAGGAAAAGCCCTAGCAAAGGACTGCTAGGCTCTGGCGAAGGACTGCCAGAATGGACAAGTCCTAGCGAAGGAATGCTAGACACTGGTGAAGGGCTGCCAGAAGAAAAGACCTAGCGAAGGGCTGCTAGGCACCAAGCGAAGGGCAGCTTGGTAACTCAAGACCTGGCGAGGGACTGCCGGGCAAAAGTCCAACTGGAGGATCCGGTTGGCACCAGGTAAATTCTCCCGAGAGGAGTAGGTGAGGACGCGTTCCCCTTGAGGGAATATTAGGCGTCGGTTCGACCTAGGGCTCCATTTTGGAGACCAAAGTCAGAACCAAGACAGCCAAGGCTGTATAATTCATTATGTTATTGGTTTATTGTGTTTTGGACTAACCCTGGATGTAGGACCAAAGGAACGTGTGTCTGCAGCTCAGAATGCCTCAAAGGAAAGAGGCGATCGCTGACCAGGGCGCCCGGAGTGTCCCGGGCGCCCCCAAGGTGAACACAAAACACAACACAACCAGAAGAACCTCGACAGTACATTCTGAGGGCGCCCCCGCTGTCCCGGGCGCCCCCATGGCAAACCAACAGAAGAAGCAAACTCTGCCGCGTCTGCGCTACACGCCCAGGGCGCCCCGGCTGTCCCGGGCGCCCCCAACGCACAGGGCGCCCCCAGCCTTACCGAGGAGAGCCAGCGCTGCAGATAAGGTTTGACCGGGTCAACCAGGGCGCCCCCAGCGTCCAGGGCGCCCCAGTCAAAGCCTTATCCCGAGGATTCAGGGCTAAGACCTTGACCGCGCCTCTTGTGGATCTGCTGCCACGTGGGGGGGCGCCCCCGTCGACCAGGGCGCCCCCAGGCCCTATATAAAGGGCCCTCGACCTCCTTCTTCAAAGCAATCATTCGCTTCGACACTTCGGCGCTCTACTGCTTTCATTCAACGCATCCAAACGCTCTGACGACCGCGCTCTGCTCCGGAAACTTCCCGACTCAAGAATGAAGCGCCGTCAACCTCCCACTACACCGAAACTAGATCTACACCGGGAGTTGGTAAAACAAAGTGTATATTTCTATTTACAGTAATTTTGTAATCTCACTTTGTAACCGTTTTGCGCACTATAGAATTGCCCAAAGTAAACGGTCAACGACCGTGGGCCTTGGAGTAGGAGTCGACCTAGGCTCCGAACCAAGTAAAACCTTGGTGTTTGCGTTGTTTGTTTTAATTCCGCCGCGCACTTACTCTTTTTTTTAAATCCGAACATTTACCGATATTCACCCCCCCTCTATCGGTCTTTCTCGATCCAACAAGTGGTATCAGAGCGGGGAATTCAAACTTGGTGCAACCACCAGTTTGAAAATTTTTCGGATTTCTTTCGTTTTTCTCTCTCATTTTTTTTTAAAAAATTTTCGTTCGAATTTTTCTTTCAAGGTTGGTGCAACACCCCTTGAAATTGTTCTTATTTCTTTTCTACCCGCACTACTAATCCAAGACCAAGTCTTGGAATATTCTTGTTTTTTTTTGTTGGTTGCTATTTCAGAACGAATGGCCATCCAAGAAGGCTTTAGCACCGCCAGACCTCCACTTTTCAGTGGAGAAGACTTTCCTTACTGGAAAAGTCGAATGGAGGTCCACCTGAAAACTCAGGTGGATATGTGGATAATCATCCAGTCTGGACTGATGATTCCCACAAATGCTGAAGGCGTACCGCAAAACTACTCAGAGTGGGACACTGCCCTTAAACGCAAGATTGAAGCTGACGCCAAAGCAACTCAGACCCTCCAATGCGGACTGACAAAAGAGGAGTTGAACCGCGTAGGCCCATTCAACAGTGCCAAGGAGCTATGGGCTAAACTGATCGAGCTCCACGAAGGAACTTCAGATACGAGGATCAGCAAACGGGATCTGCTACTGAACAAGCTTTTCACTATCAAAATGGCAGATAACGAGACAGCAGCCCAGCTCCACGCCAGAATCCAGGAACTGATGAACGGTCTTCACGCAATAGGTCACCAGGTTCAAAACCGTGATCTTATAAGGTATGCCCTAAACGCATTCCCTAGGACCACCTTGTGGGCATCTATGGTAGATGCATACAAGGTCTCTAGGGATCTTTCAAAAATTAAGCTAGACGAGTTATTTTCTGAACTTGAACTGCATGAACAGACTAACTGCAATTTGGTCGAGAAAAGTATAGCTTTCTTTGCAGGGAAAACAGGAAAAACGACCAAGAAGCAAACTAAAGTTGAACCCGAATCTACCTCAGAATCAAAAACAGAAGATCAAGAAGAAGATCAATCTGAACTGGTCCGGCTAGCTCGAAGCTACTACAAAAAGTTGAAGAACCAAACCAACACACGGAGAACAAGCCGAAGAAGGGACGGACCAGCTGAACCTGCAACTGACAAACACAAGCCCAACGTAACCTGCTACGAATGCAAGAAGAAGGGCCACTACAAGACTGAATGTCCAAGTCTAAAGGAGTCCAAAAAGACCAGAAAGAAAAAGGCACTCCAAGCAACCTGGGACGAGTCTTCCTCAGAAGAAGAAGAAGAAGCAACCCAGTCCACTCTTCTAGCCCTGACCGCTTTGGATCAAATCGAGACTGACTCAGACTCGGACCAGGACGACGGCAAGCTGACCTTCTCCGACGACGGCGAAATAAGGGTAACGGGTTTTTCAAAATTGCAATTGAATTCGCTTATTTCCTATCTATCCCGAGATTTGGCGAAAGCCAAACTCCGAATCGAGTCCCTCCGACAGGAAGTAAAACTCCTGAAAGAGGGAGCTGATTCTAAATCCTTAACTGAGAAAATTCAGGAAGGAACCCCTGATCAAGTTGAAAAACTTGAAGCAGAGAATTCCTTCCTGAAAACTCAAGTTAAGGACTTAAGAACAGCTTTAGAACGATTCACTTCTGGTTCCAAGAATCTTGATATGATTCTTGGAAAACAGAAGTCTGTTCTAAACCGATCCGGACTTGGCTATAGAACCAAATCTCGGCAAAGATCTTACTTTGCTGTACTGAACCAGTCAAGACCTAAGGTTCAGGCATGGGTGCCAAAACTGTGCCTGACTAAACCAACTGGTTTAAATCAATTTTGGATCCCCAAGGACAAGATTCACATCTTGCCTAACCCATACAGAGGCTTTAGTCCAGGGGGAGCCAAAATCATAACAATTTTTATAATTAGATAATTTTTTTTAATTAATTGATTGTTTGTTTATTTAATGTTTTGCAAATTGCCATGCTTAGATTTAAGGAATACTTAGATTTAAGGACTAAATTACTTGAAACTTGAAAACATAGTATTGGGAGGAGGTGAGATGATAGTACGTTGGGGAAACCAACTCTAATAAGATCAAGTCTACTTGCTCTCTTTAGACTGGTGAAACCAGCCGAAGCTACCGATCCAAGACCCAAGCTAGTTAGACCAGAAAATGACCTAATTTAATTTGAAAATGAAATTTCATTAAAAGGCTTTGTCAAGGAAAGGGTGGATGATCCCATAAGGCTACGGCCAAAGAAGGCCTAGTGCCTCGCCAAGACTTGGAAGCCAATTTCTGAAATTCAAATTCAAATTATCTTTTGTCAAATTCGAATCTAACTCAAATTTCAAATAATTATAGATTCTAATCTGTTTTCAAAAATTCTATTTCTTAAAAACCTATCTCTTTTTCGAAAAACTCTTAATCTGTTTTCAAAATTTCTACTTCTTAAACTTATTTCTTTTTCAAAAAAAATCAATTAATCTATTTTTCAAAATTTCTAAACTTATTTGTTTAAAAATCTGTTTTCAAAAGTAAATAACTTTTTCGAAAATAAATTAAAATTCCTTTTCAAAATTAATTTTTACCCTCAAACTTGTCTCACAAAAACCTTAAGGTTAACATGTTTGAAAACCTTAGATTCAGTGAGACAGAAAAATTAAGCTCAAATTAAGCCTCCTTGCTTGTGCTTTCATAATCATGGTCAAACTGTGGTTAACATAGTCAAACTACGATTAACATAGTCAAAAATGGTCAAACACAGTCAAACGAAGTCAAACAGTGAAACCTGACCGTTCCGGGCGCCCCCAACTGCACAAGGTCAAAGGCTGCTGAAAGCAGTCCATGAGGGCGCCCGTAACCTGTCGGGCGCCCCCGACAACACTGACAACGTACCAGCTCCAGTCAAAGCAGCAAAAGCTGCATTTGACCGACTTGACAAGGGCGCCCGTGACCCGTCGGGCGCCCCTATACGCTTCTGTCCCCACGCTGATTAAAGCAGCCAAAAGGCTGCAATCAACTACCTTTGACCAGGGCACCCGAGACCTGTCGGGCGCCCCCATCGACAAACTGTCGTCCACGCCAGTCAAAGCAGCAAAAGCTGCAGTTGACCAGCCTTGATCAGGGCGCCCGTGACTTCTCGGGCGCCCCCACAGACCTTTTTCACTGCCCTAGGCAAACCGACCTGTTGAGGGCGCTCGGAACCTCCCGGGCGCCCCCAATAAAACCCCTATAAAAGGGACCCGAGTCTCCTTCTCCTACCACACCACATCTCACACTTCTTCTTCCCCTTGCCTCATTCTTGTGGATCAAGTGAACCTAAGCCCACCTTGCCTCAACCATGCCTCCAAGGTATGAAATTTAGTTGTGCAATTAATTTTTCTTAAATTACCTATTTTTTTTGCATATTCTTTAAGTCTCTTCTTATAATCCAAGATTTATCCTTAATTACTTAATTTTTCTACACTTAGAAAACGCCGAGCAGTTCAGTCGAACCCCGGTAACGAGCCCAGTCCCGACCCTAGGTTTCCTAACCTAGAACTTTGTAACAAATTCGCCCGAACCACCTACGTTCCGATTAAGACAAGTTACCTTAACCGTCATTTCTTTTCCCAATCCTGTCCAGTCGCAATGTCCGCAATTAATTTCTATCAACTAGATAACCTCGTATTCTGCACACATTCGATCAACAACACCCTATGTGCGGAATTCTATAACAACATAGTTAGGCAAGACCACTTGAGCTTCGTCACTACCGTTCAAGGAATGCCCTTGAGCATCACTCCTACCCTACTGAACCGATTTCTGGGACTCCGACCATCTCAGTCCATCTTCTGTTGCTACCCTCCAAGGAACCTACCTTTCGATGCCCCCTACTCTCATATTGACCTGAACACCTTATACAACTATTTCTTTAGGGAGGCCATGGACCCTGCAGGAGGGCAGTTCCACTCCACTCGACTCCCGATTCAGGACTACGCTCTCTACAGAGTAATTGTCCGTTGCATCCTTCCTTTGTCCACTAGGGACATAGCCATCATGAGACCCTTTCACACCTTTCTTCTCTATGCCTTTATCCACCATCTGGACATAGATATAGGCCTTCACCTCTTCCACTGTATCCTACATGCCTCTAGTGTGTCCACCCAGGGGCGGGTCCGAACCCCCTTCTGCCACGTCATCACCTCTATCCTCCATCACCACGGCCGAAACATCGCTGACGGCGAGATTACCATGATGACCGACTTCGACGAGATAGGATTTAGGAACTTTTCTTTAGCCGGTATAGATGTCTCGGGCACCGGGGTTCTGACTTGGCGACGCCGACCAGCCGCACAGGACATTGCCGACGAGGAGGTCGAGGTCGACGGTGACGACTTAGCAGCAGAGTTAGATCAGCCCGATCCTCCGACACTCCACGAGCGAGTATCACTCCTCGAAACACAGGTTCAGACCCTCCGGGAGGAATCGGAGGCTTATCACATTGAGCAGATAGAAACTCAACAGGGCTACCATACCGAGTATATGAGTGCATTTGCAGCAGAGAGGGAGGAAAGAAACGCCCAGTATCAGGAGATGATGACCATGCTTAGATCCTGGCATCCAGGCTCACCTGATCAGCCTGGTCCCTCTTCTTAGATGACTTGGACATGTACCTATTTGACTACCCCTACTGAGTAGGGTTGACTTCTGTTGACTTGTACTAGACTCCTGCTTGAACTATGCTAATCTTAGCTTGGCTTGTTTACTTTTGACTTAATTAAGTTAGGATTATGCTTAGTAGAATAGAATCATTTAGTTTTTGCTTTAATGTTTTAAATTGATTTTAAAATAGTATTTATTTTAAAAAGTTTTTCTAACTTAATCTTAAAAAGTTTTACTTTGGTTTTAAAATTTTTTTTCCTTGACTTAGTTTTATTTCAAAAACTACCCCCTTCAAAACTAGGGTTTTCTTCGAAATGGACTTAGCCTAGGCTCTAACCCTAGAATTGCATGCACCTATAGATCTAGAAGCCAGCATCTCACAAGCACCTTAGGGTACTTTGAGTGATAACCTAGAAAGGGTTGAGATGCTTAGGTCTTTGCCTCAATTCAAGATGCTTTAAGTCAGTGCATCGGCAGCAATTGTGGCACTAAATGAACAGCAATCAGGTTAAGTGTCAAGTTTAGACAATCTAACTTGAATAATGCACTTAACTTGACTAACCCTAGCGAAAACTACTGTTTATAACAGTTGGTAAGTAGCTAATTGGGTTAGACACGTCCCTAAAGATTTAACCAGACTTAGGTTCCAGTTTGATTCAGTACAGCAAATGCTTTAATTATTGCAAATTTTTTTCTGCATTTTTGATATATGTCAAAGGGGGAGAGTTGGAAAGGAAACAGGGAACAAAAATTTTTTACAAAATTTTTTTTTCCTTCTTCTTCAAAAAGTGAACTGAAATTGGTAAATCAAAGTTAGTCTTATTTCTAAACTCTGAATTATCTTGAAACTTAATGTTTTTTGCCTAAAATTATTTCAAAACTGAAAAATTTCTTAGTCTGAAATCTTTCCAAAACTGAAAATTTCTGAGTCTGAAATCTTTCCAAAACTGAAAATTTCCAAGTCTGAAATCTTTCCAAAACTGAAAATTTCCAAGTCTGAAATCTTTCCAAAACTGAAAATTTCTGAGTCTGAAATCTTTCCAAAACTGAAAATTTTCTAAGTCTGAAATTTTTTCAAAACTAAAAACTTTCCAAAGTGTGAAACTGAAAATTTGTTTTCAAAGTTCTCTAAACTTAGACCTTTAGAGATTTCCCAACTTATTATCAAAACATGAACTCACACCACCTATTTTTGAAAAACCTAGGGGGAGATTTCTTCCAGGGGGAGGGAATCTAACTTAGGATTTCAATTTCAGCATTTTTTCCTTAACCTTTTGAACTAGGTTGCCATATATCAAAAAGGGGGAGATTGTTGGTGCAGAATGCACCCAAGTCAAACCTGTGTTTTGATATTGGCAAAAGGGTTCAAAAGTTAAGGGTTAGTTGTTGTCTAACAAGTTTCTTGAGTATATAGGAAAAGCCCTAGCGAAGGAATGCTAGGCACTGGCGAAGGACTGCCAGGCAGGAAAAGCCCTAGCAAAGGACTGCTAGGCTCTGGCGAAGGACTACCAGAATGGACAAGTCCTAGCGAAGGAATGCTAGACACTGGCGAAGGGCTGCCAGAAGAAAAGACCTAGCGAAGGGCTGCTAGGCACCAAGCGAAGGGCAGCTTGGTAACTCAAGACCTGGCGAGGGACTGCCGGGCAAAAGTCCAACTGGAGGATCCGATTGGCACCAGGTAAATTCTCCCGAGAGGAGTAGGTGAGGACGCGTTCCCCTTGAGGGAATATTAGGCGTCGGTTCGACCTAGGGCTCCATTTTGGAGACCAAAGTCAGAACCAAGACAGCCAAGGCTGTATAATTCATTATGTTATTGGTTTATTGTGTTTTGGACTAACCCTGGATGCAGGACCAAAGGAACGTGTGTCTGCAGCTCAGAATGCCTCAAAGGAAAGAGGCGATCGCTGACCAGGGCGCCCGGAGTGTCCCGGGCGCCCCCAAGGTGAACACAAAACACAACACAACCAGAAGAACCTCGACAGTACATTCTGAGGGCGCCCCCGCTGTCCCAGGCGCCCCCATGGCAAACCAACAGAAGAAGCAAACTCTGCCGCGTCTGCGCTACACGCCCAGGGCGCCCCGGCTGTCCCGGGCGCCCCCAACGCACAGGGCGCCCCCAGCCTTACCGAGGAGAGCCAGCGCTGCAGATAAGGTTTGACCGGGTCAACCAAGGCGCCCCCAGCGTCCAGGGCGCCCCAGTCAAAGCCTTATCCCGAGGATTAAGGGCTAAGACCTTGACCGCGCCTCTTGTGGATCTGCTGCCACGTGGGGGGGGCGCCCCCGTCGACCAGGGCGCCCCCAGGCCCTATATAAAGGGCCCTCGACCTCCTTCTTCAAAGCAATCATTCGCTTCGACACTTCGGCGCTCTACTGCTTTCATTCAACGCATCCAAACGCTCTGACGACCGCGCTCTGCTCCGGAAACTTCCCGACTCAAGAACGAAGCGCCGTCAACCTCCCACTACACCGAAACTAGATCTACACCGGGAGTTGGTAAAACAAAGTGTATATTTCTATTTACAGTAATTTTGTAATCTCACTTTGTAACCGTTTTGCGCACTATAGAATTGCCCAAAGTAAACGGTCAACGACCGTGGGCCTTGGAGTAGGAGTTGACCTAGGCTCCGAACCAAGTAAAACCTTGGTGTTTGCGTTGTTTGTTTTAATTCCGCCGCGCACTTACTCTTTTTTTTTAAATCCGAACATTTACTGATATTCACCCCCCCTCTATCGGTCTTTCTCGATCCAACAATGGGGAATATGATTCAAGAGCTAAAAACTACTGGTCATGAGTTGACTAATAAACAACAGGTTCATGTAGTTATCTGCTCCCTTCCTGATTCTTGGGAATCAATGAAACAGAACCTTACACATAGTGAAAGTATTAAAACTTTCATTAATGTCTCATGCCATGTTGAACTGGAGGTAGAGAGAATTGAATTTGCAAGGATTTCTGGATAGGCTTTTGTAGATGAAGGCTCTAGATCCAAGAATATGAAAAGGTGGTTCAAGAAAGGAAAAGGAAAAGGAAAAGAAGCTGCTGATGCTGGGTAGGGCCCAATCAAGAAGAATGTTAAAGGAAAGAAGTATGGACAGAAACCTAAGAGCAAGTTGACTTACTATAACTGTGGCATGAAAGGCCACTTTGCTCTGGAATGTACTGAGCCGAAAAAGGTAGATCCATATTTGTCTTCTTTTCATGAGCTTTATGTTTCTAGTTCAGTGTTGTTAGCTGATTCTTATCCTTTGTGGATTATAGATTTAGGAGCAACTAACCATGTAGCTCGTGATCGGGTTACATACGTAGAGTACCGTCGGGTACCAGCTGGCAATAAGTGGATATATGTGAGAAACAATGCAAGAATTGAAGTCAAAGGAATTGGCACTTGCAAATTCAACCTTCGTGGTGGGCGTACCTTATTTCTGCATGATATCCTGTATGCTCCTGAGATTCGACAGAATCTAGTTTCTGTAACTAATCTTCTTCATTTCGGCTATTGTATAACTTTTTTAGTCGATGTGTGGAACTTCATATTAACTCTGTGTTAATTGGATGTGGTTATGTAATGAATGGTTTCATGGTTCTTGATGTAGAACAAGATATTAATTATGGAATTAATAGTTATTTTTCAAACATTGCTCTTACTAGTGATGCTAATATTAATGAGGAAGTTTGGCATGCTAGACTAGGACATATCAGACAAGAACGGATGAATCGATTAGCTAAGGAGGGTCTATTGGGCACTCATGCTAAGATTAACATGTCCATATGTGAGCATTGTCTTGCTGGAAGAGCAACTAGGAAACCATTTGGTAAGGCTATTAGAACTGATTCACCATTGCAATTAATTCATTTGGATGTATGTGGTCCAATGAATGTGAAGGCTAGACATGGAGGTTCCTATTTCGTTACATTTATTGATGACTTCACACGTTTTGATAATGTGTATTTAATTTATCATAAATATGAAGTATTAGATTGCTTCAAACGTTATTTGAACGAAGTTGAGAATCAATTGGATCGTAAGGTTAAAACCTTACGCACTAACCGTGGAGGTGAATATTTGTCTGATTAGTTTAAGACAATATGTAACGAGAAAGGGATTATTAGACAGCTAACGATCCCTGGAACTCCACAGCAAAATGGGGTTACTGAAAGAAGAAATAGAACTCTTCTAGATATGGTTAGGTCTATGATGGCTCAAGCTAATTTGCCGATTTCCTATTGGGGAGATGCATTATTAGCTGCTACCTATATACTTAACCGAGCACCTTCTAAGTCTATTTCATCTACACTATATGAAAGTTGGACAAGCAGAAAATCAGATTTGAGTAATCTGAGACCTTAGGGGTTAGCTGCCTAGGTTCATGATAAGACTCACAAATATAGAAAACTAGGACCAAGTGGTAAAAAGTGTATCTTTGTAAGGTATTCTAATACTTCTAAGGGTTATGCTTTTATTGGTGAGCAACAAGATGGAATTATCTCTGAAATAGAGTCAAGAGATGCTACATTTCTTGAAACTGACTTCCTAACAAGAGGTTAAGTTGATAAATCGATTCCTCTATTTGCAATAGAGGAGGAGGATACTATTCCTTTATCAACGAATCAGGAATCACAGGAGAAACCTGAATCTAATCTACCTAGTGGGAGTGATTTGCCAATGAATGAATCAGTTTCAGTTTCTTAATAGTCGGATATGTGAAGGAGTAGTCGGAAGATTATTACTAGAAGAAGGTTTGACATTGAGAATGAGGCATTAATGATTCTCCCTATTGATGATGAGGAACCTCGAACGGTTGAGGAAACATTGAGATGCTCAGTTAGAGAATAATAGAGAATTGCAATGGATGAAGAAATGAAGTCTATGAGAAAGAATCAAGTTTGGGATTTAGTCGATTTTCCTCTGGGCTGAAGGGCTATTGAGAATAAATGGATTCTCAAAATCAAGAGGAAGGCAGATCGATCGATTAATAGATACAAAGTTAGTCTAGTTGCAAAAGGATATACCCAAATGGAGGGTATTGATTTTGAAGAGACATTTTCCCCTGTTGTGAAGTTTGTGTCAATACGTGTCATTTTAGCTATAGTAGCACATTATGACTTGGAATTACATCAAATGGATGTAAAGACCACTTTTCTTAATGGTAATCTTGACGAGGAAATCTATATGACATAGCCAGAAGGTTATATTGCTGACGGCCAAGAGGATAAAGTATGTAGACTTAAAAAATCTATATATGGGCTAAGCAAGCGTCGAGATAATGCAACATAAGATTCAATGAAGTCATTTTATCTTATGGTTTCGAAATTATCAATGAGGATCATTGTATTTACCTCAGGGAGGATAAAGGAAAGATTGTCATATTATCGTTATATATTGATGATATGCTAATAGCTGGAAATGACATACAGTTTGTGATAGAAATCAAATCGTGGCTTTCATCACAATTTGACATAATAGATATGGGAGAAGCCGAGTGCATCTTAGGGGTAAAGATCATTAGAGATCAATCAAAAAGACTTTTGGGTTTGTCTCAAGAGGCTTATATTACTAAGGCGTTACAATACTTTAATTTGTCAAACTACAACATTGAACAAACTCCAGTAGCGAGAGGCACTGTTCTGAGCAAAAGTATGTATCCCAAGACTCCTAATGAAATAGCCGACATGAAGAAAAAATCATATGCCAGTGCCATTGGTATTTTAATGTATACTATGTTGTGTACACGTCCTGATATCAGCTATGCTGTTGGCTTGGTTAGCCATTTCTAGTCAAACCCAGGATCGAGACACTAGAAGGCAGTAAAGAGAATATTTAGATATCTTAAAGGGATGACAGATTATTGTCTCTGCTTCCAAGGATCAAAGTTGAGTCTAAAGGGCTATACAGATGCAGATTGGGCAGGAGATCTTGATGATATAAAATCCATATCGGGTTATACTTTCTTGCTGAATAGTGGTGCCATCTCATGGAACAGCAAGAAACAGACTTGTGTAGCACTGTCGATAATGGAAGCTGAATATGTGGCTTGTGCAGGGGTTGTACAAGAAGCTATCTGGCTAAGAAGGTTCCTAAAGCATTTGAAGATTGCTGAGGATAGTGGGAGTCCCGTTACATTGTATTGTGACAATCAAGCTGCGATAGCTTTTTTCCAATGATCCCAAATATCACAGTAAAGGCAAATATATAGAAATTAAGTATAATTATGTAAAGGATATTGTGGACAAAAGAAAGGTAGTCCTTGAGTATATTCCTACCCGTGCTATGCTTGCAGATCCTTTTACTAAGCCATTGACTAAAGAGTCATTTCTTGGTTTTGTGAAGTCTTTGGGACTTCGTAAAATGTAACACATTGTAAAACAATCAAATATATGAAAGTGCCATGATTTATTCAGTGTATATTGGTGTTACATTTTGGATAAAAGTTCGATAAGCATGCTGGCAGGTTGAGATTGGTCCACTCATATGGACAATCATCTCTATTTGTTGAGTATAAATAGAAGTAAGACCATTACTTATGGGATAGTTTATGTAGCTATAAATAGAGACATACTCATAAGTTGGGGTCGCCTTGATTTTTTTATCAAGATGAGATCATTTATATAATGATCAGAGTAAATGAAACCACCATTTACTGAATCTGCTGAAAGCCAAATTTAAATTCATAAGTTAAATTCAGGATTAGACATTAGATATGTTTAGATCAAAATCTGTACAATGTTAATTTTGAGAAAAACATGCACTCTTTTTGTTAAAAGAGAAAAATATCGTAGCATGTGATTCATACCACATGTGCTATAGCGACAATAAGGGTAGTAGAAGAATCGATCCCTGCTTCTCTACTATGTGAGACCCTTGAGATTATAAGTTAATCTCAAATTTACCATATGTGACTATTTAGCTATTTGCTTAAAATTTTAATCAGTGTCGCTACCTTAGCATGTATCCTATTGGCTATGGATGATTCGGTCTATGGAGCATAACTAGGAAAACAACTGATTAGAATGAATAGATTCAAGCTAAATAGGAAAATTAAGAGAGATTTACATCATTGACACTTATTTACTGGTCGACCAATTATATTTTTTTATTGAGTACTTAAATGTGATTGTGAATAATTGTATTGAATAGGAATACTGAATAAGCTCTTGACTTAATTGTCATCGTGAGGGATTAGAGATGTTCATATTGATGTAAATGATTTAGTCTGGGGTAAAAACAAGTGATTGATGTCTTTGATTCATGTGATAGAGCGACTAAGTAAAGTGTAATAACTTTCTTAGTATTGATTGCTTAGAGAGCAGCTAAGTTAAGTGTCACAGCTTTTTTAGCAATGATTGCTCGGTATACTTACTGTCACATGAATCATTTTCCCTAAAGCATGAATTGGATGTTCTATTAGTCTGTGTGACTATATGATCTTTGTGACTATCTAACTTTTGTAACCTAGTTATGATATGGTCTTTGTGATCTGATTCTTATTTAGTCTATGTAACTTGACTTGGATGAGTGGGAGATGTAGAAAGTTGGAAATGTGGGGGAAGTGGGCAAAACCTAATTCCCCACTTCTCCTCCCTCCCCTTCCCTAGACCCTTTACTATAAAAGGGGAGGGGGTGCGTCCAAGAGAGATTATTAGAGAATATCACTTCTATCGGAGAACATCTAGTGAAAGGGATTTGGTTCGTGAATACGAGAGTGGAAGAGCTTTCCGATTGCGTGATCATTCTTCCGATGACAAGCACGAAGAACAACGATGGATTTGCGAATATCACTACAAGTGTTTACCATTTACAATTTCGTGCAGATTTGTTCTTTATCATATATTAGAATCTACAATTCGTGCTAATCAACTTGGTCTCCGAGCTAATTCTTTCTAAGCCTCTTTTCAAGCCGTGAGGGCTCCTTGTAAAACTCGATCACCTGAGTTCATAGATCATGCGCATTTTTTATCCTCCTAATCGTCATACGATTTTATTAGGTAAAATTTCAAAAATTAAATGTATTACCTTCGTGTTTGCCTCTAAATTTTGAGAAGCTTCCTTTAAAGCGACCAATTGTCGAAGCTGCCCTTCAACATGAAGTTTTCCATGACCTGGTCCAAAGTTTGAATTCATCCATCTCGCCTGATGTAACGCCCCGAAATTTCCATATTGAAGTTCTTAAAGTCCTTAGAACTATTTAAAAATGTTTTAGAAATATTCTAGATATTTTTAGGAATTTTTAGAATATTTTTATGGAATTTTCCGAGTCCGTTTAGTATTTTTTTTAAAAGAAAAATATTAAAGGGCAGCAGGGGGTTCGAACTCGCGACCACAGGAAGGGGCAAGCCCTTAAGGGCGCGCGAGTGACCGGCTGGGCTAGGGTATCAAGCACAACAAAAGATGGAGAGAAATAATTTTATAGAGTAGTTAAGTTTTTCATGAAGAGGTATTTAAACCCCGCTTAAGTCGCGTGAAACCCTTGGAAGAGAATTTTCGGCTGCGTGCAAGAAGGGGACGAGGGAGGGGCTGCGAAAACAAAAGGGAACCTAGGTCTTCTTTCCTCGTCTCCTCTCCTAAGGGGCGCCGGCTAAGGGAATCTCAAGGGGATCGGAGCGTTTCGTTCGTCTCGACGAGAAGAACACGTAGGCGCGGACGGTTCGTAGAGATCTCAAGTTTCATCCGAGCCCTAGTCGTCTAATTTCGATTGTAAGTCCAAGAAATCAAGGTAAGTACTGCTCACCTGCAGTAAGAGGCGGTTTTCCGCAAGAATTTTCCCTTAAAAGTTTTAAAAGAGATATTTACTTTTAGTTTAAGATTTTGCATGTGATCTTCGTTCATTATATGCTTATATATATTTGATAGAGTACCCTATGTGAGTTTAGGGTCTAAGAAATCTATAAGAAAAGAAGAGAAAGATAAAGAAAAAGAAAAGAGAAGGCCAAGGCCTTACGAAATCCCCAAAAGTCAAGACTTAGGGATTTGGGCACACAAGGTGTTCGATAAAATGCCAAGGCATTTAAAGATAAGAAAGAAAGAGAGAAAGCTATTTTATTTTCTAAGGCCAGTACCCGGTGTCCAGGGTGTCGTTAAAGAAATCCAGGTGTCTAATTCCAAGTTTTGGCCCTGGTAGACCAAGGTCTGCTCTATTAGGATTGGCGGCTCGCTACCCCAACCTTTTAGGGAACGCGCATAGATGGTACTTACGTCTTAATTGGATCCAAGTGAGTTATTATTTTCAAGTATATGCTTTAGCAAAGTTTTTCTAAGTTTAAGGAAGTTTTCTAAAAGTTAAAGAAAGATTTTAAGTTAAAGAATTGCTAAAGTTTCACGTTAAGCCAAGAAAAAGTGAGTTAAGACTTATTAATGCTTGAGTATGCATTTGTGAGTTATACATGTTTAGTGTTTCTTTTAGCATAAAAGTATCTCATGTGATTTCACATTGTTTAAAAGCATGCTTGCACATTTCGAGATTTTGTGAGCTAGATAGTCTTGCTAAGCTTTATGCTTATTAGTTGCATTCCCTCTTGCTGCAGGTAAAAGGTAAAAGCAAGCAATTCTGAAGGAAGGCGACGAGGCAGTGCTGAGTGACGTGTGTGTGGTGGCTGACCTGGAGAGGTCCTTGGACGAGACAGTTTAGCTTATTTGAAATGCAATGTTTAAGGTTTCCAAATTCCAAGTTATTGTGTTATGGAGTTTATTAAACATTTATGCTTCGGATAGTTTTACATGCTCAATTTTGTAGAATGGAGATTCCATGTCATTTCAATTAGTATGCATACTTTTGTGTTTTAGATATTTGCATGTCTTAAAACCACGATGAAGATTTCATATCATTCTATTAGTATATACATCCTTATGATTGCATTGGATGGGTATGAGCGTGAGTAGTTTGAATATCGATACGTTGATGGAGCTATTTGATGCATGTGCCAAGATGTTGTTAGTCTCCTTTTGAATTAAGTTGTATTGCTTTAAATATGCTTGGGAAAAGTTACATTCATATTCCATAATGCTTTAGTAATATTATAGAACCTTGTGTGATGAGTTAAATGGTTAGGATTGCTAGTAATGTGCCATTGTATCATGCATGACTATTAAAGTTAGAATATCATTTTAGATAGAAAACAAAGA